>JANSVA010000216.1:14210031-14224817 GCA_025504915.1 Erythroxylum reticulatum | reverse complement strand
CCTAGCTCAACTCTCTTCTTTTCTCTCAACCACCAAAATTCTCTTCTCTTTCTTTCTTATTTTCTCTTCTTCTCTCCTAATTCACATTTTTCCTTCTCTCAATTGCAAGACTACATTTCTTTCTTCCATTTCTACCCTTAATGAGTTCAAAAAGTCCATTTTACCCTTCCTTATAGACTTATATTCTTGTACCTTAAATGTCTTGCCAAAAAAATACTCTTGAACTTTTTTATAACCTTAATACTTCATTCTTATAACCTTAATACTTCAATTCTATTTACCCATTCAATAAATCTTACTAACTTTGACATAATTAAATAATTTCAAGAAATATTAATCTATCAAAACCTCAAAATTATCTAAATCATGCTTATTTATCAAGAAAAAATTTTGGGCCCAACAGGAGTGAAGTATGAATGATCTGATAAATGTCAAATTAGCTTTGTTCAACTAAAAATAATTCTTACTAAAGCTCCTATATTGGCTCAACCCACTTCTAGTAAGGAATATGTTATGTTTAGTCATGCATCTAGAAATGGTTTGGGCTATCTTTTGATGTAGGATGGAAAGGTAATTACAGATGCCTCTAGGAAAGTAAAGCCTCACAAACAGTACTACCCTACACATGATCTTGAACTTATAGCAGTATCGTTTGCTTTGAAAATTGGTGGCATTACTTGTATGGTGAAAAGTGTAGGATTTTTACTAATCATAAAAGTTTAAAGTACCTGCTTACCTAGAAGAAACTTAATCTTGGACAACAATGTTGGCTGGAACTATTTAAAGATTATGACTGCATTGTGGATTACCACATGGGTAAGGCTAATGTCCTGGTTGATGCCTTAAGTCGGAAGACTATTTCAGCATTGTCAATGCAGCAGAGTGAAAGGAGATTTGCATCTGATATAGCTTTAATAGCTCAATTGAAAGGTAGGCCTACCTTGAGACAAGAAATTTGTGATACTCAAAAAGTTAATGATGAGTTACAACAACTTGTCTTAGCAACTCGAAAAGGCAAACAACCTGACTTTTCTATGGAAGGAGATGGTGATCTATATCAAAGAACGATTGTGTGTGCTAGCTAATGATGAATTGAAGAGAAAGTTATTGTTTGAGGCCCATAATACTGTCTTTATAATGCATCCTAGTGGAAATAAGATGTATCAAGATCTAACACAGCATTACTAGTGGTTAGTTATGAAACGTGATGTTGTAAATTAAGTATCCAAATGTTTGATATGTCAGCAAGTTAAAGCTAAGCATCAGGTTCCATCTGGTTTGTTACATCCTATTTCAATTCCTCAATGGAAATGGGATAACATTATCATGGATTTTGTCATCAGGCTTCCTCTCACTAAAAGGAAGCATGATGTTGTATGGGTGATCATGGATAAGTTCATTTAGTATGCTCAATTTTTGCTTGTTCGTCCTGATTATTCTTTGTATAGGCTAGAAGATATATATGTGAATGAGTTAGCGAGGTTGCATGAGGTGCCACTATCTATTATTTCTTATCATGATCCTCAATTTACTTCAAGATTCTAGAAAAGTCTGCAAAAGGCTTTAGGTACTCAAGTCAAGTTCTGTACTGTTTTCCATCTCTAGACAGATGGATAATCTGCATAGGTTATCCAGATACTAAAAGATATGCTCCAGGGTTTGCTTATAACAACAGTTATTAGACTAGCATTGGCATGGTGCCATATGAAGCTCTATATGGTAGGAAGTGTCAAACTTCGGTGTGTTGGACATAATTAAGTGAAAACAAGATGATCGGGCCTAGTATTGTGAAAGAAACTGAAGAAAAAGTTCATCTACCAATGTTGGGTTGGAAAAATAGGCATGCAATATTTGGATAAATGATAGATTTCAAAACTTTTTAGAAATCAAAAATTGCAGCAGAAGCAATATAACCAAATCAACATGCCAATCCATACATGATACGGTATAAAGATACTATTTAACATAAGAACAAGATGGTAGAAATATACCGACTCCTTCTCTATAGCTTTAACTCCTCACTGTGTTATCCTATCCTCGACAATGTACCCTCTCCTTAGTGATGTATTCTTTTCTTGTTATTGTATCCTCTTCTTGATATTGTATCCTCGACCAGTTCGATCTACCACTTGTTCTTCTTGGACAATTTGGTTAACAAGATCTTTTGGTGGGAAAGGAAAACAAAACTTGAAGAGATTTTGCCTTAGAAGAAAGAAGCCAATGATGAACACCTCTTATGCAATTTTCGACTATACCATGCAAGATAGGACAGAGAGTCAAAAATGCAAGAACACCTTCTCACTTCTTCTCAATTTCGGTTAACATCAAAATAAAGAAGAGATTTGCATCAAATGCATCACTTCAATCTTTAATCAATCATAAAGAAGCCCATAAATGAGACTCTTCTAATTTATCTTTAAAATGGCTATATGAAAAGACTATTAACCTAAATCAGACATATCATTTTTTGTTTTGTGATGAAAGAAGGAAGATGGTCCATCAAATGTTCCTCTTTATTCTTTAATCCAATGAATGCTAAAAGGTTACATGCAATCATTAAAAGACAACCATTAAACCGTTTAATGATAACATCATTACTCCATTTAATGATGATAAAGCATGTTCATCTTTAATATAGCAAATCAATGTTAAATGTGCAACTACAAATTTAGCCCATTAAAACTGAAATTCCTCCTCCATTTATCTTTAATAACTTTTTTAATTTAATTAATCAAATCAAACCAAATTCTAGCCCATTTCTAAATGTTCATTTGGGCTTCTAATTAACAATTAATTAGTCTAAGCCCAACATTCAATCATAGGCTTTAAAACTTCTATTTATATTTCTTACTTTACTTGATAACCTTCCTAGAAGCCAAATGGGAAATCTAATTGGACTTATATAATTCAAGCTCCAACAAGCTCGGAATTGATTTAATCTCATTAGAATTAATTCCAACTTATTAACTAAATGTCATTCCACTAAAAACAATTAGTTAAACTCTTGAATTACTAAATATTATCAGAGCATATGTTTCAAATAGGATGTCCAATTGTAAACTCTAATATGAACCATATTATAGGCATCCACAAAATAAAGAGTAAAATTACCGTTTTTCCCTTATGTTGGTTTTTCCTTCTTGATCTCCTGTTTTACTCTATATGGTGATTAACACATAAGATCTCATCTTAGTGTTAAGATTTGATGGGTAGCTAATCCTTTAAACTATTGGCACCAGTTTAATCACCAATCTCCATAAAATATCTAGAAGTGATGATATCACTATAAACTCTTTATTTGCGTAAATGTTCTATGATACATGTTTCAATTAATAATTCCATCATGCAGACACTGGATTGATACTTTGTAAAAATCCATTCTGACCACATCAAAAATTATAATGAAACATATATGAGTTAACCACTCATTAAGATTTTGGTCTATAACAAACGAATGCTTAAGTGTACATTTTAAGATTAAAATAACGGCCCACTTTATTCTTTAAAACATACTTGATTCTAGATTCATTTGATAGTGTCATTATCGACAATCAACTACTATCATGATATGAAATACATCATTCCCTTGAAGTAAACTCCTTTACTTGCACGGAGATAAATTGCAACATTACAGTCTAAACCATAATCAAGCGACCAATTTGATTATTCAATTATGAATCAATTGTTTTTAGATTCTAACAATATACGTGTTTCCCATATGTCTCTATGTATATGTATATTACTTACAAAAGAATCTCAGTACCTTATGACTAAATATATAATGCTCATACAAATAAAACCAAACTCTTTTGTTTTATTAATAATAAATATTTTCAATACAAAAGTAACTGCAAGAAAATTAAGTTATAAGTAAATATACTTGCTTTCTAGGACGCTATATTTACATAACTCCAACAAATAAAGGTTGAAAGCTACTAGTGATAGGCAAAAGCCCTATGCTGACTTAAAAACGAAAGATATTGGGTATCAAGCTGGTGATAAGGTGTTTTTAAAAGTGTCACCATGGAATAACATTCTTAGGTTTGGAAAGAAAAGTAAGCTCAGCCTATGATACATTGGTTCTTATAAGATTCTTAAGAGAATCGAACCAGCAGCTTATCAGTTAGCTCTTTCTGAAGAATTGTCCAAGTTACATGATGTGTTTCATGTTTCCATATTAAGAAGATATCAATCAGATGATACATATAATATTTTTGTGCAAGAAATTCAAGCATATCCAAATTATACTTATGAAGAAGGACCTATATCTATCTTATCCAGAGAAGTCCGACAACTCCAAAACAAGCAAATACCTTGGGTAAAAGTACTCTGGCAACACCATGGGCTTGAGGAAGCAACATGGGAACCAGAAGAGACTATGAGAGCTCAATAACCTCAATTGTTCTCATCAGGTATGAATTTCAAAGACAAAATTCTTTTAAGGGGGAGAGAATTATAAGGCGCCAAATTGTACCCTAATTGAAATGTTACATGTTCACGAAGGTAATTGTGATAGGTGTTAAAATTATGACATGATTGTAAGTTATATATAGGTGTTAAAATTGTGACATGATCGTAAGTTATGTATGTTTGAGTTTTAGTTTAATAGATCATACTTAGTGATTTAGAATTAATTGATACCATTAGAGAATTGAGGTATTAAAATATACATTTGGACTAGGAAAATGTTAAGTGGTAAGACAAGTTGTTACATGAAAAATTGGATGATTAAACCTATGAATTAATGACATTTGGCATGGGAAATTAGGTGACAAATGACATAATTAATAAATTGACAAGTTGAAGCAATAAGTGAGTGACAAGTGGCCTAATTAAGTTGTGGCATTTCGCAGCATAATAAGAAGACAACTAGCTCACTCTTATGTTTGCCATGTAGGTCACACCTTAGAAGGAAATGTGTCCCTTTAAAGTTACGAAACCTTGTAAAATAAAAGCTAAATCACTCCATCTCATTTGGTGTTTTTACTACTTTCTCACTACTCTCTCCATCGAAAACTCTCACTCCCTCTCAACTTTTGAACTTTTTGTTTGATTTTAGATCATCATCATTTGGAATCTTTACTAGATATTTCGTTAAGGAAGTAGACTATGTTATCTTTTATGTTGTCTTCTTAAAGCTAAGATTTGTACCTTAATTTTAAACTTGTGTTGGTCGTATGAAGGGTTTGATTGGCTTGTTCTTTGAAGTAGGAATTTGAAGTTAAGATGGTAAGGGAAAGCTAAACTTGATTGCATGATATAATATGAATTATTTGATGCTTGAATTGGATAGAATATATATTGAATTGATGATCAATTGAGGCCTGGAACATGATACTTATTTGATAACTTTTACTTTGGATGTTGATACCTGAAAGAACATAGATTATAAAATGTATAATGAATGATTTTTGAATTGGTTTAGACATGAATTTGATGATGTATTGAAGCATGAATAAGGTAGAATTGAAGTGAAATTTATGGACTTTGGTGAAGGTTTGTCAAATAGAAGTGAAGAAGTTAAAAGTTGGAAACAAACTGAAGGTTATGGATGAGTGAACCTTTGGTTCACTTGTCCCACGATTGTGGGATTTATAAGGCACATTCTCACAATCATGGGAAATGGTTCGGAAGGTGACAAACTTGGTTTTGTACAATTTTTGAACTATATAAGGTTAGGTTTTTTTATTTGGTACATTGGGACTTAATTGGACTTGTTTAAAGTGTGAAATGAACTTAAATTGAGATTCAATTAATTAAGTAAAAGTTAATTTAGTTATGGATTGTTAATTGAGATAATTACTTAAGGAATGTGTGGTTAGTAAATAATATGTCTAATGTTGAAATGTATGGTGTGTTCAAAGATGCATGTGTCCTTATAAACACAAATGTGTTTCAAAGGGTTTATGTGGTGTGTATTGAATTTGATTATTAGTGAATTGGGAATTTGTGTGATTATATGTAATGTGTAAATACATAATTCATTTATTGGTACATTATTGCAAATGTTTATGTTCATAATGTATGTTAAGTTGTTGAATATGAAATATTATGTTCAATTTAAGAAAAATGGAATAAAGATATATTATGCACTACATCTTTTGCATGTGATTCTGAAATCTGAAATGGTTTGTTTTAAAACTGCCAAGTGTTATTCGTGGGTAAATAGGCATGCTTAAAGGGTCTGCAGCTACTCTTATAACCACACACTAAGGTGTCTTCTGTAACCAGACACTAAGGTGTCTTTTTGTGCCAGACATTCCAGTGTCTTCTGCTTTTTAGACACTTCTGTGTCTTTTGTTTCAGAGATTTAAGTCTCTTTTGTTTCAGATACCAAAAATGGATATCTTCTGTTCTCGTCCCGTTGCTCACTTTTATAAAAAGGATTAACAGGCTAATTTGTTTTGTATTCTATTACATACTTAGTTCTGATATAATCAAGCTCTGTTCTAAAATAACTAAGTTCTGTTATGATATAATCAAATACTGTTTTGATACATATAAGTTCTATTTTGGTACTTTAAAGTTCTGTTATGATATTATGGTATTTTTTTATACTTATAAGCTTTTCTTTGAAGCCAATATATCCTATTTTGTTATGTTATATTTTATTCTTAGATGCATATTGTTTGGATTGCTTTTTAATATGCACAGTTAAAGATTGCTTGAGATGTGATCGGATTCTGTATATATGAATATTCGTTGACTGTTAGAAACAGTCACAAAATTATGTCTTGTTTAATTATTACCCCACTAAACTTTATGCTTAGCACAGGAGTTTTGCCTCCGTGTAGGTTCTGATAAGAAGGTTTAAAGACTATAATAAAGACAACTACAGTGGCCAGGGAGATTGTGTTTTGGTTTGGAAATGTTAAGTGTGTTTCTGAGTTGTATTTAATGTAATGAGACATATTAGAAGTTGTATTTTATTTTATGGTTGTGATAACCTTAATACATATTGGATTTAGATTTAAAGCTAATATGCAATAAGTACCATTTGTATGTTATGTTTTGAATAAGACCCAACCTATGAAATGAAATGTATGTTACTTGAGTCTTTAGAAGTGCTTTAGCATATTTTGGATTATTTCAGTACTATTTTATGTGGCATCTGCATATCCTCTGAGGTGGTATATGGGTGTTACATAAACACCAATTTAAAGTATTCTTTGTTGAGAGTGTTGTTTCATAATTAAGGAACTCTAGAACTTGCTTGCAAACACTAGTTGAGATCACATAACCTTATACAAACGTTAAAATGATGAAGGCAAATAGGATTTACTTGTTAGCTTAAATAGCCACCAGAATGTCACCCTTAGTGAGCCCCCTTGAGCTTAACTGAAACCTTTTTTTTTCTTTAAACCAAAAATATGAGTCTTTACCTTAATTGTTTATTCGCTTCATTACACCAACTATAAGGGCAATTTGAGCATTTGAAAAGGTATAATCTGGTTTAGGGAATAAGTATGGGGGGAACTATAGCTCATAGTTGGCTTTTGAGTTAGAGATGATTATGGTTGTGGTAATTTTCTCTCCTCTATATTTTTCTTCTTTTAATTTCCTTATTTTAAATGAATAAATAAATCAAGAAAAGAAAGAGAAAAAAGAAAGAGAAAAAAGAAATTGAAAAAATGAATTGAAAAGAAACAAAGGAAAGGGAAGGCAATCAGAAAATGAAAGAAAATGAGAGACTTAAAAATGGGGAGTACTAACTTTATGACATCATAGGAAAGATTGAGTGTTTTATTTGTCATTTTTCTTACTTACTTTGAATGCTTAATTAGCTCTGTCGTTTTAAACTACAAATTTTCTTTTTCCTACCCCTAGTTCAGCCCTATTACAACCAAAATAAAGACCTTCGGATTGATTTTTATGTTTGATATGAGTGGTGGAGATTGGATTAGTAAGCAAGCCTATGGTAAATATCTTACATGAAATGAACGATGAGTGAATATTTACTGCCTTTGAATACTTAAGAGGATGGCGAGTGGAGTGAGTGTCTATCACACTTGTTTATGGTTCTTTGAATTGAAGTGCTTGTTGATTTTGGCTAAATATGCTAAGAATTGCTTGTTCATGGAGTATTATGAGTTTCAAGTTCTTAGAATGTGTTTATTTAAATTATCATTGATATCTTTGACTATTAATTGAAAAACAATTGTTGTTTCCATTGTTTGTTCTTTTATATTCTTTATTATGCTTGAGGACAAGCATAGTTTAAGTGTGGGGAAATTGTTGTGTCTAGTTTCTATTGCTTTTAATTTCCTTCGTACCTTAATTTTGGTTACAAATCCTTGTGTTTTGATCCAAATGTGAGATAAATTGAGTGGAAACGGTATGAATATTGCATTAATGCTAATTGGATTATTTTTTGAATTTTGCATACTGGTTGAAGGGAAAGTCAAGTAAAGTTGCATAAAAAGAAAATTTAAAAAGGAAAAAGAAAAAAGAAAAGAAAAGTGACCACAAGTGTAACCACCTCATGGTGGTGATAAGTTACCACCTTAAAGGTCGTGTGACTAACATTTAATTAACTTAAATGTTAGTAAGTCACCAATATGCATGACTAACATTTAAGTTAAATGTTAGTCACGGTGATGACTTGATATATCACCACCGTACATGACTAACATTTAATTTAAATGTTTGTTACAGGGGTGACTTAACTAGACACCCCCATACGTGGCTATGCAAATTTGTGGACACTAAATTTGTGTATGACACGTTTAGGTTAACGACGTAATAACCCTACAAACCTAAACCTAGAGTCGAGCTATAAAAAAGAGAGAAAGGAAAAAAAAGGCAAGGGGTGGCGACTGAAGAGACAAATCATCTTTCATTCACTCACACAGATACAAAACATGGGAGGAACAAAGAGATAGAGAAAAAGAAGATAAACATAAGAGAGAAGCAGATAAAGAAATAAAGTGAGTTGGGAAGAAAAGCAAAACAGCAGAGAGGTGGAAGTTTGGGAGAGGTCGAAAGTGAGAGCTAAAGCTAAATCCCATTCAACTTGACTGAACATTTGTCTAGGGAAGAACCTGAAGC
Source organism: Erythroxylum reticulatum (assembly GCA_025504915.1). Classification (NCBI taxonomy): domain Eukaryota; kingdom Viridiplantae; phylum Streptophyta; class Magnoliopsida; order Malpighiales; family Erythroxylaceae; genus Erythroxylum; species Erythroxylum reticulatum. Next base: position 14,215,769 of record JANSVA010000216.1, on the reverse strand, counting down.
AGAAGGAGAGAGACAAAGTTGGAAGCTTGAGAGGAACCAGAGATCTCCATAACTCTTCATCTGATGATTTGTTTGCCTATTTTATTCCTCATTTATTGCTTTGTTTCTTTCATTTTACTATCTGTTATTAACTGACTTATACTCTTACTAGTTTAGCTTACTGTTATTTGTGTCTTTTAATAATTCATTCAGTATTCATTGTTTTATTATTCCTTTAATATTTTTGTTGATAATAACATGCGATTACAGTGTTTAATGATGATGGATATGGTGATATCTGTGATGGGCTGATCTCTTTTCTTGAGAATTAATCTAGCTTTTTAGTTGAATATGCATGATTGGGTTACGGATCTGTTATCTTCTTTATTGTTATGATTTCTGAACTGAATAGATGTAATAGAATGGCAAAATTTTGCATCATTTTAATGTTAAATGAAGATTCAAGAGATGAAGTTTAATACGGATTGAGAAACTATGGACACTTAGGTTAAGAACTAAAAATATATTAAGTGGTAATTAATAGTCGGGTTTTCATAACTAATTTAGATAATAACTTATTGAATACAGAAGTTAGACTAGTTCATTATTCAAATCGTTTTAGAACCCAACTATTAATTTTAGTAAGACGACAATCCAATCATTTTTCCTTAATCATGCATAGGAGATTAAATTAGTGAAATTAATTCTCAAGACTTTTTCAATTTCGATTAATCTATTTGTCTTTGCTCCCAACTGATTCCATCTACTTTTCAATTTAATTTCGTAATTGTCCTTAAAAGTATTCACTCAACAATTAGGATAGAATGTTTAGGAATGCATTGTTTTATTTTTATTCTTAATTCAAACTTAATTTAAGTTGACCAATTTCACCTCTATAGGAGATGACCCTAGGTTATCAACTACAACTATCTCGTATACTTGTGAGTAGGATAGCCTAGGCCTTTTAGAACTTTTTGGGCATAACAACTGATGGAAATCAACTCCAAATACATCTTCTTACTTGTTCTTCCTTCTTTCTATCCTTCTAGGTCATCTAATTGCATCTCCTAAACATCCCTTCAATCTAACTCTTTAATTTTGGCTTATATAGTTCAAATATTAGGTATTTGAGTAGAACATCAACAAGTACACGGTCATATTCTTAGTTGTGTACTTAAAAAATACAAGATTCAATCCATAGCAAATAGTTGTGTACCTCTTAAAAAGGGGTATGTAACATATTAACATGCCTCAAACTCTTTAAACATGACCATGAAAGCTGGAAATTCATAAATAATAAAAAATACAAGCAAGTATGTGGTCATGTACTAGGTTGTGTTTCTTTCATTAAGCTTCATAACATGGTCAAAACAGTTCCAAACCTGTCCAAATTTTTTCGAATTCATTTCCTTTGCTCCAAATAGGTGAATTATGACTGAAAACATCATATAAACAAATTAAGCATCGTAAACAATAAAAACTCTCAAACGAACAAGAAAAATGTACTAAATATATACTTAAAAATACAAACAATTAAGTATTAACCATATGTGGAACATTATTAATGTCTTACAAAATCTTAATAGTTTTAATATTAAATATTATATTGAGAAAACTATATTTAGTTCTAAAGTACCCAACTTTTTGATATTTTCTCAATTTGGTGCTTAAGCTTTTAAAATTTTTAATTAAGTGACCATTATTTTATAACCTTAATAATTCAATTAAAAAAGTTAGTTATATTAGTATTTTACTAATTTGGTTAAAAGAATTTTTATTGTTTATCACATTTAGGCATCTAAATGAAAAATTAATTACTAACTAATCATCCATATGGATTAAAACACCTAACCCAATTTGTGAAAGAGGTTATAGATTGGCGGCCATTTTAGTCTATATGGATGACTAGTTGACAATAATCTTTCACTTAGATGTCTACATGTTATAGACAAAAAAAAATTCATAAGCCAAACGAACAAAATACTATCAGAACTAACATTTTAAATTGAGTTATCAAGGTTATAAAAGAAATTAAATTATGAAAAGTTAGGTGCATTGAATCACATGAATATTAGATCAACTCGTTATGAAAGATCCAAAATATAGTTAATAAACAAATGAACGGAGTAAAGTTGCAATGAAAAGTGAGTCTACAATGAAAAGTGATTCTACAATAAGAGCGATGTAATTATGTGCTTAATAAACAAATGAACAGAGTAAAGTTGCAATGAAAAGTGAGTCTACAATAAGAGCGATGTAATTATGCTTGAGCCTCCAATTAGGTAAACTTACATATCTATTGAGTCTACTCTTCACAAACTTTTTTCTACTTTAGATCGCATCTCTCTATGACACAGACTGCTTCACTTAAAGAACCTCATAAAGCAATTCTTTCTCTTTAACTTGGGCCAAGGCCTTCATACGAAATTTTGGGGATCAAAAGGGCTCATGTTTGGTGCTCAATTGAAGATAGTGAGGAGCAGAAGTTACGGCATACATCTTACCATAGACAAAAAAAAGGAAGAAAATAAACAAGAAAGGAGGGAAGGAAGGTGGGGTACTGTTTAGATTGGGTTTTAAATCGTGGATTTGTCTTGCAATTGAAGGCCAACCGGATTTGGAGAGAGGTCGGAGAACATGTTGCAGACATTTCAGCTGGTTGTAAGAGAAGGTGAAATCCTAGAGACTGAGAATTAATTTAAATATTGAATGATTTTCTAGGGTTTTGGTGTGTAGCTGAGAAAAAGACTATTTCCACATTACGAAAATGGAGGGGGTTCAGCTTGTGCCTTGTCTTGCACCGATTGGGAATAATTTTTAGGTGGGACAACCGCCCAGCCTTACTTTAATTGCTTCTATGGTTGTTGGTCCCATGTTGTCGGCTACTGTTGCATTGCATGTAAGGCCACCGCCTCCTTTTCGTGATTGTTTGGTAGGATAGTCATATAGGACAAAGTCCACTTCTTTGGTCAAACTAAGTTCGGCTTTTGATCTTTGTAGTAAATGGATGGGAAAAATTCATTTAGAGTATGAAGGGAATGATTACTTGCGACCAAAGGTTCTGATTGATGATGATATTGTCTAGGAGGTTAGTGGTAAGTGGAACGATGCTCTCATTGTTAAAGTTTACAGGTAGTCCATTAATTTCACATACTTAGAGAATTAGTTAAACTTGCTTTGGAAGCCTTCTATAGGACTAGATTTTATTGATTTGGAGTTTAGTTTTTACCTTGCCAAGTTTGAAGAGAAGGAGGATATATTGCAAATTGTGTCCGATGGTCCCTATATTATTGAAGGTCAGCAATTGTATATTCAGAAGTGGAAGCCAGGTTTTTATCCATATATGGCTAGCATTTCCTCAATGGTTACTTAGGCTCGTTTTATTGAATTTCCAATGGAATTTTATCATGATGAATTCCTGTTTGTAGTGGCTAGTGCTATTGGAAAACCTATTAAGGTGGATAGGCCGATGTCCATGGCTACTAGAGGACGTTTGCTAGAGTTTGTGTTGAATTGAATCTTAAACAACCTTTTGCTCCTAAGGTTTTTATTAGAGATGCATGGCGGCATGTGGAGTATGGAGGCATTTTAGGGGTCTTTTTCAAAATATGGCTGTGTCAATCATCATATTGAACATTGTACAAAGGCAGTGGTTTCGATGACTACGAGGGCGGTGAACGTGGGTGTAACTAAGGATATGGCGATGATTGATGCTAGTTCAAATTCTAAAGAAGATCTCTTTGGCCCATGGTTGGTTGCATAGCGTCCCTAAAGATTATTGTTAGAAGTAAGTCTTCTTCTATTTCTCAGGAGAAGACCATATCTAACACTATCGCTAGAAATCAGTTTAAATCTTTACAAGTGGAGGATAGAGTGGTTCTCAAGGTGGATAAGGGCTCGGTCAGGCTTGGCAAGAGGATTTCTAGTGTTAGTGGGCCTGTGGGTCCAAGAGGTAAAGGTAAGAAGCCTATGATGGTTAAGGGGGTTGGGAGGTCTAGTTGTGAGGAGGGTCAGTTTTAGCTTGGGCCTATTATAAGTAGGCCTATTTCTGAGGTTCCAATGGTTGTAACTAGGAGAAAGGAGGCTTTGGAGGTTGGACAACATTCTGGGTCGAATGTAGAGGGTGTGGTGTCTAATGCATCAGACCAAATTTTGGTCAGGGAATCTCAAGTTCCTAGCATTTTGTTAGCAGAGATGCCTATATTGATAGTGATTGATAATGTTGGTGGTAAGGTGGTGGCAAAATTGGTTTCGAATGAACCGAAACCTCCTGACCCAATTACTGGTGACATCATTGTGTGTGAGAAACTAGTGGTGCTTTCAGAAACTTTGGATGACAATGTTGGTTAGGCAGTGAATGATGTGGTTTTGTCGAAGACTGATGATGATATTTCAGACAATAATGGAGATTGGGTTGGTTGCTGTCGAAGTCGAAGCCTACCTAAAAAGTTGTAAGATTCTGGCTCCTTCTTTTAATCTTTTTTTAATGGATTTAAAAATAATTCAAAGGAATTGTGGTGAAGCTGCGAAGAGGGGTTTTTTGACTCATTTAAAAGAAATATGTCATCTTCATCATCTGGAAATTTTGATTATTGTAGAGCCTCAAATTTTGGATGAAAGAGCTAATAAGGTGGCAAATAAGGTAGGTTTTTTTGACTTCTTCCTCTCATTTTGTTGGTTTTAATGGTGGTGTTTGGTTGTTTTGGAATAAAAAAATTTGTGATATATGTTTGCTAGGGATGGATACTCAGTTTATTCATTGTTCAATTGATGTTAGGGGGAGTAGTAGTTGGTTTCTTACTACGGTGTATACTAGCCTTATTTGTAGTAGGCGAGATTTTTTCTGGTCTTAAATATATGATATTGCAGATTATGTAAATGAGCCTTGGTTGTTATTTGGTGATTTTAATAACATTGCATATGTCCATTAGAAAAAAGGAGGTGATTTACCATATGTTGCTAACTATAGTAAGTTTTTACAGCATTGGAACTATCACTCCCTTATGGATTTGGGTTATGTGGGTTGTCAATTTACTTGGACAAGCTCAATTACTAGAATTGGTGTTATCCAAGAACGTTTAGATCGGGCTTTGTGTAATACTAGTTGGCAGCTCAGATTTCCTGAAGCTTCTGTTATATCTTTGTTTGGGCTTGTTTCTGATCATTTTCCTCTGCTATTGTCTTTGAGAGGTTTCTCTTCCTTTCCTTCAGAGAGGCTATTCCGGTTTGAGGCTGCTTAGACTTTATGGGAGGATTTTAAGCAAATTATTTCATCGGTATGGTTTACACCTCATGATTCTATTTCTAGTGCTCACTACAACAAACATGACATACAGTAACACTAAACAGTAACACTTTTCACAATATGTTATAAAATACCTATCTATAGTAACATTATATCTTAAAATGTTATGATTCTTAATTTGATAAGTAACACTTAATGACTTTATAACATATAATTTATCATTGATAACAAATTTTTTAAGTGTTACTAAACATTGTAAAAGGTTACTATTTTAAGATGTTATGAAAGTGATGTAAAATAATGACACTTTGTATGAGTTACTTTAATATTAAATTTATAACACTTTATATGGGTTATCTTAATATCATACAATGATAACAATTCATTTGAGTTACCTTAGTAATTGAAAATAATAACATTTCATATAAGTTACCTTTGTAAATGTAAAATAATAACACTTTAGAAAAGTTACCATAATAGTGTATTATAATAACATTATGTATGAGTTACTTTA
>JANSVA010000216.1:14135985-14171584 GCA_025504915.1 Erythroxylum reticulatum | reverse complement strand
AGTCGACCTTTCTTCTTTCTTTCTTCCACTGAAACCTCTCTTTTCTCTCTCTAACTTTTGTTTTCTCACTCTTCTCCTTCTTCAAATCACGTTTTTCACCTCTTAACAAACAAAACAACACTTCCTTTTTCTATTTCTTCCCTTAATGAGCCCAAAAAGCCTATCTTACCCTTCCTTATAAGCTTATGCTCTTCTATGCTCAAGTGATCTCCCAGAAATGTCCTTATTACATCCTTATTACCTCACACTTTACTTTCTTTTTATATATTCAACAAATCCTACTAACCTTGGCACCTTTATAGTTCCAAAAATTAAATCTATTTAAACTCCAAAATTATTTTAAAATCATGCTTACTTAAAGAAAAAATTTTCTGGGGTCCAACACTTATAGTTTAGTTTGTGGATAATAAGAAATGGAGGTCTTTGATCAAAGAAAAAGTCAACTAATGTAGATTTTAGATTTGGTGCCATTCTATCAAAATTTCAACATCAACACACACTATCAACTTACTGTTTAGCTATTTAGGCGGTTTAAAAAGAAGAGTGGAAGCATGCTAATCTCCAACAACTTTCTTCCAACTTTTAGTTGGAGGTTAAGGTTGGGAAGCTAGAATCAAGGAAAGATCATGTTCATAGGGAATTTGTTTACAAGAAGAGGAGGTTGGAGGAGGAAAAGGTGGAAATTCACCTCCTTTTATGGTTATAGCAATCTATATGATAATGGAAAGACAATGCTGAGTTATATGTAAGAGGAAGGAAACCAGCTTCTAGTCTATTATTGGGAACAGCAGTAACTAAAAACGGTAATAGATTTAGGTAGGAGAAATATTAAAATGTGACAGGACCAAGATGCCACTGAGAAGTTCTGGGAAGTGGAGACTGCAACCAAGAAGCCAGAGAAATTAATCAAGAAAGTTTAGTCCAAAGAAGGGGGTGGGTGGAGCAAAAATAATTAAGAAGAAGATGAAGAAGCTATGGAACATGGAGTTCATTGAGGCCTTCATCCAACAATCTCCAAGATGGAAGAAGGAACTAGAGGCTTTTCATATTAAACATTATGATTCCTCCTCCCTTAGTTTTCTTCGCAAGAAGACGATAATTGACAGACTAAAAGATAATTGAATTGGCGGAATGAAACCAAGCAAATAGAAGATGCATCTTAATATTTATCACTGTATTAAGTTTAATTTGCAACTATGTATAAAAATACAATAATAATCTTCTTATGTTGAGATAAATATTATTTGGATACTAATAAGTTGTAAGTATTTATTAAAGATTTGTATGTTTAATTCTACATTGGTCACATGTTTATAAATATAAGGTGTCAGAAACTTTAATTTTTAAAATAAATTTTATTTTATTTTAAAGTTATTTTTTAATTGTATTGTAGTTTTGTAGTTGTTGTAAATTTCTTAGTCATATGTTTGTGAGTTTGTACTAAATTTTAATTGTATAAGAAAAAGGGAAAATTGATACTAATAAATACTTCTACTATATAGAAAGTTATATACTTGAGGGTGTGCTTGTTTGATGGGTATGAGGAGAGAGGAATAGGTATAGAATAAAAAATAAAACTCGGTAAGAGGTTATGATTAGATGGCCTATACTTTCATTTCTAATATTTGGGTATTGCTCCATTCCTCTTCATTATAAGAGGAATGAGAATCATTCCTTCAATATTGTAATTACAATATAATTAGTTAAAATGTTTTAATTAAGTAATTAATTACATTATAATTAAATTAATTATAATATAATTAATTAATTAGTTACAATATAATTAATTAAAATATAATACATTCATTAATTAAAATATTGTAATTAATTAATTACACTATTTTAATTAATTAATATATTGTAATTGATTAATTGGTTACAATAATAATTAATTAAAATAAATAAATAATTTTTATTTTGCAATATTTTTTACAAACCAATCACTATCAATAATAATGGAAATTATTTATTTCTTTTAACCAACTATCATAAGTATAATAATAATATTCATTCTCATCCCTCACTATATTCATTCTCATTTCTATGATCACTTTTCGAACCATCTACCTCGATCTCTTATTTTACTTAATTTTCACTCATACAAAAATAAGGACCTTTTATACCGTATCGAGTTATTTGGAGGCACTTCGAACTAAGGGCTAGTTCCGATATACATGTCGGTCTATCAATTGGACAAATGTGCCAACAATCAGAAAGTTAAAAAGAAAAATTGCTCTTCACTCAAATTTTCTTATTCAATTTTATTTAAAAGGGGAAGGAAGTAGCCTTTTTTAATTTTTCAGATATGGTGTAAATCATTTAACCATTAAAGAAATATAAATAATTGATTTCTAAGAGATAATTAATAAAATATTACTATAGTAATACGAGCACTAAATTTATGTGGAATAAAATCGAGTTTGTGGGATTGACATCAAATAGCCACTGTACCTTGTTGCTAACAGGGATTTGACCTGATCTAGTAATTAGGTAGCCCGTAGCCCACTCTATTGGTAAGAGAACAGTGTAGATGATTAAGACATGGTGTCGGTCTAGTAGCTATGGATGTAGAAACTGTCAACTCACTAAGAGGGGAGATGGGGATCGAAAAAATCAAATTAATTGAAAGAATATGAAAATAATCATTGCCCTTCATTAATTTATCACTGCGTAAATATGGACTGTTAACATCAATAGTCCTACGATGCTTTTTAGCCAGAGAAGAGAAGCCTTACCGTATTGAACTTTTATCGGCTATGCATTGACAGAATATTAGTCGCCAGAAGTACCATCTGAGCATTGAAATAGTATCTTCTTTTATTAAGGATGTTTTCACGCGGCAGACTTTACCATCTGAGCATTGAAAGAGTATCTTCTTTTATTAAAGATGTTTTCAAGCTGCAGACTTTACCATCTGAGCATTGAAATAGTATCTTCTTTTATTGAGGATGTTTTCAAGCTGCAGACTTTTGTCTTGTCCTCTTTTTCGTTTTCTTCTTTTTTTAATCAACGTCCACTTGCAGCCATTTTAACCCATCTTTAGAAAGGAAACCATTATTGGAGTCACTATAATTGCATAAGAAGTTCATATGAACTTGGCCATATAGCTATATATCTATGAGCACTAACACTACTACCGTCCTTTTAATGAACTTTTTGATGAACAAACGTTCCTAAAAAGATAAAGTAAACACAAAAGGCAAAGTACTTGTTATTTCAGATTCAACGATTCTTTTTTCTTGTTATTTAAATAGCCAAATGACCTAACTTTAACAGGACAAATATTTGTTTTCCATGTTTCCACGCGTGAACATAATCAATAATCAATTTCTTGAGTTATGCTCTTAAAGACATAATTAATTAATACAAAATTCTATGCAGCTTCTCTTTGTTTATGAACACAACAAAATGTCGACCTCCGTGCATTTTAAGTTCCCTTTTTAGATCACAAATATCGAATTAAAACTAACTCATCTTTTGATTCTCCTTCAAGTATAATCCTACATTCTAAACTACATTTACATCTGTATCTATGTATGCTGATTTACATATTCCATATTTTATTTCTTTATAGTGAAATAAATATATTCTTTCATTTAATAAAATAATAGCCACCTTACCATGATAGAAATGTCACTTGTATTACAAAATTGTAGTAGCATTTGATTAAGATAGAGTTGAAATCCTCTACTCTACGAGTACAGATCAATTAATACATTTATCAATGAGGATGAACTAGGAGAGGTACATCTTTCAAGTCTCAATTATATGCACATCTATTCATTCATTTCATATAAATGCAGTGTAGAACAATTTAGAAGACATTGGCTCTATAATCAACTCCCTATGGATCATCATGGGAGACTTTAATAGCGAAATATAACCATCAGAAGATCAAGGAAATGTATGCTCAAGGAACTATACCAAGGATTAAAACGATTGTACAAGCTATTTACAGTGACTAACCTCAAAATGGAATGAAAATTTTTCACATAGGGTAACAAGCAGAAGGGAACATGGTTTCTAAGGAAAAAGCTTCATAAGGCATTAATTAATGCCCACTGGATCTCAGACTTTCCATATAACCAGGCTTCCCTTTAGAATCCTTTATATTCTAATCATTCTCCAATTTTGGTGCAGAATATCAGTAATTATCTAAGAAGACATTTGCCTTTCTGATTTAATAATTGTTTAGCTAATATTAAGGAGTTTGAAGAGGCAATCCATACTCAAAGGGCATAGGTTGTTCATATGCATTTGGAAGTTTTAGCAAGTGCAGGAGGAGTTTAAAAAAATCTAACAATAAGTTTAGTAACACAATGTTGTATGCCAAGGAGAAACTTTCAAGAATTGAAGCTCTTCATTACTTAAACCCTACTGATGTTAGGTTACAAAATGAAGAAATGATTTCTTTGATTAATTAAAATGAGGAAATAAATGTTAATCTCTCCATTTTGAAACAAGGATTCAACATGCAATAGCTTAAAGAGAGGGGTAGGAATTCAAGTTTCTTTTTTCCCATAATTTAGTGCTCTTCAGAAGGAATGTTAGAATTGCCACTCTAACGATGGAAAATGGTTCCGTAATTGACTCCCAATTAGAGTTAAAAATATTGAAAAATCAAGATAGGATCTAATCTCGCACACAGTAAAATAATTATGAGACTTTTCTTATAATTTTTCAAAGCCAAAATCACTTAAATTCTATAAAAGATTAACACATAAAATATAATAAAGCATAAATCATAATTTGTATCTTATTTTGTTTGTCCTTCTTGTCATTTAACTCAAAATTTTCTAAAATCATATCATCTTTAACCATCATAGCTGCAAAAGTATTCAGCCTTTAATGATATCTACAAAACACATTAAGAGAACTCTATAAATGTTATAGAGAAGACTATATAAGAAGTGTTAAATACCTCAGAGCCTAAGCTTATTTATTATAAACTTTGGGCATTATACTAATTTCATTAAAATAAAATTCTAATTTTAACTAAACTTTAATTAGAATTACAATTAATTCTAATTAAATATCTGTTACAGCCAAATAAGATCAGTATCTCATATTGACTCATATTTAATCATAAAGGATTTCAAACTTTACATTCAAGTCTGACATAATTAAAGGACATTTTCTCACTTCAACTCATTCTTTGTGTATGACACATTAGGTTTCCAAATATGCTAGCAATAGTTATAACGTATAACTATAAATCATACTTAAGATTAAATAAATTTATATTTGAGATTAGATAAATTTAACTCCTTTAATTTATCTTTATTTTTCTAATTAAATAATTTATAATAATAAATCAAAATTAGCATCTAACAACGCATCATGACCATCCGAATTTTCAATAATGTCAATGTGGTTTTGACCAACCTTTTCCTGCATGATCTTTGCATATAATTCAATCCTTTCTTGATGCAATATTTTTATTAGGCATAGAGCATGGAATCAATGTCCACTCTATTTAAGTCCAATAACGTTAGATCTCCACCATTGGTAATTTATTCAATTAACGACATTTAACAGCTATTTTCAAAGCCATCCCACCTTGGCCAATAATTTCCTTTTTAATACTAATTAAGAATAATGGAACATTGTCACTAATTACTTTACGATAATGAATTATATATTGATCACTCAACTACCTCCATATAGTTCATGCTATATCTAATGACTACCAACTAAACTATCATTGACTAGAGTTGGTCATAACTAGTATGAAAACATAAAAACCCATATATGAGATACTTTAGAGACCTTAAGTCAAATGATCACTTATACAATCATCATAATGAGAATTTCTATGGACATATAAATAATGTTCCAAATGGATTTCTCATATAGGGTCAGTTAAGTGAACTTATTCTTTAACAAGAACCCATACATTTGTTTAAATATTAATATACTTTAAACTATAAGATCAACTACTTCTTTCATAAAGAAGAAACATAAAGTGTGTTAAGTCTTTTTATGCCCAATCTTCATAGAACAATGTCTAGGAAAAATTTAGAAATAATACATAAATTTAATAAAAATCTCAAAATTATGATGTCACCATAATTTCATTTGCAATGTATATTTCACACAAGGGTTTCATCATATACATCTAAATATTTATAAGATAAAGAAAGACGGTAAATAATTATATCCTACATACGCCCGTTGAAAAGGACAACTATATGACCACTAATCTTCTTATAAACATGATAATTCACAATCATCTCTAAATCGAACTTTTTTTAATTCATCATGAAAGTTAATCTTTCAACATCTCCTAGACTTTCAACTATAAATCAAATATGTCAACAATGGATTTAGTTCCAATTAGGTGTAGTATTGTGAGATTTGAACATTTCAAATTTCTTCTTACTCCTACTACTTATCTTAAGAACCATTCTCCTATAAGTATATATTGTAATGAACAATTTAGTTAACGTGATATGTAAGATTATATCCAACCTTTTGGATATCTCATAACCTTCTATTATCTAATTTAGTTTTAAACTTGACGGATAATACATGCTTTAACTAAGCATTATAAACTAAAATTTTTAACTTTGACTTTTTTGAAGCTTTACCATTTCATATAAAATATGAAATCTTGCTATTTGATTTAATTAGAACTATTAAAGGTATGTTCTAGTACTAGGAATACTTATAAAAGAAATATAATTGCATCATGTAGTATCTTATAATGTATATTCATCCTTATATAAATTTATACTCTTATTGAATTTAGTAATTAAGGTGTTCACTATACTCATTCCTTGTAAATAACTAAAATTTTAAATATCTCATCATATCAATCTTATCAAAACGATTTAAATTTAGATTTAATCATTTTTTATTTTTCAAAAATTCAAATCAATTTTTCATTTAACACATATGACTATATCATATAAAGTCATTATTAATCTAATGAAATACAAGTATAATCTTTAGAGAATTGTTATTTCATCCAACACATCATACATATAAGATTTAACAAGTCAATACCAACATTATCTTCTCACCAAAGGTTGATTTTGTTATTCTTTAACGTAATATGTGTCATACGATTCATAATAAAAATGATACATATATCTTTGTATGTAATTTTTCAACATGTTAATTTAACCAGCATGGTATAAAATTATAGTCTCGATTATCCAACTTTGCATTCTAGCCACTTATGTTAAACGTAAGTATACTTTATTCCAACGCATACAAAATATTTATATAAATCTAGATCAACTACTTTTGCCCAACATCTTTTCTTATTTGCCTTGAACATTGTAATAATTTTAAATCTAAACTCAATATCTAATACTCATAAGCATAGTTTATATTATCTCTAGGTAGGTCAAAAATTTCATGCAATAATTTCTTCTAATGATAAGTATTGTGATTTTATAGCTAATTCCTTTGATCATCGTCCACATTTTTGCTTTTAATAGGCTTGGTGGATCAATTCCATTAAGGTACTATACCTTTAAGCTCTACTCTATGTAACATATTGCATTATTCTATTATGGTGTTGATATATATCTTATAGGATGTCATTAAAGTTTATAAGATATTAGTCAACTCAAAATGTAATTACAGTTCGTCATCTATCTTACAGTTCGTCATCTATAAGATAGTGACACATATCTCTAAAACTCTGTTACCAAATCCTCAACATGGATTAATAGCAATATTGAATTATAGATATACAATTTTTCTACTTAAATTTAAGAATTCTCTTAAATATATAACCTATATCTAAGAAATTTGGTTTGGTCTCTAAGATTTTCCACAAAACAAGTTGAGATCACTTTATAACTATTGTAGAGAGGGTTAGCCCAAGAGTGCTAGCTCCCTTGGAGCCTGAGCCTCTTTATAATAGGCTTTTATCATTTTAGTGATTTAATTGTAGTCAAATTCTAATTTTAGTTAAACTTTAATTATAATTACAATTAATTCTAATTAAATATAAATTATGCCCAATGAAAATCTCATATCTAGAATTGATCCTTATTTATTAAATATGTCATATTTATTCATAATTCTCAAATTTTACATTCATGTATAACTAGATTAAAAGACGTTTTCTCTCTTCAACCCATTCTTTGTGTTTGACTCATTAGGTTCCAAAATATGTTGGCAATGGATAAATTATAGACCAAATTATATTTAAGATTAGATAAATTAAACTCCTTTAATTTTTATTTAATTTTCTAATCAAATAATTTATATTTATATATCAAGATTGACGTCTAGCAACACATCATGACCAACCAAATATTAGTAATGCCAAAGTGGATTTAGCTATACTTTATTTGCATGATTCTTTTTTATAATTCAATCCTTTCATTATACAATTTTTCAATTAGATGTAAAACATGGAACCAAAATCTACTCTATTTGAGTCCAATGATGTTAGATCTCACCACTACTAATTAATTCAATTAACAAAATTTGAAAACTATTTTTAAAGCTGCATTATACTTTGGCTAAGGATTTCCTTAATCAATATTAATCAAAAAATAGAAAATTCTACCTAATTACTTAAATGTGATGAATCTTATATTAATTACTCAAATAACTCTATATAGTTCATATTATATCCAATAACTATCGACTAAGCTACCTTCGACTAAAATAAGTCATAAACAGTATTAAAACATAGAAATCCCTATACAAGATACTTTGGAGATCTTAAGTCAAGGATCATTTATATAATTATCACAATGAGAATTTCCATAGACATATAAGTTATGTTCCAAATGGATTTCTCATACGGGTTCAATTCAGCAAACTTGTTCTCTAATAAGCATCAACATATTGTTTAAGTATCAACATTTTTTAGTCTATGAGATCGAATACTTCCTTTATAAGGGAGACATAAATGTGTGCTAGTCTTTTGACACTCTATTAATGTCCAATCTTAATATAAAAATAAATAGGAATAATTATTATCTTTCATAACTTTAATGGATTAATAGAAGCTCTTACCATATCCTTTTGTCTCTTTTCCCTCCCCCCTCCCTCTTCGACATCAGCTACTAAATTAATTTTCAAACCAACCCTTACACTAACCTAATGACCCAAATGGAACATCTCAAAAATAAAAACCCCAAAAAACCTAAGAACCTACATTTGCTACAATAACTAAACCATTGTAGATAAACATAACAAACTTTCCCTTACTAAGAGGTCCCTCAGAAAGACAACAACAATGATTGGAGGAGGAAGAAACCACACAAAGCTCAATAGTGGGGGAATCTAGAAATTTAGGTAGACTTAGATTTATGGTGTCAGATATGGAAAAACCAATCTAAGCCCTTATTGAGCTACTATAATAAGAAGCAAAGAAGTAGATTACGTCACTTGTGGAGTTTTTTCTAGAGAAAAGGTCAGCATTTTTAGTCGTAAGCAAGTAGGCAAATGTTGCATGGAGGAAAAAGAGGCTGGTGAGCATAATGGTAAATGAAGATGAACTCTTTGTATTCAAGTTCAATACAAAATTAAATGCACAAAATGTGTTGGAAGTAAAGCCATAGCATATGATGGGTTATCCTATTGTCATCAAGAAGTGGCAACCTAGTGTTACATTGGATAGAAGCAAGCTTAAATAAATCATATTGTAGGTTAACATGCTGAAGGTATGGGATATATTATAAGTAAGATTGGTAAACCTTTAGGATTATATTAAATTAATGGTTTAATGAATAAAATTAGATTTGCCAGAGTTTGTATAGATGTAGACATTTCAAAGAAGCTAATAGATACTCTTAGGATCATAAAGCTAAATGAGAAGGAGAACTTCAAGAAGATTCCTTAAGAGAAACATATATGTGGATACAAAAGATAGAAGAAGATATGGAAAAGAAAAGAGATTCAAGAGGGAAAGTAGATTACTCAGGGCATTCTACCTCATGAGAAGGGGAACCTAGCAGAAGAAGAGTCACCTATTGGAGAACAGAATACCTAGTCATTAAATTAAAAGGAGAACCATATAATAGGGAAAGGAAACATGTAAATGAGGATATAGGAGTAGGATAAGGAAACGAGATGATAGGCACTCCAGTGAGGGAAAGAGGGGAGGTTTTAGACACTAAACAAAACACTGAATCAATGTCCCCAAGTATGAATAGAAAATTTAGAGGGAAAATATCAATAAAAAAGAAAAAATGATTAAGTTATCATCTTGGAATGTTAGAGTGCTTAATATCCTAAATAAACAACTTGCAATTAAGGAATTAATTAATAATAGCAAGTTAGATTTTTTTGGTTTGTTGGAAACCAAAATAAAGAGGGAGCTAATGGAGAAGAATTTATGGTTCCTAGATAAGGGATGGAAGGTAATAACCAACCATGATCATCATGTCAATGGTAGAGTGATCATAGGATTCAATCCTCAAAAAATGGAAGATTAAAGGAATCGGTAAAGTGACAGTAGTAATAGTTTTGTATGCAGCAAAGTATAATCTCTAATGGCAATATACATGGAATAAGCTACAAAAGGCCAGTATTACTATTAAATCCACATGGATAGTGATTAAAGACTATAACTACACTCTTAAATCAAATAAATAACGGAGAGGAAGAAGCTCGAAGTAACTAGATTATAGAGAACTATAATTAATGGTGGAGAGGACAGGGATGGCTAACCTAAAATGGCATGGAAAGTCTTACACCTAATGAATGGTTCTTTTTTAAGAAAACTAGACAAATGTATGGTGAATGATATATGGTTAGAGTAATTTCCATTAAGCAGTGCCATGTTTGAGGAACCAAATGTCTCAAACCATATTCTTATAGTAATGGAACTATCACCTAGTAAGTGGAAGAGGAATGCATCATTTAAAATCTTCAATCACTTGATAGAAATATAGAATTCAAAAATCAACTCAAGGAGAGGATGAAGTTGGAGGTGTCATGTCCCAAGGGGTATCAACTCAATATGAAGCTGAAATCCTTGAAGTACAAACTAAAAATATACAGTGGAGAAATTGTAAGGCCAAATCTAAAAGGAAGAGTTGAAGTATTTGAGGAATTAAAGAAATGCCATAGGAGATCGTTAAAAAGAACAGAAGTCCTACAATTAAGGAAAGAAGAATCTAATTTGGTAGATAAGTATTATCAAGTCTTGATAAGTTCCAACACACTAATAAGATAAAAGTTTAAATTGACATGGTTAAAGGAGGATGAGAGATGTATGAAGTACTTCATGAGTTCTATTTCAGTAAGGGGAAATAAGAACTCTATCAGAATGTTGGAAGATGATACAGGTCTGATTCATGAAAATTGAGAGAGAAAAAAACGATAAATTTTGATTATTTCACTAAGTAATATAAAATTGAAACTTCTATAAAGGCTATAATAGAAGAGGTGTTAACAGGATTTAAACAAGAAGATAAGGTAGAGTTGATAAGGGAAGTAATAAGAGAAGAGAATAAGTATGTTTTATTCGTAATAAATCTTAAGAAAGCCATAAGACCAGATGGATACAATAGGAGGACTTTTCAAAAAAACTACTACATTGTGGGAGAAAAAGTAGTGCAAGAAACTATCCCTAAATAATGGAATAAAACTTTTATTTTCCTCATTCCTAAACAAAGTAATGTTAAAAGGCTACAGAAATTTAGGCCCATTGCTAGCTAAAATTTCCTATACAAAACTATAATAAAGATACTAAAAAATAGGCTAAGAGAATGCTTGGAGAGGATAATTGGTCGTGGAAAAAAAAAGTTCATTAAAGGGAGGTCAGTAGGAACTAACATACTTCTCTATATGCAATTCAAAGAGGAAAATGAAGAACACCATCAAAATGGATCTTACAAAGGCTTATGAATCAATTAATTAGCACTTCTTTTTTAAAATTTTGAAAGTAGCAGGTTGTCCACTCTTGTTTAGAAAATGGGTAAAGGAATGTGTAACCATAGCTTCTATGGTAATTATAGTGGATGGAGAACCAACAAGACTTATCAAAACTAGGAGGGGATTAAGGTAAGGGGATCCATTATCCCCTTACCTATTTGTACTTTACATGGAGGCCTTGTCAAATCTCCTTGGAATAAATATAAGGATTGACAACGTGTCATAGCACTAATAAAAATAAACTAGACCTAATACTATAGCAGTGGTGAGTCTAGGTTGATCCCACAGAGTGTGTGTATAAAGTTGTTTAAATGAAAATAATCAGTGTTTAGGTTTAGGGAGTTTTGGTTTAATAGGAAAACATGAAAAGTAATGAAAGTGTTAAATTCGTGAAGGACCCAGTTCTTTGGTTTAATCTTGGCCCAAATCCTAATTAAATTCATTTCATTGATTTGTTATTCTTTTACCTCTCCTTGAACTATTGGTCATAGATTAACAACAAGTTCTGTTAATCTCGATTTTTCCTTTGTTCATAGTTAATTAAGAAGTGCTCGTTAATTAACCCTAGCTATCGGATAACCTAGGAGACACTCTCTAGATTTAATCGGACCGCCACCTTACGAATCAAAAAATAGACCAATCTAAGTAATAATCATATAAGCTCGGATTATTTATCCTAAGTTATTTTATTCCTAATGATTACGAACCATTAGTCGCTACAAATGAATTAAAAAACAATGATTACGTATTGTATTTGATTATAGTAATGGGTTCTTACATAAAATAATCAAATAGAACATTCAATCATTCTTAAACGAGACCCAAGCATTAAATATACGATAACACAATCAATATATAAGAGAGAAAGAAACAACAAATATAAAGAAGAAATGCACTTAATGGGTCATCGACATCAATGTTGCCTCCGAACTAGCGTCAAGATGCTACCCTTCTATGGATCTCTCCATATGTGAGAACTTCATCGCACACTCTTCTCTCTCAAAGGCTCCTAAAACTTTCTCTCCTCTCCGCCAAAGAACAACATCTGTTCTTTCATAAATAAAAAAACTTATGTAGTCACTCTTTTCTTTTATTAAAAACCTAGGGATAAGATGGTGAGATGTCCCTCTCACACCCGCGAGTTATCTCTCATGGGCGTGGGAAATAATCACACCTATTGACACCATGTATGTAGGCCATATTGCTTTATGTTATGCTGTTGTATTGGTGCTGATCTTCTAAATCTATTTTGCTCCTTCCAAGCTACTGTGTTGTTTTATTTGGAAACTTCTTGGTTGTCTTCTTTTGGACTAAATTTGTTTTCTTGCTCTAATTTTTCTCTTCTTACTCCATGAAGAAAAGTGAATATTAATCTTTGGAAAACAACTCAAATGGAGTACTTTCGACTCAGTTTAGCTCTTTCACTTCCGAATTGTGCCTATAACCACATAAAAGTCAAAATGAGTATCTTAAGCACTTTCTTAACAATATTCACTAAGTATTATTGAACAAATTCATCATCAATTAAGCGCATATCAAAGATGCACCCTGATTTCCAATTTCATTGTATATTAAAGATGTAAAGCTTATATAACTAGCTTTCGTAGATAACTTATTATTTTGCATGGCTGAGAAAAATTCAATAAATCTACTCTTGCAATCAATGAAGGAGTTCCAAGAGATGTTAGGCTAAGATGCAATCCATTGAAGAGTTATTTCTAATTATCAAGAAACTCTAGTAGAGATGCATATGCCTTGCTAAAAATATTCTAGAGCATGTACAACACAAATTATTAATTTGATTCTTAATATGTTTTTAAGTCTTCTTTTTAATTAAATTAGTTTAAATGAGATTAAGTAGGTTTATATTTCTAATAAATTTGGAAACGTGTTTCTAATTGTTTGAAAATTGTTTTCCAAGAGTTTATTTTATTAGGAATGTTTTGGAAATTAGTTTAAATTTTCAAGGAGTTTAATCATTAAATTAAACTAATTATAAAAATTCAATTATGAAATTATATTAATTATTTTTCTTAATATGATTAGGATTAATAATTAGATTGATTCCTAATTAATTTTAGAAAAGAAGTTTCTAAAATCATAATTAATATTTTTCAATTAGATTGAAATTAATTAATTAGACTTATTAAAATTAAGAAAAGTGTTTTCTTAAGTAATTAAGAAATGTATTTCTTAATTAAATCTATTTTTTAACATGATTTAGATAAATTAAATTTATTATTATTTGTTTAGACAATTATTATTCAATTTATTTAGAAATTGTTTCTTTATTTGTGAACAATACATTTCTTGATTTTTAAGAAAAATTATTTTTCTTGATTAAATTTTCAAAAATATTTCCATTGGTAATTAAAAATAATGTGCTTTCTTTAATATTTCAAATATTTTTCTAATTTATTAAAGAAAAGTTTTCTAATTAATTAAGAAATCAATCTCTAAATAAATAATATAAATCACTTTCTTAATTAAATTTAAAAGTGTTTAATTTAATTTTGAAATTAGTTTCCTCTTAATATTAGAAAATAGTTTTCTAATTAAGGAAAGGTAATTTCTAATGACATTAGAAATAGTTTTCTAATTGGATTAGAATCACTACAAGTAACATAGGTTTTAGTGACGGAAAATACTAATGGAGATAAAGATTTTCCATCGAAAAATAAATTTAGCAACGAGAATTATTGATGAAAAGAGTCGTTAGAGAAATGGTCGTAGGTAAATTTTAGCTACGAATATAAGGAATCCATTGGTAAATTTAGTGATAGAATGTTATATATCCGTCAGTAAGTTTAGCAACAAAATTTTATATTTCTTTCGGTAAAATTAGTTAAATTTGTAAATGGATTTACAATATTTCATCATTAAATTTGTGATGGATTCCTAATATTCTGACGATGAATTTACCGATGGTAAATTGTAATTCCATCGCTAAATTTAACAACAAAAAGCATTATCCGTCACAAAATTTTTACCGAAGGAATATCGTAATTTAGTTGGGAAATACAGCAATGAGAAGTTTCAACTGCCATTTCTCACTTCCCACCCAAGTTTTCTGTTGATAAATATAAACATTATTTTGATTGGTAATATAATAAAAATATTATAATGTACATTAATAAATATCTTGAAAATAACTGTAAGTTAATAAGTTAACAAAAACTTAAGAGTAGCAGACTATAAAATACATTCACTTATCCAGAAGCTATGCAGGTGGTGAACACGGATGCTCTTACTACTGCGATGAGGTCCTATCCTTCCCCTTCAACTATCCACCTCATTATGGAGCTGGGTTATGTAGTTTATTAGCCTCTCTACTATATTCTCAAGTTGATCAACTCATTTGTTTCTTTCCATCCAAAATCCATAGATTATATCCCTTAAAATAAGCTTAAATGCAATCCAATGTCCATGTTCCCTTTTATGGTTTTTCCAAAACTAGGCTAGTAAATTTTTTCGTCTTATGGTGAAGACAAATGTGTGACACAATTTTGTTATAGAATTTTAGATCCTCCTTAAAAGATGGAATTACAGAAAATACCAATCTTTAAGTCATAGTCATTTAACCAAAAGTTTATTACTTTTCTCTAAAGACAATATAGGTGTTTTAAAGGGTTTTAATTGAAGTAAATCACTTGTTAATATAGAATATGTTACACAAGAAGGGGGTTGAATTGTGTAATCTTTTCGAAAATATTAATCTTTTAAAACTTCTTGAGTTTCATTACGAAAGATTCAAATGATTACTAAAACACTTTTGCTAAATTTGATAAGTAACGCAATCGCAAGTAATATTATCTACTCGTCTAACAACAAGAAAATTAAAAGTAAGGGTTAGAGAATAGACATTGTGATTTTATACTGTTTCACCCCAAGTCTTGGGCTATGTCCAGTCCTCAGAATTAGTCTGAGATTTCACTATACTCTTTAACTTTACAAGTATTCTTTCTACACTTGTAGAGCCTCTTCAGGTCTCTCTCACAAAGTATTCTTTAGCAGATGTATTAGCCTCTCCAGGCTATAGCCTTCCTTTCTCTCTCTAAGAAAAGTATTTTTGAGTTTTAGGTTACAAATGTATTTGCTCACTTCTTTTGCACTTTGAATATAGAATATTTCCTAATGTAAAAGCATTCCTCCTTTCTTTTTCTTTTTTTTTATCTTCGACTAGAACTAGTATTTATAGCCTAAGTCTCCAACTGTCTTCTTGAAAACTGCTTCCTGAATCTTCTAGAAACGGTTATTAGTTGAGTCCTATAACTAACTCTAACTAACTAGCTATCTGACGTTCTAGAATATCTTCCTTTTGTAATGTCTGGAATAATGTTTTTTCTGTTATTATGTTTCGTCTGTTATTCTGCTTCGTCTGGTATTGCGCTTCATCTGGTGTTGCAATTTGTCTGGTATTAACCGCGCACCTTCTCAGTTGACTAAGTGTTACTTACATTTTTCTGCACACTTAACAATCTTATCAAAACAATTCATACATTTCTAAGATTATTATTATTTGATTGTCATCAAAATTAATACAAGTGAAGTCCTCTTGACTTAACATTAATAAACATTTTGAATTTTAAGTTTTCCCAGTGACTGTGATATCCATCAAAAGGATTAAATGACAGCTCTTCTTAAATCTTTATTAATTGTTCCTTGGTTTTAGTGAGTCCAAAAACAATATTACAAACAATTAAGAAGTTTTGGACACATCTATAAAGAAATAAGCCTTTGATTTCTAAACACCACCCTTCTTGAAAGTACATCCGAAGCTTACTGAGAAATCAAGAAGGGATCTGATCCCTACCATCATGAAATAATTACAAAACATTTTCATATTTTTTGTTTCTCAAAAACCAAGATCACTTTAATTATATAAAATGATTAACATATAAATCAAAGCATGGATCTTAATTCGTACCTTATTCTAAAACTTGATCCTTTTCTTGTTGCATCCAATGAATCGTTTTCGAAAATAATACATCTCAACCACCATAGTCGTACAAGTACTTAACCTCTAATGGTATATGAAGAACAAGTTGAGAAAACGTTGTAACTCTTACAGAGAGAGTTAAGTAAGAAGTGCTAGCTTGATGGAGCTTATGCCTATTTATAATAGGTTTTGAACGTTTTAGTAATTTAATTGAAATTAAAGCCTAATTTTAGCTAAAGTTTAATTAGAATTAGAAATAATTCTAATTAAATACCAATTATGCCCAGGTAAGATCCAATATCTCATATTGATCTTTATTTATTAAATATCTCATATTTAATCATCAAGTTTCTCAAACTTTACAATCAAGTCCAACTTGATTAAAAATATATTTGCTCTCTTCAACCCATTCTTTATTTACGACCCATTAGGTTCCTAATTATGTAGGAAATTATTATAATTATAATTCATTATTACAATTAGATAAATTAAAACTCTTTTTAATTTATCTTTAATTCTCCAGTTAAACAATTTCTAATCATATATTAAGTTTGGTGTCTAGCAATGCATCATGACCACCTAAATATTTAGGAATGTCAAAGTAGTTTTGACTAACTTTTTTGTGCATGAATTTTTTGCATAATTCAATTCTTTCATCATACAATGCTTCGATTAGACAGAGCATGAAATTAATATGTACTATTTTGAGTCCAATCATATTAGTTTTTTTCCATTAGCTACTAATTCAATTAATGACATTGAAAAATATTTATAAAGCGTCATTCCACCTTGGCCATGGATTTCCCAAATCAATACTAATAGAGACCAATAGAACATTCTCCCTAATTGCTTTAGGGTAATGAATCCTATCTTGATCACACAACTACCTCTATATAGTTCATGCTACATCTAATGATTACCGACTGAACAACAGATGATTAAATAGGCCATAGGTAGTATCAAAACATAGGAATCCCTATACAAGATAACTTTGGAGATCTTAAGTCAAAGGATCACGTATACAGTCATCATTATGAGAAATAAGTAGACAAAGAAGTAATGTTCCAAATGTATGTCTCATATTGGGTTTAGTTAGTAAACTTATTCTCTAACAAGCACCCACATGTTTGTTTAAATATCTCCATACTTTAGCCTATGAAATCGACTACTTCCTTCGTAAAGAAAAACATAATATGCACTAGCCTTTTTACATTATATTAATGTCTAGTCTTAATAGAATAATGAATATGAATAATTTAAGGATAATATAGAAATGCAATATGAATCTCATAATTATAATCTCATTATAATTTTATTTGGAATGTATAATTATCCCATGGACTTTATTATATACATCTAAAAATGTAAAAGATAAATAATGCTTTTAAATTATTTTTTCACTAAACTACAACCAATTGATTAGCTTTAGGACGTAAACTAATAATCTCCTACTTGCACTGAGCCAATCGTTTAAGCATCTTGTACTATATCACCATATAATGATTATGCTACTGTTAAGGCAGTAGCTTAATAAGAGAATTCTACAAGATTTTCTATAGTATGAAGTTGCTTAAATCTTACAACTTCCATCTTAGTTATCATCATAATTAAGAAAATTTTCCTAAGTATATATTTGGATCGTTGATGAGACCTTAGCTAATTTTGCATCCCTTATGGCTCTATTGTTCCATAGTAAGTTATTGTGTTAAACAATGCAAGGAACTATATTAAGTTCCTTAAAGAACTTATTGATCCAATTAATCACTTCCACTAAATGAAAAATGCATTATGGCCTAAGTAGCAAGATTGTTAGATTAGAACCTTTCCAATCTTGAATGATATTATTCTAAGTAAATAAACAATAATTAGGAATTACGTCTAAAGTAAATATCCTTATCTCCTTAAACTCAAATATCAACTCGTACATAGAATAATGGATATCTTTAATCCATCATAAGTAACAAATACTTGGACTTAGAATAGGTGAACTACTTCCAATCTGTCTCTATAGATCTAACTCCCAAAATTAAGATGTTACATTTTCATATCTAATAGAACTTTTCTTGGACAATTATGTTCTTAGCAATTGAAAATTAGAATTGTGGTTCTCTATTAGCAATATGTCTCCATATACTCCCACTGAAGAAGACAACTATACTCCCACTGACTTTCTTGTAGACATGATAAATTCACAATAATCTCCAAAACAAACTCTTTGAATTCATTATGAAAGTGAATCTTTCAATGTCTCACATCCTTTCTACTATACATCAAATGTATCAATAAAGGCATTAGTTCTAATTGGAAGTCCTATCATGAGATTTGAACTTTTCAAATTTTATCTTACTTCCACTACTTATTATGAGAACCATTCTCCTATAAGCATACATTGAAACAAAAAATTTGATCAATAAATCTGTAAGATTATGTCCAACCTTTTGGATATCTCATAACCTTTTATTATCCAATTTAGTTTTAAACTTAGTGGATAATACATGCTTCAGCTAAGCATCACATCCTTAAATCTCTTTGACTCTTTCAAAGACTTAACATTTCATATCTAATATGAAATCTCGCTAATTAATTTAAATAGAACTATTGAGGGTGAGTCTTTATACTAGGTAAAACTATAGAAGAACCAATATTGCATCATACAATATCTCATAATGTATTTTTCCTCTTTTTATATAAATTCATACTCTTTTGAATTTAGATGTGAAGGTATTCACTAGAGACTCTCATTAGCTATAACCTAAATTTTAAAACTCACCACAACGATCTCAACGAAGTGCTTTACCATTCTTAATGTTTAATTTCTACTTTGATTTAAACAATTTAGACTATTCAAAATTTCAAATCAATACTTCAGTTAATGTATATGACTATATCACATATAGTCATTATTAATATAATAAATATAAGTATTATCTTTTTATGAATTGTTATTCTATTTAACACATGCAAATTTAACAATCCAATATCATCATCATCCTCTCACTAAAGGTTGATTTGGTCATTCTTTAACTTGACAAGTTTCATATGATTGCTAATCAAATAAATACATATATCCCAAAATGTAACATTATGATCCTCGTTATGTTGATTTAACAAACATGGCATAAAATTATTGTCACGGTTATCTAAATTTGTATTTTTATTATTTATGTTAAGCATAAGTCTCCTTTGATCCAACATATATAAACTATTTGAATAAACATGGATCAACTACATTTACTTAACAATATGTTTCTTATCATTCTTTGAACATTGTAATAATGTTGAATCTAAATTTAGTATCAAATACTCATAAGCATAAACTAGAAATACATATGATCTCTATCATATCACTTACAAGCAAGAAAAATCAAGCAATCATTTATTCTACTGATAAGTCTTATCATTCTATAGCAAATGTCTTTATTTGTAGTCCATAATTATGCTTTTAGTTGGCTAAATTAAATGTAACAATTTCATCAAGGTAGTGTACCTTTCAACCTTATTCTATGCAATCTCTTGCATCTTTCCATCATGGTGTTGAATTACATTTTCCATGTTGTCATTAAAGTTTATGAGACCTTTATAAACTCAAAATGTTAATACATTTTGTCATCTATATGATTTTGACACATCTTAAAAACTTTGTCATCGAATCCTCAGCAAGGATTATAAGAAAAATTGCATAATGTGCATATAATTTTTCCTTTCTAAGTTTGAGAACTCTTCTCATACATATCCTATGTCCATTTTTTTTTTCACTAACCTAGTGTCAACTATACTAAACAAGGTAAATTCCACTTTGAACAAAATATAAACGTAAGAAAAGCAAGTAATAAATTATATTTCATGACTACTAAAAGAGATTGGGACTTTAATCATATATTTGGTTATTCCAACTACAATTCGGAAAGATTAATCTAATCTTTCTAGTGGGCTAAGATCTCATTCAAATATATTTGATCTTGAGTTTGCTTAACAAACCAACTAAACTTAAATTAGGTAGATAACATCTTTATTGATCACATCCCATATGACTCCTAGATCTGTTAGGTGACAACTCTTGCCAAAACATATCTTATATATTATTCCTAACCCTATCTCTAAATTCATGTGATCATGAGTTTGCTTATCCAAATCACACAAATTAATTAAGTAGAACCCATTTTCATAAGACTAAACATGTTCTGGTTAAAGTGACCTTTAGTTCACTTAACAAGCCTAACAATAAATAGAAGTATATTTTATTCTTATAACAATGGAAGGCAACAATCACATTCTTAACATATACTTAATATTTTAACGAGGGATTTAATTTCATTCATCTTATCAAACATAAAATTGCATGCAAATATCACACATATAAAACATACAATTTAACTATATATATATATAACACATAAAGAAAGTATGTAACTTATGCACTCGTAATCAAACTATATGCATAAAACATCAAGCTTCATTTAATTCCAGTTATTGATCTTCATAATCCAAAATAATATTTCCAATAAGTTAGATCAAACTCATTGATTCCGATATATATTAAATTCCTATTCAAATAGAAATTTAATTTGATTTGAAAACAATTTTCAAATCCAATTGGAAACTATTTCCAATTATCTTAGCTCCTTTAGCAAAATTTCATTGAAAATAATTTCTAATAAATTGTTCTTCTTACTTTTTATAATTTAGAAAACTCCTTTTTCAAAATTATATAAATAATATATTCAATACAAGAAAATTACAAATAATTAACAGAATAAATTATGTAGTAAATTAGCGATGAAAATTTAATTCTGTCAGTAAACTTGTCATAAAAATGATATTTTCAAATGGAAAAAAATTTTGATGATAAATGTGGAAGGAATTTATCTACAGAGCTTTGCCAATAGAGTTTAGAGATGTTTGGCGAGAGAAGTTAGTGACGAATTTTACCGACAGAAATAATTTCGTTGGTAATTTGCCAATGAAATGGTTATTCCATCGATAAAATCAAACAATGTTGATACTGTTGTTTAAATTTATAGTAAAAATTTTCATTTTATTATTAATAAAAAATAAAAACCCGAAGCCCCTCTGTCGCCTTCTTCGTATTTTCGGTGGTCTTCGTATTATGCTCTGTGAATCTTCTTCCATTTGCTCATCTTCTTTCATTCTTCCACTGGTTCCATTGTGATAGGTTATTAGTGTGGAGGTTGGTTGTCCATTTACTGCTCTTGTTTTTTTTTTCTTTTATTTTTGTATAGAACGGTTATGTTGGATGTATTGATTTTAGTGTGGATTGAGTCATGAGGGACGTTTATTTGGGTTCTTAATGGGTCATTTTTTGTTGTTGTGTGGTTGTGTTGGTGAATAATGCATCAAAATCAATAGTTTTGAAACAAAGTAGTGTTGTTTTTCAATAGCGTACCAACTGTTTGATGAAAGTTCTGTAAGAGGATGATAGACATGATTTGTAATCTGGAATGTTTATAATGTTTATCGGATTTCATACGTATATATTAAGAAACTTTCTTCATATTTTTCTATCATACTGGATAATGGTTTAGCTTCCTCCTCATTGTGAAGTAATCAACGTCCACAATCATAAGGAATTTAAGCTATTGTATATAAGATTAAACTGATCCAAAGACTTCCATTTCCTACTGAGTAAAGGGGTATGTGATGTAGTATAATCAACCATATGTGACTGATGCAGATTGGAATACCTATTACATTTTTTCCTTTTTTTTTTTACAAATTCTTGGACATCCTTCCAAATTATAAACCAAAAGTTCCTATATTTTAAAATTTTACGTTGAAAGGATGATCCTCCCTAATGCACTCTACATGCTTTTTGAAGTATTAATGTAAGAA
The DNA here is from genome assembly GCA_025504915.1 of Erythroxylum reticulatum. Taxonomy (NCBI): domain Eukaryota; kingdom Viridiplantae; phylum Streptophyta; class Magnoliopsida; order Malpighiales; family Erythroxylaceae; genus Erythroxylum; species Erythroxylum reticulatum. The sequence continues at coordinate 14,148,939 of JANSVA010000216.1, read as the reverse complement.
CTTGTCCTAGTTCCTCTTTTTGAATAAATCTTATACATAACAAGGTAAAAGATCTCCTAAAAAGTTGGAAGTATATAACTAAATACCATGGAGCCTATTTTAAGAGCTTTTTCACCTGTTTTCAATCATCTAACAAATTTTCCTCTTATAGATATTTTTGAATGGATATGTCTAATATGTTTCATTTTCCTTAGTAATACCTACTTGATTTATTTGATTTGGCATTTAGTTTTGTCTATTTCTTGTAAAAAATTTCCTTTTGACAAAATGTCACTATTACTCCTAATTTTGGTAAATAATTAGCTTGAAATTTTGTTATCAAGGTGACCAAATATTTTTATGTGTGTGTGTGTGTCTATATATATATATATTTTCTTTTATCTACACAAACTTCTCTTTATACTTTTCATGCTTAACTTCTTTTATGATGAGATTAGTCTAAACTTATTTTTTTGGACTTGATCTATAATTCAAAGGCTAATTACAATATAAATAGAAAAATCTTATAGTTTTCCTCAATATTAGATATTTTAGATTGGTGTGAAACTATATATTGTATTGCTATTCTAAATATATTCCTACATACTAACTCCATCTCATATGGCCTTATTTATGTATATTTTACATGTTAGTTTTTTGTTATCAATGGTTTCATCTTTTTATTGAAATGGTGTTAATGTTTTACGTACAAAATTTACATGATTTGGAATTTTCAATAATTTTTTTGGTATTTAACTAATATCAAGCTCTTCAAGATTAATTGACCATTTTATAAGTCTTTTTGATACATCATGTTTTGTGAAATAGTTACCTTATTAATGTGAATAAGCTACTTTCTAATATTTTAGATACTTCAACTTAATTTAGTATTTATAGTATTTGCTTACATAATATATAACCTGTTAATTGTTTCCTTTCTTTATAATCAAAACGAAGATGAGGGAAGTATCTCAAATGGCTACGTAGATGTAAAATAATTTTCCTAATCTTCAGGTTGATAATAATAATGGAATTATTAGATGACTAACACTCTTCAGTCCACTAAAATTCATTTGGTTTTTTAATGTTTCCATAAACAATATAACCTTATATTTGTTATAAATTAACTTTCATTCTCCTATGGGTGTTCATGAATTTGAGGAACACCTACCCATGCCCTTGCCCCTAATGTTCATTTTTTATAGTTAAGTCTTATTTCATATTTTCTTAGGGTTGTAAGGCATTATATTAACTTGGTATAATGATCTTCATCCCTTTTTCGTCTTTATATCATTACTTGGAAGATATTTTCTTCATTTTTATGATTATAGCCTACAAGCATTCAACTAACTCATCATATGAAAGATTAATATCATAATTATTATTCTCATCACAAAATGGGTTGCTTATTATTATTGGATATAAAACACAAACCTTGCATAATATTTTTTGCTTCATGACTTTAAGAAATAATAGTCTCGATTTATTAAGCCTTTAAATGGTTTCTTCTTCTTATCTAATTACTTTTCTATCTTAATCTTCAATAATTTCTTAAATTTATTTATGATTATATTTATATCATCCTCATCACCCTCACTTATGTAGGTCTTATATATAATTTTTCTCCTCCATAGAGACTTTAAAAATCACACCTCTTCTTGTTGAAGTAAGCTCCTTTTCAGGTAATTCATTCATCTACTTCTCGTAGGTTAGTGATTAGATTAGTGTTTCCAACGATATGATCCTTAATTTTTATATTTTTGTTTGTTGTCTTTCTTACAAGTGTGTTCCGTGTTGAAGAGCATCAATAATTATCCAACCTTAATCATCTTCTTTGTAGTATAACAATGACTGGTGAGATTTTAGGTTGGGGTTTAACAGTCTAAGTATTTATGTTTGGGCATTATTTAAATTAAAACATAAAGACTTAAACTTGTAGGTGATTAATTCAAACTTAGAATTAACATAAGAAATTCACCTAATTGACAAGACAATTCTTTGTATAATAAACCCCTAAGATTGTATATAGGCTAGAACATCATGCAACTCCAATGAAGTTTATCAGTGAAAAATTCCACGAGCCTAAGAGTCACAACGAGAACTTGCTTTCTCCATTCATCTGGTCTAACAATGCCACGTACCATAGTGCTTGTTTAAAATCAAACTTTTTAAATGAACTTGTAGGTGATTAAATCAAACTTAGTATTAATATAAGAAATTACCCCTAGGATGGTATATAGGCTAGAAACTTGTGATGCAACTCTCATGAGGCTTATAAATGAAAAATTCCATGAGCTTAGGAGTCACAGCGAGAACTTGCTTTCTTGATCCATCTGGTGTAACAATGTCACGTACCATAGTGCTTGTTTAAAATCAAACTTTGTAAATGAACTTATAGGTGATTAAATCAAACTTAGTATTAAATTAAGACAATTCTTTGCATAATAAACCCCTAGTATGGTATATAGACTAGAAACTAGTGATGTAACTCCCATGAGGCTTACCACTGAAAAATTCCATGAACTTAGGAGTGACAGCAAGAACTTGCTTTCTCGATTCATCTGGTCTAACAATTTTAAGTACCATAGTGCTTTTTTAATTTCCACTGATTTTATTTATTGTAAACCAATTTCCACTCTTTTTATTTTAATATAAAGTTAGAAAATTAATATATAGATGTTTTTTTTAACTTCTTAATGTCACTTCTTACAAGATATTGGTTGACAAATTGCTTATTTTGACTAATACTCACATATGTTTTCCATCAATTAAGTTAATATATCGATAAGCCAAGTATAGTTCATTTGTAGGTTGCTTATACGGTATTAAGATATATTAAGGATAATAAAGATGAAAGACTTATCTTTCCCAAAATAATTCTTCTATGAATATAAGGTTCTTATGGCTTAGAATATGGTGATTGTCCGATCACTAAAATGGAATTGGTTATGATTGAGTTATCTAATTGTGAAATCATATGGTAGGATAGGTTTGTTTTAATTTGGAGGAGAAATGATCAGAGACTTATAAAAACTTAAGGGAAATGAAGGATTTAATGATGTGTAAAGTAAAGATTAAATGTTTTGTAAGATTAATATGGATACTATCATAATGATTATTATATCTTACCACATTCACTTTTTTAAATAACAATTTTGTAGAAATAAGTAATGTTGATTAATTTTGGATGTATAGACGATTAACACTTGCTGATTTCATTAATCTTAGGTTTTTTTGAGGGATTTGAAGCTTTTATTCACTATACATATTCTCAACCTACATATATTGATGGTCTAAAGATTAGATGTCCATGTAGATTAAACATATTCTTCTTCGTCCTATTGATTAAGTGAATCTCCATTTGTTAAGAACATGGTTTGTTCCAAATTATTTTGAGTGGACACAACATGGGGAGCCATTAATTTGTAGTACTTCAAGGGGTAATGAAGTAAAATCATCAATAAATGTGGATGGGTTTGAAGGGGGACTGGATTTATAACAAATAATATGAGTGCAATTGAAAATCCTTACATCTAAATGATTTATGATGCTGTCAGTTATACCTTTCAGGAAAATATAGAAAATCTTGAAGAAGAACTAAACCCATATCCAAAAATGTTTTTTGACTTACTAAAAGTAGTTAACCAAGAATTATGGCCAAATTGCAAGACAATGACTTAGTTATCTTCAATTTCTCGAATATTGAACACAAATTCTGAAGGGCATATTTTTTACCTAAGTTTTGATAAAATTTTTGCTCAGTATATTGAATCATTACCTCCTGATCATACAATGGTTGATAATTTTTACAATATGAAGAAAATTTTTAAAGTTCTTGGTTTACCAACTAAAACATTGATTGTTGCAAATTGGGATGTATGTTGTTTTGGGGAGATGAATTGGAATTACAAGAGTGAAAATTTTATGGTCAATCTAGGTTCAAACCTAGAAAACATATTATGAAATAGAAATTATTACCTTGGAAGCAGATGTATTATTTCCTGCTAACTCCGAGACTTCAAAGACTATATGCTTTTAATGTTACTACATCTCACATGAGATGGCATAATGAACATGAATAGGAAGATGGAATAATGAGCCATCCATCGAATGCACTCGCATGGAAACATTTCAATAACACCTATTCTGAATTTGCAACTAAAGGTTGAAATGCAAGGTTGGGATTGTCGACAGATGGATTACAATATTATATCCTAGTTGATTGGGGTAAGGAACTAGTTAAAACTACTAGTTCTTGTAACTTTCACTTTGATAATACTCTCCTATTGATATTTCTATTTAGCCATTTACTTGAATTAATTTTGTACTATACTCTCCTTGATTTGATAATGAATTTTAACATTGAAAGTAAATAATGAAACCTATGCTTCACTATCTAAAGCTAAGATTTCTATTTAGGTGAAGAACTAGGGGTTTTTCTTATAAACGTCACATTTCCATTTTCTTGTAAATGTCACATTTCTATGAACATTAATATTTTTCTCTTTTTTTTTGTTTCATATGTCCTCTCTTGCTTCTACTTTCTCTGATTTCCTTATTATTAGGCTTCTTTCTTATTCACCATTTTCTTTTCATAAAAATGAATTAGAAAACACCTAAACTTAATGCTTTCATCCCTCCCCCTAAGCATTACTTAAAATGCTTTCCTTTTCCTCTTCTCCTAGATATTAACAAGCTCTCATTAGTTTAACATAAGGAAACTATAAATTGTTACCATGTAAAATACATTCATCATTAAGATTGTTTCCTAAGTCCCATTTTATTAAGGACATTTAGAAAAAGTCAATGATACTTATAGTGACCGCACTTAGGCATAGAGTGTCAAACCGATCTGCAGAGATTTAAAATAATACGATTGAAGAAGGGGGGGAAATTCAAAGAGGCAATATATCATCCTCTAAATAATGGACTCAATATAAGGCATATTCCTTTTTCTCCAACTTACTAGGCTATCCTACACATATTGTCTCCTCTACGGCAATATTAAAATCAATCATAAAGGAGAAATTTTCTCCTCAAGATGTTGAATTACTGACTAGGCCTTTCAATGCAAATGATGGCCAAGTAATTATTTTTGATTTAGAACCTAACAAAGAACTAGCACTAGATGGTCTTAATACCTTCTTCTTCCATAAAACTACTCAACATACTAAGACACTAATCAAAAAGCTAGTATTAAAGTTCTTTAACAAATAAGGATGTTAAGAGACATGAATAAGATATTTATTTTCCTTATTCCTAAGATACGATCCCCTATCTTAATGATGGATTATAGACCTATTATATTTATGACACTATATATAAAGTTATCTCTATTTTGAATGCAGATAAGTTGAAAATTATTATAGTTCATTTGGATGATTCCTCTTAGAGGGAATTTATAAAGTGCAGACTAATAGGATAATTTATTATTATTTTAATAATTTATTAAGAAATATAATAAAAGGCACTGAATAAAAAATTTTGCAATAAAAGTTGATTTCCAGTTGCAGTTTACTAAGATAATTTGGAGGATTCTTATTGACAAAATTCTTCAAAGGTTAAATGGATACATGCATATAATATAAAAGACAAAAACACATAATGTCTAATGCCAAACCTTAATTCTTCTAGGACAATGATCCACTTCCTTAAACTTAAAGAGAGTCCAGTTAATGATCAGTCACAGGCTAAATGAAGGGACTTCAACATCCCTCTAGCATGATAATTATCTAATTATAAGCTCTTTAAGTAAAGACGATACATTTTCTTCTCTTTGACATATGATTGCAGATAACGTTATGTCTAATGAAGTTTTAAATCCAAATATTTCCAACTACTTGCACTCTTTAAACCTAAATTACTAGCACATTCTAGGTCGAGAAGACTACATCAAATGCAATTATTATCCTATAAGGTCTTTCACTTATGTTTCATTTAGGAATTTTCTTAGGATTTAGGGCCTTAAATTACCTTTGCACAGAATTATTTGGTCCCCTCACGCATGCCCTAAGTCTTCTCTCATCATATGGCTAGCTACCAAGGGAAGAATAAGAACTTAAGACAAGACAACAATTATAAACATATCTGACACCTGTGTGTTTTATGACCTTAAAGTATAAATGATTGAGCATCTCTTATTTGAATGGTGTTGTTTTAATCAAAATAAGAAAGATAGAGATTAGAATATCTTTAAATTATCACTTAGCAATGTTCCAGGATGTAATCCAAATCTATCTGTTTCAGATTCTAATGATAAAGAATATAATTTATGGGTTCTAGGTAGAGACGAATTAAAAATTACTTTTGTATAATAACAAAGCCTTATTAGCTCAATCATTCAATCCATTAGAGAATAGCTTATGATACACTAAATAAACCAGAATTGTAGTCAAACAGTGGTGACAAACTAGAGATTACCCAAAGGAGCTGATGCAGAAGAGAACTAAATGCATGGATGACACCTGAAGGTTCAAAGCAAATTGTCCATGGCAAAGTAGTTGATATATAAATCAAATATGAGTCCATTTTTAGCTTATTAACAAATGATGATATTCCCATAAATGCCCAAAAGATTGTTTAGTTATTAGAAAAATAACATTATTGACAAAAATAAATTACTTTAAGTTGTATTGGACTAATTTGGCTTTATATTAACACTTTATCATTTAGCTTTAGTCTTGTTGTTCCCTTTATGGTTAGCAATTTTTACATCCTATGGTTAGTGCTATTTATACTAAACTGTAAATCCTTTTATTCAATATATTCTGTATCTTCTAAAAAAATGATCATCCTTATCCTTTCTTTGAGATAATTACCTGCTTAATTATCTATTTATTCTCTAATGCCTACTGATTAATGTTTAAGTTGCATTCAAGATACTTAGTTTAGTTCATATTTTGGTTTAATACAAGCTGGAGGAAAAGGAACCAAAATGAGTTAAATTGACATCCTTGGTGTACTTATACTAATGTTCGGTCTTATTTGCCTTTGTAGAGCAAAAAGGAGATGATTTAAGGTGAAAAAGGGACAAAGGATGGAAGAATTATAGTCACTATAACATACACGCCTGTGTATGTAACTTAGACAGTTGTGTATAGGTCAATGTAAGTCACTAAAACTTTGTATGAACTCAAAGACACTATTTCAACCATGTCTGTGACCTATACCTCTGTGTGGAGACCTACACATCTGTGTAAGTAAGTTACATGGTTGTGTATCTTACCTATGTATCTATCTGTGAATGTGTAACTTTACAATTTTTAGAAAATTAACATCCACAGTCACCTACATGTTCAAGTGTCAATAGGGATAGCATAACATATGTTGTAAAATAATGGTTGTACACCATTAATGATAACATAGTATAAGTTAAATGATCTGAGCTTATATGATTATTGCTTAGATTAACTTGTTTTCCTAATCCTTATCTAAATATAGAGAGCTTGTTCTAGGTTACTTGACAATTAAAACAATTAAAGAGCTTGTTTTGATTAGTTACAATCAAAGGAAAGATTGGGATTAATAAAGCTTTTTGTTAATCTATGGTTAATGGTTACAAAGAGAGGTGTGAGAAAAACGTTACAATTAATTGTGCATATTCATATAATGGTTGATATTGAACTTAGAACTAAACTATAACCCTTTGATTAATCCTTGCAAGTTTTTATTGTTTGACTTAATTTATCTTCCTTAGTTTAATTTTATTTAATTGCATTAATTCAATTCATCGAAACCCCCTCCCTTTAATCATATTACACTAATTAGTTCATTACAAAAATTAGTTATGCACTCTCTATATATACAAGTCTTTTTTATAACTACTACAAGTTTAATTGTGTAGAGTTAGGTTTTATTTTCCAATATATTCAATATGCATCATTTTGGAATCAATTGCAAAGCCTAATTATTAATCCTAAAATTTAATTCAAAATTTCTCCTTATCTCAAACTTTTTGAATATTAATTTTTCTTTAATATTTCAATTGATTACCATTGCTAAATATGTAAGAAATTAATCGAGTTAATTTTTCCAAAATTTAATTATTTATACATCACTAGAATGTTAAACTTTTTTTTCATATGATAACGGTTGGAAAGAATTGGATTTTACTAGTTGAATAGTTAGGAGAAACTAGGTTGCTTAAAAGCCTAAAGACCCTTTTTCTAAAGTAGTAATATGCAAAAGGTAATATCTCTTTTTTTACGAATGACAAGTCAAAATGCAGGGTCTTTAAATTTTATTAAATACACTATATATTAATTTAATCAACTTTATTTGAATAAATAGCGTAAATGCTAACCTTGATGATGGTAACTCCTTAGGTTGTTAAGAACAGAAGAAGTTAAAATGCTCATGGACAAGTTTAGATAATTCTATCTCCACTTTTATTCATTGGCTAGCCACACAAGCTTTTATTCCTATGATTGACAAACTGATCGACTTACTATTTATAGGACTATGTGTTCAAACAATTTGGAAAGAAAGGAATGCAAGAAGGTTTGAACCCAAACGCTAAATAGTAGATGCAGTTATCAATAAAGTTATAAATGGGACTTGAGAAATTATTTTACCGAAGAACCTTGAAACAGATTGTAGTTCCACTCTACGCCTCTCTTTGAATATCTAATTTCGTGTACTAGTTCCAAAATAGAAATGTTGTAGGTATATCCAATTTGCTATTTTTATATTAATGGATAAACCCATGAACCTCCTTTTGGGGATGTAAGTTTCATTACTTATTAATTCATCCCTTTTTTCTTTTAAAAAAACTCCTCGACTTATTGATAAATAGATAATTATGAAAGAGTCGGTATATTACAATTTTCATAATCATTATCTTCAATTTATATAACAATGAATCCAAATGAATTATCTAAAACTTATACATTTGCTTCATTTTAACACTTGATTTAAATCATTATAATTTATTTCTTGAAGAAGCAAAAAATTTGGACACTTTCTTAGGTATTGAATGCATTTTAAAATGTCTAGATACTTATTTAAGTCAATGGCTTCCTCGTCCTTAACAATGATTTCATTAATCTTTAATTTTTATTTTTAGAAGCTTTGAGCATCTGATTCCATCATTAATTCTTGGTAGTCACCCTTCTTAAACCTCCTTCTTGTGGGCCTCCATTTCTCCTTTCTCCTTGTTTTATAAGGTCTCTAAGAATAAATAACCATGAGTTCGTCCTCATATAGCTTATCATCCTCTCCAGGCCTTATGTGTGACATACAATCTGGTAAATTGCTATTAGATTCTAAAGAACATATCCCCTGGCATAATTTATCATTTTGGTGGAAAATGTCACTTCATCAAGACATATTGGAATCCCCATATATTTAGCCAAGTAGTTTATTTCTATAGTTTTCCAATACTCCAACTTAATGTTATGAATGCTCAACGATATTGGTATTTGCTTATGCTTCAACTGTTTAAGTTGAAGGCCAGGCTTTTATAACTTTATGAGAACTAGTCTATTGTTCAAGTGCTATGGACCTACATCCATAATCCTCATAACATAAGCTCTTGAACAGAATTTAAAAGAAAAAATATTGTCATCGTTGACATAAACATCTTGTAAACCATATTGCTTCTGATTAGAAATTAAAGTTCTTATAAGAATGATAACTTTCAACATATAAACTAGTGGTGCATTTAAATATCGTCACAAATAAAAAAATTTCAAAATTTTTAATATAGAATTTGTTGATGATTTAACGCTCTCATGTGGTGTTAATCCTAACTCCCTTCATTTATTAGTTAGATCCCTCAATTCCTTCTCAGATATGTTAGGATTAATAGTTAACTTAAGCAATGCTCCTCAATTCTATCTCATACCTTCAGGTCCATTATGTTCCTTTCTAATACTTAGAAGTGCCTATATCTACTAAGAAACTAAGGTATGTAGATTTTCTTCCTTTATTGGAGTTAGTCAAAAATACAATTGATTGCTAGAAAAACATATTCCTATCAAGTGATGGCAGGCTTTAACTGGAAGTAATAAAAAAGGTGGAAAGGTTAAGCAAAAATTATCTATGGATAGAGGCAGTGGACAATTCCAAGGGAGCTAAAGTCAAATGGCAAGAATTATGCAGTCCTAAACAAGAGGGAGGATTAAGGATAATTTCAATCAAGCTTATAAACTTAGTGCTTCTTGCAAAAAAAGATGAAAGGCTATTTGATGACAAGGAAGCTATTTGGACTAAATGGATTCAATAGTGCAATCTCGTAAATGCTAGTTTTTGGAGCTTGAAAAATAGTAAAGAGCACTCCTAAAGCTTAATCCAAATGCTAATAATAAGACATTAGTTAAGCTCTTTGTTTAAAAGCAAGATAGAAAATGGTAAAGAAACTTAGTTGTAAATAGCGTAACCTAGGCCCTTTTCACCTTAGGTCGGATTTGAATGCTCTCATATTAAGGATTCCACTTAATGCTAAAGTCAAAGACGTTATTTAGGGGGAAAGTTGGAGTTATAACTTCAGACGGTCAAATCTTACTGAAGCAAGCCTCCCTAACTATCAACCTAATCTAAATGAGACAAGTCAGGTCATTTGATTGAGGGAAGCCTCTCATAAGTTACTAATAAAAAATGCTCGGAACTATTTATGACTCAATCTTATAATGTTTGCTTGTATGATATAATGTGGACTAAAACCTTAATCCCAAAGGCTTCCATCATAAGTTGGTTAGCTATTAGGTAGAGTTTAAGAACAAGGGATCCTGCTACGGCATTTGAGATCATCTTTCTTTACTTTGTCAAAAGGTTTTCAAAACAAATGTAGTTCTAATGTAACTATTCTCAAGCTATTCAGTATAGAGTCTAACAACTATGATAACTTTACTATAGTGAGATAGATTGGCCTACCATTGTCCAATTGGCTGGTAATAACATCAAAGGGATGGGTCAAGATGCCTGTTTTCTCAAAACAAATTTCATAGGTAGTATCTATACTTTGTGGAAAGAAAGAAACAACAAATTACACAAGGGAATTAGCTTGGATAAGCATGAACTAACAGTGAGAACAATTTGTTAAATCAAGGAAGTACTCTTGGCTAATAAGGTTTATGTGGGAGCTAGCATATAGATGAAGCTCAACTAGCATCTAGAATATGTGGACGTGGTAGAAAGTAACTAATGTTCCTTATAACCACTACAATTTTCCTTTTCTTTGATTATCACTAGCTCATGCCTAGGCCATCTATAGGTGATGTTTATTTATCGGTTGTATTGGTCCACTTTGTATCAATTTTTAATCTAGTTCATTTAATACAATTCAATTTATTTTTAAAAAATTAAATTTAAAAAAATCAAATATCTCGTATTTGATTCCTTAAGTTTTTCAAAATTTACAATTAAGTTCAACTTAATTTCAAATTAAATTATCTTTTAAATTTCTCTTTTTATGTATAATTCTATAAATATAATTCTAATTCATAAATAAAATTAGAATGAGAATTAAATAGATAAAAAGGAGTTAAAAATTTTCTATTTATAGGTCAAGATTGACATCATGCCATGATCATCTAAATTTTGAATATCAAAGTGATTTGATTCAACCTGTTCATGCATAGTTATGATGTATATGTAATCCTTTCATCATCATTGTTTTGATTGACTATAGAATCTGAAATTGTTTTATAATCTTTTAAATCCAATCATATTCATTATTTCTAATTAGTAATTGATTTTTAATTGATATTTGATGACACATTTTCAAATTTCAATTCACTCCAGCTAGAGAATTCTTTAGATATTCTCCTTAATTACTTTATTCTCTTTAGACATTCTCCCTAATTACTTTAGAGTAATGAATCATGTATTGATTTCATCAACTATCTACATATGGTTTATATTATATCCAAATACTACCAACTAAACTAACATAATAAGTCATAAGTAATGTCAAAATATAGTAATTTTCACATGAAATACTTTAATAATCTCATCTATAAAGATCAATTATACAACCGTCATAATAAAGAAAGCAATAACACATAAGTAATATTCCATTTGTAATCCTAATAATGGGTCTGTTTAGTGAGACTTATTCTCTAATCTAATAAGTACTCTCATGTTTATTTAAATATCTTCATACTTTAATTTATAAGATCAATTACTTTCTTTATAAAAAAATATAACATGTGCTAATTTTTCCATCCTATCAATATTATGTATTGATAAAACTACAACTAAGAATAATTTAGGAGTAATACATAAATACAAATTAAATCTTATAATTATGATTATATCATAATTTCATTTCCACAATAATTATTCTTAAGATATTACCTTTAATATTAGAATATCAAATATAATAAATAAAAATAAATAGTGCCTTTAAATTATGTGATAAAATTCACGTCCCACCAAAAAAGGAAATTGTAATTGGTAAAGGAGTGAACAAGCCTGCTAAGTTTTTGTACTGCTTCTAGATGAAACATATGAAGATTAGTTTTTGTGAACATGATATTTATTAATTTGGAGAATTATTAAAAAAATTATATCGGTGTGTTAGGTTTAATATACTACCCAAGGTTTTGAATTTTGTACCGTACCGACTGGTATCGGCTCAAAACCGGTACGATATTTTGAATTTTGATATCGGGTTTGAATACTGGTCGATACCGGCTGGTTTCGACTATACCGGCTGGTATGCAAAATATTGGTTAGTACAAGAAATTTTAAAAAATTGGGGGACTTTTTTGCAAAATTTTCAAATCTCCCTCCCTCTCTCCTATCTTTCCTTCCCCTTTTTTTTCAAAGTTTTAAAAATAATAATAAATATTTTATTATTAATAAAAATTATAAATTAAATAAAAATTAAAAATAAAATATTTTTATTTTTATTACTAATAAATTATTTTTGATAAATTATTGTTATTTAAATTTATTTTAATATTTTATATAATATTTATTAATAAAGTATTAATAAAAATATTTTATTTATAAACTAATATTTATTTTATA
>JANSVA010000216.1:14117202-14135885 GCA_025504915.1 Erythroxylum reticulatum | reverse complement strand
TAATTACATTTCAACCACTAACATCAAACACGCAATTCATCATCTTCTTCCTCCTTTCTCCACTGCAATTTTATGAATAGTACCAATTCTCAACAGAACATGTGTCTTGCTTTTCCACTTCCATTTACCTTCAACTCACTCTAAACCAGCTTATAGCTCAAGATCAAATTTCAACATCTAAAAGCCGATATATACTTATATTTTAGCATTTTCAACTTTCTCTCACTACTGAAATTTTTTTTCATGAACATTTTTTTTCCGACAGATTCCATAACCTCCTTTTCCACATCTATTTGAAGTTATCTTTGTAAACCTTCATCCAATCTCATCTCATCTCAACACAATCAATGCAAAAATTCAGGATTTAAACATAAGCATGAACATAGATATCCTTCACATTCACTCCTCTTTTTTTCTGCATTTTTCTCCATATTTTGGTACTTATTCACTCTCACTATTGAATTTATTTCTTTCATTTCACTCATGCATGAACCCAAGTACAGAACATTACAACACCAGAAAATGTTATTCACAAACAAAAACTTACTTGATGCAGAAAAATTTCAGCCTAAAATCCAGATTTTCTAACCCTCTCTAGCAACCAACATCAACGTACATTTATAGTCTTCAGCTAGTTCCTTAGCAGCTGAGAGTTATACAAAAAACATAACATGCATAGAAGGAGTTTCGGTGATGGGTTAGCAGAACAAGGAAGGAGTTTTCATGTGCGTGTTTTCGGTGAAGTAATGAGAGGATGAGGGGGAAGCCACCTAACCATGTGGTTTAACACATCAATGACACATAGCACCCATGCATGTGGGCCATGTGTCACCTTCTCATTTGTCCCCCTTTTTTATCCCAAATTTTAAAAAATTAAAAAAAATACCAAAAATATGAAATAATTAAATTATACTCCAACTAAATTTTCAGCTCAAATAATTCACAATTGTCACTTATAAATCACATTTACCCGAAAATGCCAATGAATGCATGTACAATCACATGAATATGCAAAATAAATGTGTATGTCACAATTAATTTATGTATGGCGTGCTTTTTCCTAATTTCCCATAATTTACAATTATAGCCCTAACATGGGTAACGGGATGTTACATTGGAATTTGTATTTTATTTAATGGTTTGTAATAACCTTAATGCAAGTTGGATTTAGATTTAAGACTTGTATATGATAAATACCATGTGTATGTTATATTCTAAATATGACCCAACCTATGAAATGAAATGTATGTTACTTGAGTGTAAGGAAATGCTTTAGTATTTTTTAAATTTTTTCAATATTGTTTTGTATGACATCTGCATATCCTCCCAGGTGGTATATAAGAATTACATGTCTTCCCTAGTTTCAGACTTTAAATCTTTACTGCATTATAGGGAAAAACATTAAGAACCACAGAACGATCGATCTAATGAGAATGTAACTTACCTAGAAATAGATTAAGTTTAGAATTATAGAGAGTATTTTTTAACCAATAATAAAACATTTTCTCGAAATCATCTTGTAATAGAAAGCTTTATTCTTTTCCTTGTAGATCATTTCATTCTTATAAGAATCGTTCCTTATTTCTTTAAGCTCTTACAATTGTAACTTTCCATACACTTTCCCTTCTTGTAACTTTCTTGTTGCAGATCCACGAGAATATTACTCAACTTTCTAAACACCAACTGATATTAGGACATACCAATTAGTATTCTACAAGTTGTACTATAAGCCTATAGTGCATCTTCCAATCTCAAGCTCTAATCCTTCTTGTTAGGTTGAACTGTTTTCTTTAGGATTGACTTGATTTCTCTATTGGACACCTTAATTTAGCCACTTATATAGGGATGTAAGAAGTGGAAACCTTTTATATGATATTGTATTTCCTAAACAATCCTTTGAACACCTTATTGTATAAATGTGTTCCCCTTATCACTTATGATGACTCTCAGAATCCCAAACCTAGAAAGGATGTTAGATTTGAAAAAAGTTACAACAAATTTAGCATCATTAGTCTTAGTGGCTTTAGCTTCTACCTACTTGGAAATATAGTCAAATATAAGTAAAATATAACAAAAACAAAAGAAAGAGGAAGTAGTTCCATGAAATAATGCCCTAATCATCAAAGATTTCACAAACAAGAATGGGGGTTTGGGACATTTGATTTTTATGGGATAAGTTACCTGTTCGTTCACCTAGAAAAAGACTTGCAAAAGATACATGCATCCTTAAATAATAAGGGCTAATAAAAACCACTATCCAATACATTATGGGTAGTCTTTTTGCTCTAAAATGTTGGACATAAACATAAGAGTGATAGAAGGACAAAATAGAAAGAGTCTCACTATTAGTAACACACTTTCTTATCACTTAGTCAACATAATTCCTCCAAAGATAGGGATCACCTCACATATAGTACTTGGCTTCGCTCTTCAGTTTGTCACTTTTTTCCTTTAACAAACCTACAGGTAGCTTATTAGAAACTAGGAAATTCACAACTTCTATATACCATAGAGGTTTCAAACTAGCAAAAAATAATTGTTCATATAGAAATGTTTATTTGAAAGGGACATCATCTTCCTCTTAGACTAAATGGCTAAAGCGATCAGTAACCATATTCTGCACCCCCCTCTTGTCTTTTATTTTTGAAATCAATCTTGTAAAGGAGTAGAATCCACTAAATTATCCTCGACTTTGCTTCTTTCTTAGTGAGACAATACTTCAAAGATCTATTATTAGAAATAAATAATAACTTTTGCACCTAAAAAAATATGACAAAAATTTTCCTAAAGCAAATATAATAGATAAAATCTCTTTTTCGATTGTAGAATAATTAAATTGGGATAAATTCAAAGTTTTTGAAGCATAATAAATTACATTTGTAGCCTTTTCTACTCTTTGTCACTGACATCACATATAATCTCAAAGGAAAGGTTACAATTTAGAGGTTGAATCATTAGTGGAGATGTTAGGAGCTCCTTCAACTTATTAAAGGCTTCCTTGCATTATTATCAAACTCAAAAGAGACATCTTACTGTAACAACTTACATAAAGGAGAAGTTATCTTTTAGAAATCCTTGAAAAATCTTACAAAAAACCCTAAATGGCTAAGACAAGAACCAACTTCCTGCACATTTGAGGAGTAAGGCAAACAAAAAAAAAAAAAGATCCATCCTAGAATTGTCAACCTCTTTGCCCCTAGACGACACAATATGTCCTAAAAATATACCTTGATAAACCATAAAATGGCATTTTTACTAATTAAGCACAAGTTTAGTTTAAATTCATAATTTTAAAATAAGTGCAAGATTTTCTAAGCAATTATCAAAAGTGGAACCATAGACATTATAATTGTCTATAAATACCTCTATGATCTTCTCAACATACTCAGAAAATATGCTCACCATACACCTTTAGAAATGGAAAGAGCATTGCATAAAACAAATGGCATCCTCGGTAAGCAAATGTACCAAATAGGCATATAAAAATAAAAAGGAATCTAAAGATAACCTGAAAAACCATCTAAAATAATAATAGTCATGTCTGACAAGTCTCTCAATCATCTAATCAACAAATGGAAGGGAAAACTGGTCTTTAGGAGTTACAATATTCAATTCCCTATAACTATTACAAACTTGTTACCCAGTTTGACATAACTGGGAACCAACTCATTATCCTAATTTGTTACTGTTGTGATTCCAATTTTCTTTGGAACCATTCGCACTAGACTTGCCCACTTACTATCTAAAATAGTGTAACTTATTTTAACATCAAGAAGCTTAAAGACTTCCTTTTTCACAACTTTCATCTTTAGAGGATTTTACTTATGTTGTGCTTGCCTAGTTGTTTTGGAACCCTCCTCAAGCAAACTTTGATGCATGCATATAAAATATATTATTCCTCTAATATTTATAATCGTCCACCTAATGGCCTTCTCGTGCTCCCTTAATACACAAACTAATTTACCTTCCTAATCAAAAGCCATCTCTACTGAAATAATCACTAGGAGAATCTAATTGTCACTAAAGTATGCTAATTTCAAGTGAGAGGATAGTTATTTTAACTCCACATTTGGTACCTACACATTAAAAGGTAGAAACCTCTAGTAAAAATGAAGTAGTTGTATGGAAGCAAGTTCACACCATTTAGGAGCTAGTTTAAAATAAGTTAAAGTAGTTACCATCTCAATCAGTTCTTCTCCTAACTCAACATTGTTAGTGGTTTCCAACTCTAGGTGTTTAGTTAAAACTACTTCCAATTTATCCCTTCAATTCAACTTTAAAAATTCCTACACTAAATATTCAATCACATTAACCATAAAAAATAATGATCATCTTAAGGGTGTTTTATGGCATAAAAAATGTTTAAAATGAATAACTTCCACATTAAATTACATCATGAAGGTACCCTTATGAATATTTATCTTAGTTTGGACAATGTTAAGGAACGATCTCCTTAATAAGATAGGTTTGGGATTAGGAGAAATATCATGATCCATATCTATCTCATAAAAATCAGTAGGAAAATTTAATTTATTCACCTACACCAAAACATTATCAATCACTTCATCTAGATGATCATTAGTGTTATCAGCTAATTATATGATTATACTAGTTTCTTTCAAAGGCGCCAATTTTTTTCTAGAAGATAAAATAATTCATTCATTAAGCCATAAAAGGCATTAGAAATTCTTTATAAATTTGGATTTAAAAAATAATAAATGACTTTTACAAAATTTCTAGGGAAAAGTTGGATTTGAGAGATTCCATTGTCTTATATAGAAAGGGCATAGATGTTTTTACATATGATGAGCTACCAATGTATCTCTTATCCAACAATGTAACTTGTAAGCTACAACATGCTTATCATTGTTGATCTTGTTGAACAATCTGATGTCTTTCTCTCCAAATGAAGTAGAATGTATAGTTGAAACTGAGGGTTAAGTAAACTTTATCTTTCCCCATTGATCTGAATTTATGATCAACCTATTCTAGTATTTTTTTTTCTCTAATCTAAATCATGATAGTAAGGACAAAGAGTGGGCTGGATAGTAACTAATATGGAGGCTGAGTAACCACACTTGGAGTAAAGATGACCTATGCTTTTAAGTTCACTACAACATATTTCACATAATATGTCTTTAGAACCCACAGTTTTGTCTTTGGTTTTTAATCTTCTCATAGCTGCAAGCCAAGTAGTGAAAGAAGCTTTGGATTTAAAGACTCTTTCTAAAAAATCTTATACCAAGGAATAAGAGGATGAGAGGACTTGAGAGCTTTAATGTATGAAGAGATTGAAAAGTGACCATTTATGCTTTAGTGACTATATAGATTTGTGTAGAGTAGATGAGTTGGGCATATAGCTTAGTAAATAATTATGTAGTGTTTCAACGTCCTTACTTTGAAAATACCAAGAGTTATTCACAATTACTTTGACAACTCTTTCCTAAGAAAGGATTCTAGTTTGGAGAGAAAAGATTTCCGCTTTAAGATATAAAAGGCTGAGAGAAGCCCAATTTTAATACTAAAACTAGGTTCCTTCCCCATTCCCTATCCAATTTTAATGAATTGATAAACATTAGATTTGTTTCTCAATATCTGAATAAAGGGCTAAGAGGATTCATTCCTCTAAGCTTTTTGCCATAAGCTGGCCTCCTTGAGATAGAACTCATTAATCCACGTATTCCTAAGAGATTCCTTGTCATTGAAAAGACTCTAAGTTCTTTTGACTACTTGCATGGATTAAGTAAGTGTGAATGAAATTAAGACCAAGTCCCCCTTCCTATTTTTTCTAGTATAGTTACTCCCACTTAACCTTGGAACCTCTAGGATTGTCAATTTTGCTAGACTAGAGGAAATTTCTGGTACATTTTTCAATCTCCTTATTAATCCTTTGAGGGAGTACAAGATGAGAACTCCAGTAGATATGAAGTTTATTCAACACAATGATTATAAGTTACACTCTATTATAAGTTACACATAATAACACCATCAATTTTAAAAGAGAGGTAGGAATAATATTATTGGGATTGATCAATGCAAAAATATGTTATTAGGCTTTGATATCCCCTTTGAACTAGAAGGAAGAGAATTAGCCACTCATAGCTCTTCAAAACACACATCCAAATAAAAGAATAAATGCATCTTGATTTCCCTCCTATATATCCCCTTTATTAGCCTCCTTAATTGGGTTTTATAACTCATAATTAAGGTTTTTAGAATGTACATTGTTAGTTACACAGCCATGTAAGTAACCGTGTACATTAATTCTCCAAAAGTCACAAAGATACACATTTCTAATAAGTTATATGGGTAAAGGACACGGACGCGTGCATTTCCACACGGTCAAAATAACATCTTCAAAATCGTACACATTTACAGTGACCTACACGATCCCTTACTTGACCTTGTAAGTCATATACACAATTGTGTACTTCTACGCACAATCATATGACTCTAAAATGACTTTAATTCTTCTATTCTTTATCTCAATTTCATCATATCTCATCTTCTTTTAATCTAGAAAGGCAATTAAGATCAAACATCAACAAAACTACATAAAGTTTTAGTTATTTTGGTCCTTTTTTCTTCCAACTTATACCTAAACCAAAATATGAACCAAAATAAATATCTTAGACACATAATAAACTTTAATCACTAAGCATTAGGGAATAAATTAATAATCAATAAAGCAGATATTAGTCATTTAATAAGTCAACTATCGATCCTATAAGGACTATAACTATCATTCCTAGTCATCTTTTTATTATTTATTATGATAATGCAAATGATTAAATTGAAAATAATTAAACAACAAAATTAAAATAATGAATAAGAGATAATTTAGTCAAGAAAATGTATAAGAATAAATAACAACTAGATATATAAGATCTAGATGAGAAATCCTCCAAAAACCTTTCTTATGTTTGAATTTATCTTGATTCAATGATTAACACTAGTTAGTTAGACTGGTATGAATTGCAAAGTTACAACTATATTCTTTCTTAAGATATATAGCCTCTAGCCTCTATCCTTAGCCATTTTGACTAAAGGTTCTGTTAAATCAAAATCCCATATGAGAACGCATTAATTTGTTTTGTGAATTCTCATATAGGGTTGACCCTAATATAGAAGATTTATATGAATTTATCTCTAAGATTTCATACAACTCTCATTATTCACGCTTTGATTCAACATAATAAGCAACCATGAATAATTCTCAAGAAAATTAAAATCTTGCGTTAAATTAAAGATTTAGTCTAAACAATAGATTATAATTATTCCACTTAAATCTATGACATAATTTAATTCATAAAATTAAATAGTAATAATAATAAGCAATATAGGGGGAAAAAAAGGATAAAAGAATGAGTTCTCATGGATCTTGGATATTTGTGTTTTTTTGATTGGGTGTTAGATGGGATCTTGAACTTTTCTATAAGGTTACTTCCTTCTTGATATACTCTTGAATCTCCTCTGCCTTGTGATTAATGTATCATCTTCTGATACATCTTTCCTCCTTTCTCTCCTCTTTTTTCTTCTTTTTTATCATAAAATCGTAAAAATTATGTCAAACACAAGACCGTGTAGGTCCTCGTATTGTTTTACATTTTAGTGAACATGAGTTTTACATGGTAGAATGTCGAAAGACAATTGAATAAATAGAATAACCCTGTGTTAAACATACCAAGAACACGAGTTCTTATTAATGTTATATTGTTTTCAAAACAAACTGGTTCAAAAACAGAATGTGGTATATTGGAACACAGGAGCAATATAATAACGTGTTGATACCATGTAGTGAACTCTTATATATACATCTAATTGAATTAAACACTAACTTAAATAGATTAATGACAAATAATAGTATTCCTAACGCAAAAATCAATAACTTCACATAACTAAACTGTTTAATTGTAAAGTAGGAGCTAAATGAAACTTGTTGAAGATTAAGAAAATACATAACAGATTGAAAAAAACATTTGAAATAAAAATATCTTAATAATGTTAATTTAATATATGAATAGGTTGTCATGTGTAAGAGTTACGGAGTTGAATGCTGATGTGGAATCTCTTTAAGTTACTCTGTATTTGTAGCTAGATTTCTAGTGTCTGGATCCATCTTCCAATGTAATTACCACAGTGATTTAAAAGAATAACCAACAATTATTTTTTAAAAAGGAAAAAAAAAAAAAGGTGCCAAGTACATTGCCACAAAATCTTCCTACTTATGATTTGTTAAGATCGGCCACCCAACAGCAATATCTCATTAAAAGTTTTGTTGATAAGCGAATTGACTAACATGTATTAAAAAGAGGGAAGGATGGAACAAAATTATACAACATATATTTTGATGCTCAGAGATTTAGAAATAAAGTACACAAAAATACATGCATACCCTTGATTTAGCTTCATTGTTAGATAAAAATGCCCATGTTAATTTTGGCATTTTAATAGAGCGGAGTTATTAAAAGATAAAAGAAATTTATAAATTGAACTTTTTCGACTAAAATAAGCCAAATGTCGCTAGCCATAAATATGTTTGCTCCTTCTCATAGGGAGCAAAGTTGTGGGTCGGTTCCAATAATTTTATTATTATTAGTAGTAGTTATGTTATTAGTATTGTTAGAGCGGCAGGAGGAGGAGTTGGGCCACGGAAGATTGGTAGGACCACTCAATTAAACTGTTGGCACAGTTTTGCTGATTTGATTCTTGGATGCTAAAGCCCATTTCCGTGTTAATCCTCTCAACTGCAGTTATAGCAATAGTTATGCACAAAACCTAGCCGCAAACTTGGCATTTTAGACACAGCCACTTCACTTTGTGGCTAAATTGGGCAGTCGCTCATTCGCATCTCTAATCTCACAAAGAAGTTTACCTACTGTATAACTTTTTAAGTTTAATTAGGTAAAACAAAAAAGTTGATGCTCAATAAAATAATATTTGTACCATATAACAGTTTTAGCTGAATTAATATTTTAAATAAATTCAGAAGATAGTTTTTAAATTTAATATAAAATATATAAAACAGTTTTGGCTCAGGCTAAAATAATATTTTGGATAAATGAATAAGATAGTGACATTTTTAAAATATCCTTACGTAATAATGTTATACGATAAATCAATAATTTGTTAAAATTTTCTGGATAGCGATACTTAACTGTGATTTTTTTAAAATGTCTCAATTGTAATTTTTTGAGGTTTAAATCTAATTTGATGATATTTCATTTGTATATTAATATAATGAATATTTAGATTTCCTGACTTATATTTAATTGATTATCTCACTAAAATATAATACATTTTAATTAATTTATAAATCAGTAACTTGTTAATTAATAGATTGTAGTTGTTATGTACTCCAAATGGATAAGGCACGATGACTATTTTATATAGGTAAGACCATATATTAGAAAAAGTTTGGCTGATGGAAAGCAGCGTTATCTTGGAATGTGTTATTGCGCAGAAAAAAAAAATTCAATATAATCAATTAGCAAGTCATAAGTTTGAGTGGTATACGTGATCTCAAACATGCTTCAGGCCTTCTAAACGCATGTTCAGTGCCTTATTTCTCCGTTTTTGGCTACTGTCTATCAAGTACTGCCATCCATATTCAATACAATGTCTTTGTAATTTGTATGTACATGTCAATGAACATCAAGGGCCTTTCTTGTAGAGTCATTAGGTGATAAGTATGGTCATCAAATTGTTAATAGCACTTGTCTTTTAGTTGTTAATTTGAGAACCTAACTTTTTAAACTTCTCTTGGAAACTTGTAATAAACTAATTGGTTTATTGGTGGACGAAACGGCCATAGATTTTCTGTGCAAAAACTGATAATTCAACTTTATTCTAATTAATTTTAACTACACGAGCTATGAAGGACAATCTAGTTAACTGAACAGGGGAGTTATTCTCGGACGAAACTAGTCTTAAAGCGGAACCTATTGGTCATTATATTAATATTACACGAGGAGTGTCAGAATTTGCGTAGTTACACACCTCTTCCAATAATCAAAAACAAGTATAAACTTTACTGCTATTTCAGCCGTCTTCCAGCAGATAGCACTTAAGCCAAATACTGCAGTCTTAATATCCCAATGCAATTACCATTTTATTTCATGTTAAATATTTATACCGGGAATTTATAGGATTGGAAAATATAATCTTTAGAAGAAGTAAAACAACCATCTGAAGGAATCTAGCTAATTCCTTGTGGGGTCCACTGATAGAGGGCCAACCCTACACCATTCCTGCTTGAGACTTCCACCAGGGTGGGGGGTGGTAGGGGTTGGTCCAAGTCGTAGCTGACAGACAAGACCTTCACCAATTCTTTCTTCGTCGGTTCGTCATTATCGAGTTGCAAGCAATTGGCATTTGTATTCCTCTAACAAATCTATAATTGCCACATCGACCCCGCTAAAGACAATTTCCACCGAACTCAACTCGTCATGGAGCGAACTTAGGCCACTGTAATCGTCCTGTTTAAAGTTGAACCAAAGGGGTTTGTTAAGCCTAAATAGCCATCGACTACTGTTAAAGGGGAAACAACTTGTTCGTTGAGCCTAACTTGTTGGGTTAAGGTTGCAAAACACCCACTAATCCATCTATTCGGAGTCGGCCCACATAATACTTAGCGGCAATTGATAAATTTTATAATTACTTCTTAATAATTTGCAATATCTACCAAAGCGATGTCGCATTCCTATTCCGAAATTTATTCAACCTTTATACTTGCACCCAATTAAACTATGAGTTTTGATACATATATGGTACTTGCATATCTTATTGACTTGTATGTTAAAGAATTAAATTAACACCACAAAATAAGAAATCTCAACAGAAGAATAAAGAAAAAGTAATAGCCCATTTGCGTTCCTATCTCCGAACCGTTTTATATTGAACAATTCCATGGTCTCAATTTCCACTATAAAATATACTCATTATCTAATCAATAGAAGAACAGGATATCGGAGCAGAGACGTGTTCTAATCATATGCCAATAAATAAATAAAATTAAATAAATTTTTTATTAGTATATTCTAATAAAAAAATTATTAGGTGCAAATGCAAGTGTACAACACATTCATAAAAACGTTGACCCATTTGTTAGAGACTATTTTTACTTCGAACGCGTGCACAATTGATCTACAGTTACATTTAATTAAGCGGTGGTTTAGCGTTTTTCAAATCCTCTATCCAATTGTTCTATCGAAGTCCTATTTTATTAAATCTAATTTATATATTTATATAAATTTCACATGGGATAATATTTAATAAAATATGATAAAAACATTATAATTAGAAAATTTGATCCCATCAAACAAATCAAAATTTCTATTCCTACCATATTCTATTAAATTTTATTCTTATATTTACGTATAATTTATGCATATATATGTGAATAAGATTTAATAAAGTATAATAAAAATATCATTATCCAAATAGAAAACCTGATTCCGAGTCCAAACAGAACACCATATTAAGGATAAAGCAGCCATCTGGTAGTTGTAATCCAAATAACCCTAAACTTTGTTCATATGTTATAGAATCAATAACTTTGACTCAATTTAACTGTTAAGTAGAAACTTCAACCTTTATTATCCCATCTTCACTGTTTTATCTGTTGTGCAACTCCAAAAGTTGCATCTCCACTGTCGGTTGTACAAATCCAATTCAGACATGATCTCTCTCCCCAGAAAGATATATACACACGACCGACAATTTCCTTCAAAACTTTGCCTCCTTTTATTGATATTCAAAGGTATGAGTCGGCTAATTTTCATTTTTCTGAACCAAAAAGCAAAAGAATCATTTTCTTCTGCTTCCATATATACACGTGTGTGCGTGAAATAAATTCGTTGATTCATAGTATTGGATATAGTCGAAATGTACTCACTGCTCGAATAACGGCTCATAGTCCAAAAAATCTGTTGCATAAATATATATATGCGCCCTCACCTTTTTCGGTCATCTTAACTTCAGTCGAAAAAAGAATTTGTGCTCTCTCAGTTACCTCTATTTTACTCCGTCGAGAAAAAAGATCAAAATTTTAATGAGAAATCGGAAGGGAACCGGACTTACTTGGCAGCGATAAATATCGTATCTCACCGTAGTTTCATGTGCTTATTGAATTTTAAGGTGGCGAATTCAAGAGGCTCAGACCAGTACATCAGGTATCCTGATACAGACAGCGGCGGTGCCAACCAAGAAGAAAGATATAGTGAAGATGAGCCGCCGCCGCCGCCGCCACAACAATCACCGTCGCAGTCGTTCCATTTTCACCCAATAAATCGACCATTAAACCAAGTTGAGATGCTAACAACATCTCAATCATCATCACCACCTTTGTTCCCTGGCTATACTGGTACGGGAGAGTTGTCAGCTATGGTTTCAGCTCTAACACGTGTGGTATCAGGCCACCAAAGCGGCTGTGAAATGGTGAGACAGGGTGATTCTTTAGGAGGTGCAGTCATAACACCAGGTTTTGAACCTACTAGTGCTAGTTCTTCTGGGCTCTATTTTTCTTCCTCCTCCCCTTTTTCTGCTTATTCCTCTACCAGTAGTGGTGGCTCTGGTTTTTGGAATATTGGCCAAAAAAGAGGTCGTGAACAAGAGAGTGCAACTCAATTAATGGACTCTGTCACAAGGGTTTATCAAGGCTTTGGTGAATTCAGAAGTTCTCCTGGAGATTCATCATCCTCCGGTGCAACTGGTTAGTAACACGAATAATGATAAAGCTATTCTTTTCCAATCTATTGTAATCTTTTTAACTCTTGCAAGTTGCAATTTATTCTTCAAACTTTTTGCAATTTTTCTCTAGCTTCCATACATCATGCCTAATAATCATCCTAGATTCCATTTTCATTATAGAACTTGCATGATATTCTTTAAAATTACATGCCTCACAGGTTCATATAAAACAAAAGCTTAAACTTGTCAGCTTAACATAGAGTTATGACTTGTAGCCATCTTGGAAGTATGAATTAAACAGTGTATGTGTAGCCGCCATAGGAGAGAATTCAGCATTTCAATTACTCACCATCCAAGCAAAGCATATATTCATCAGCGGCCCATGGTTTCCTTTCTTTGTTCGTAATCCATCTTATTCCACGTCCACAGTAGCAGAAGAAGGAGGTAGTTCCACTATGGTCTCCACCCCAACCACTACCACATCCAGCGTTACCACAACCAGCAGGACAAGCCCCACACGGTCAATACCGTCAACAGAAACCGCCGTATATGAGGAAACAGGCGAGCGGAGGAGGAGATACAGGGGCGTTCGGCAGAGACCTTGGGGCAAATGGGCAGCAGAAATACGTGATCCCCACAAGGCGGCCCGTGTATGGCTGGGCACATTCGACACGGCTGAAGCCGCTGCAAGAGCCTACGATGATGCGGCATTGAGATTCAGAGGAAGCAGAGCTAAACTCAACTTCCCGGAAAACGTCAGATTACTTCCACAACCCCAAATGCAGAATGTCACCAGCTACCAAATGCCAGCGACAGCGTTGCGACACGGGCAGCCACTTCTGTCACCGTCTTCGCCTCAATACTTCCAACAAATCCCGTCTCTAGCAGAACAAGTACCCGTTCTTCCACAATCTACACAACCATCATTTTTCCAGTCTCAGGCTGATACTATGGGAGACTACTGGCAATACTACCAGCTCCTTCAGAATCCTGGCGATAACTTCCTGGGAAACCAACAGCAAGCTCCAAGTACGCTTCAGCAAATGCGATACAACTCACAGTTAGCAACAATTCAGTCAAGTTTATCGTTATCTTCAGCTTCCTCATCATTTGCATCTAATTCCTCTGTTTCGTCATCCTCCTCTGCTTCATTTCCTCCGCTTTTTTCTGGTCAGCAATTGGGTTATTTCCGACTACCTCAAGATCAGAATCAGTCCACTGGTTCCGGTTTTCTGGGACCGCCATGGTCACATTCTAGTCACGACTCTTCCTCTACTGATCAATGATAATACGAAGTTTTTCTTTTTAAAAAGGATTTTTATTAGGACTATTTAGTGATACCTTTCTTTTCTTTTAGTTTTCTTTTACCTGTTCTCTGAATTTGGCGTAGAATTGGATCTTAAATTGGGAGATTGAAACAGTTGATTCCGTAATTACTGATGTCTATACACATTCTCTGTTTTCATGATCCATAAATGATGGCAAAGTATAATTCATGTCAGGAAACAGTGTTCTGACCATTATACCCTGCTTATTTTTCGGCTTAATAAAACTACAGCTTGTGGCTGCGATTGCTATGCGAGTCTCAATCTGTGGGCATTAATTAGGCCTAAACCAACCATGATCGGAGTTTAAGTTTAGAAATGATTCTGTAGTTTACGTGGTAGAATATTGTGTATGGATGTATAAATGGAAGTGGAGTTTAGGTGGATCAATAAAATATTTGGGTAGGTATTTTCAAACTGGGAAATACCACCGCCACCTGTGTCTCAAACAATGCCCTTTGTCTAATTTTGAGAGGACAAGAAAGATTAACATGGAGAAAATTGGAGAGGTTTCAAGTTGATCCTGTACGAGCAACGGACGTTAAATGGGTCGTTCCCATTGGTTTGAACACCATCGCATACTAGTAAAATATCTTAAAAGCCTCTTTTATTGCGGTTTTATCTGGTTCGCAAAATGATCCATATTAATAAAATCTTAAATATATGCAACATTGATTTTTTGGATTGTTTATAATCATGATGGTCTTATTAGTTTTGCCAGAACATAACATATGTAGATAAGTTATGTTGGAATATACACCATACGGTAAAATGATGCTATAAATCTCCACTCAAGCATATTGAAGTTAGAAAACACTATATGATTAATTCAGTTGATTATCTCTTTATTACAAGTTCATTTACTATGCTTGAGTTGTGATAATATATCTTGATATTCCAAGTTGTTGTACATTTCAAATCTTCTTTTTAGTAATCTTGAACAGTCAAAAGGAAGGAAAAAGAAAAGAGAAGTTTGTTCCGTACTCAACTACATAGGAAGGAAAAAGAAATAGAAGTTTGTTCCATACTCAACTACAAAGTAAGACTTTTGGCTAAGCGTCTTTTGTCCAATTTTCCCAATCCTTTGCTATTTGCTATCAAAATCAAGACGTTCAACTCTACCTTCGCCCTGCACCAAAAAACAGGCGGGTTTGTTTCAGACACAAAGCACATACTACCCAAAAAGATTGAAATTACAAAATTCATTGTTTCTGCCAAATGGTTTTGCAATAAGACCTTTCCCTTCCTTCTTCAGTTCACCTACGTACACGTGCCCTTCCGCACGCCGAAATCTATACCAAATCTTGAAACACCAAAAACGTGTCTAAATATTTGATTCGCCGCTCTTTCTGCTTGCTCTAAATTCCATTTTGTGTTCATATTAGCAGATCCCTTGCCCATGTCGCAATGCACGTCCCTTCATTTCCTTCCACCTAATTGGAGAATAAAACAGAACCCCACAATTGCATACCTTATTACAATTGCATTATGCAGTGATATGACGATATTTGTATCATAAAATTATTTACTAAAACCAAATCATTTAATATGAAGAGGAACAATCCAAGCCACCATCACGTCTCTTCGTTAACTAAAAAAGAAACAAAGAGCGAAGCAAAGAAGTAAAAAGGAGAAAATACGAGCTCAAGGGGCACGTGGGCCTAACACGTGACCTAAAAAAGATCAGGACAGAGATCTATTAAGACCACAAGCATGCGGTATGACGTAGGCACGTGGAGTTTACAACAGCATGAGGATGCGTGCTAAAAACGGAGTATACCTGTACATGTGAACCAGCTGCTTCCTAAATAATAACCGTACTTGGACACGTGGTTTATTTTCTCTTATCATCTGAATAGAACTCTTGCTCTTATTGAGGAAAACGGCGAATTTTGTGCCGAGTTGGCATGTTAAGCCACGCGTTTGGTTACCAAACAATATCTGGGGAACACCGAACGCGAAAGTTACCGCAATTAATCAATGAACTCCTTGATATTCTAGAACCCCCACGCTTGTGACATGGGAATTACTTCTCATGATATTTTTGCCTCACATTTTATTGACAAAATACTCAACTAGCAGACCGACAATCCTGCAACTCAAAATAAAAATTTTCTCCATGTTAATACTCAGCATAGTGGTTTCAACTAACACATATAAGCTACTTTAAAAAAGGAAGAATCTGTCTTCTTAAGCTTTATATTTCTTTACAAGAATAAATGGTTCAACTTAATGCTAATTTAAGAAGATATGTTCACACTCAATATTTTGGACATGATTTCATCATCGTTGAGCAAAAACTTGGACGATTCAAAGAAGTATTTCAAAAATTGGAGGTAGACATGTAGATAGATTAGCCAAAGACTACTTATGGAACTTATTCTACAACCTTTTCAGGTACCCAATCCATTTATTGAACTTTAACTTATCCTAAAACAGCTAATTATGAAAAGGTGTTCAAAACGAATTATTCTCTCTACACTTGTCTCTTAACAAGGATTTTGTGTATCAAAAAGTCTTACACTATAGATCTTGTTTGAGATCTAAGCTATGATGGGAAGGATTTGTCAATTTAGATTCCTAAAAGGCAGGCCTTGGGAGTTTATGCTCGTAAAGAGAAGGACTTGTGTTCCAGCTGACATAAGTGAAATCTAAGCTACCATCAATCCATATTTATCTTTGCTTTCTGACTAATGAATGGTATCAGTGTCATAGGTGTTTATTGACTGTAACTACAGTATTCTTGACGAAAGTGACTAAGAAGACTTTAACCTATATCATAAGTGAATCTTTATCTAGTAACTATGTTCATTTTTCTTCTACTTTATCTATAACTAATCTTCCTTCAAATGTCAAAAAAACTTTGTTCAATAGAATAGAGAACTTAATTGAAATTACTCATCTTCCTCAAGAAAGTCGTATCCATGATATTTCTTTACCTTTGTTAAGTTCGTATAGTATATATTCTCGCAATCATTCTTAGACTAGAAGTATTAGGACTATTCTCATTACCAATCGCCATAAAGGAAAGGAGATCATTCAAAGTTCCCGTTTGGAATGATGTGGTTTAAAAACAACTTCTACAAATCAATATGTCAAATTGCAAATCCCCAAAGAACTCATTTCTCTCTAGAAAGATCAAAAGTATACTCATCTCCATATTGGTGCTATCAGACTTGTTCTTATTCTCCATAGGAGAAAAGGAATTCTAGCTACTACTTGTATCACTCTTCTTGATACTGCCTACACAACCTACTAAAATGCTTTGATTGATACTCTATTAACCACTCCCAAACATAGAAGTGTCATCCTTACAATTGTTATTGATTTCAACATCAAACAAGATGTCTCATTTTGTTTGAAAGATTATAAGTGCAAATTTAGATTACTGGCGCTGAACAAAATCCTACAACAATTATGGCCACCTTACACCATCAAATGATTTATTATTTACAAAATCATGTTGTAGATCTCAACTTTCAAAACTTAACTTCTAATGTTTTATAACAGATCGAGCCCATGATCAGACGACTATGATCCAACTCCCAAAACAATTGGCACCAATGGAGTTTGAAAAGTTAAAGCCCACATAATGGATCAACAGTTACCATAAGGTATTCCATGCTCCCTACAGGCACTCCATCCATACTATTACTCCACCAATTCTCATAACATTGAGAGATGGATCTGTTAAATCCATTTACACAATCTCTAATGAAGAACAACTTAGCTCATCTGGCATATTTGACTCAATTTTAATGTTGCAACCAGTTTTATTACACAAAGAATATAGCACCCCAACTCCCGCCAGACATAAACCTGACATCTATGGGTAATATCCGAGTCCATGCCCCATGACGGTGACATGCTAGAGTACTTAATCAGTCAAAACTCAGTACAAATTTTTTTTGAAACAATATAAGCATATACAGAAATCAATTATCAAATCGGACCACTTTTATTTCATAAATATTTTCAATCACAGTAATACAATCATTAAAATCTTAATAGCCATTTGGGCCCATTTCAAATACAAAACACTTTAGTCATAATATCTTTACATTACAACATAAATACATTTGTATACACAATGTGCAAAAGTTTCTGAATACATTATTCGATATAAAATTTTTGGAATATATATATACAATTCAATAAGAAAATAAAGAAGTATAATGTAGACGCGAACTGATCCTGACTTCTATTCTTTGCTTGTTTGCTGTAGGTATACTCCCGTTTGCCTAACGGGGTATTCTTCTGATCCTGAAAAATATTTGCCAATTTTGGGTGAGTTTTGCGAACTCAATGAGTGTCCATCATTGATGGCTCACCCAGTCACATAACACATAAATCACATTCACATCGTTTCATATTTCACACTCAATATACTTAAATCATTTGTATTATGCATATGCAGTGCACATGAGACATACTTTTCATTTACTACTTTGTTGTGACCGAGTGTCTAAACTGTCTCGTATCCATTAGATACCAGGCTCATTATTAACTGTCCCTTATTCGATGGAGATACAGGGCTCATTTTACATAGTGAGCCTTAGGCTCTTAATCACTTTCTAAGCTCGAGGCTCTTTTTCACACTTTGAGTTTTAAGCTCTGAGGTTATTAGTATCAACTTGATAACTCTTTTGTCATTTGCTGGGACTAAGC
>JANSVA010000216.1:14083395-14105480 GCA_025504915.1 Erythroxylum reticulatum | reverse complement strand
AGCCTCTTCAGGTCTCTTACACCAAGTATTGTTTTTCTCACTTAGCCTCTTTAGGCTCTCAGCTTTTCTTCTTTCTTACAAAAAGATATTGCGAGCTATGTTACAGTAATGATAGCTTTAGTGTTTCGCACAATGAATACAGTGTTTGCCAAAGATTAAAAAAAAATTAAAATCTCTAACTTTTTAATCTTCGACTCCGACTTGTATTTATAACCTTTGTGTTCAACTGCTTTTTGATAAAAGCTTCTTTCTTCTTGCTTCTTGATTCTTGATTTCTTGATTCTTGTAGAAACAGCTATTTAGTTGAGTTCTGTAACTAACTCAAAGTAGTTAACCATTCGACATAGTATCGGTTCTTCGTCTTAGTTTTTCTTTCGTCTTAGTTTCATTTCTGCTTCGTCTTACTTTCTTTCGTCTTACTTTTTCTTTCGCTTCCGTCTCACTTTCTTTCATCTTACTTTTGCTACTGCTTTGTCTTATTTTCTTTTGTCTCACTTTTGTTTCCACTTTGTCTTACTTTTTTCTGATCAAAACCGTTCAACAATTTCTAATATTATTATTATTTGAATATCATCAAAATTATTAGACGTAAAGTCATTTTGACTTAACAATTGCTTCTTCAACTCACAGACTAATGCTCCCCAAGTATCAATCTACTGGAGAGCAACGTTCAAGTTGTTGTCCATCTAGTTCCTTCACTATAAGTTC
Source organism: Erythroxylum reticulatum (assembly GCA_025504915.1). Taxonomy (NCBI): domain Eukaryota; kingdom Viridiplantae; phylum Streptophyta; class Magnoliopsida; order Malpighiales; family Erythroxylaceae; genus Erythroxylum; species Erythroxylum reticulatum. The sequence continues at coordinate 14,104,772 of JANSVA010000216.1, read as the reverse complement.
ACATCTCCTACCAAAAACATGCTAATTAGCATGAATTTGTCTATTTAAGGAAATTTTTTAGCATCAAAGTACTATTGCATTTCCCATAAAAAGTTTTCTAACACTTTTACATGATAATAAGGCACTTATTGATTCCCGTTAATTTCTCCTCAAAATCTTGATGCAATGTATCAAGTTGAAGCGTTTGTTCGCTTCAAGTTAGGGCCTTATCAAATCACTTGAAAGATGCTTCCCTTAAGCTAAAGGTACCTATTCCGACAATGGTGAAGTCTAATACCTCTGAATATAACAAGGAATTTAAAAAGTTGGGAAAAAGAAGATCTGGTCTAAAGGTTAAAAGGAAATCCTTTTCCCTCCCTTCCTAATGTACTATGTCTATTTTTCTTAGAAAATAAGGGGACTTAATGACTTAAAGAAGCAATTAATAGTACCGAACTGAATAAACTCTCTTAAGCTGATAGTTTTTGGCCTTTTCGAAACTAAATAAGGTTTATAAATGTAAGAACATTTGGTTTATAAAAATTCAATGGAGCCCCATAACTATTATGATATTCGGCTTTATTATAGAATAATGGAGGCGTATGATTCATCCTTTATCAAAGTTCTAAGTTATTCATCTTTTGTTCAATGTTTTCATATGCTATTTGACGTTAAGGATAGGAAGAGCTTGGATCTCCTTTATTTATTCTAGTCACTTCTTCTATTAGAGAAATGATCTATGGATTAAACCAATGAGGTTCAAAATTTTAATTATAGAACCTTAGTTTCTCATTAGAGACTTCAATGCTACTACTCTTTCCTCAAATGTTAAAAAGGTCCAGTCCCTCAAAAAGACTTGCAAGGAACTCAACTTCTACCTATTAAAATTAAAATTCACTAACCTCAGAATATTAATAAATTAATTCACTTAGAGTGACAAGTAGGAGCACTCGTGGTTAATTAGGAAAAAGTTAGATAAGCCCATGGTAAATTATGATTGGTTAATGAAATTTTAAGATATTAGTGTTTGATTTACTAATCATTTATGTTTAGATCATTGTCTTGATGAAATATATAGGCTCATTTTGAGCTAGAAAAGTGCCCATCCTTTTAGGTTATTTTTCTTGTAGCATTCAATCGGCTTTTAGGATTCAATTCAAAAGGAATTGGACCATGAGGTTCATAGATTTGACTCATTTAAGTTCTTTAAGAATTTAAGTGCAATTAGAGAGGAAATGAAAAAAAAAATAAAATTATAGTCTTCACCTAATGCAGAAGCCTTATTCTCAAAAGCAAGAGAGAATCTTCTAAGAAAACAACATGAGCTCTATATGAATCTAAATGACTTGAACTTGAAGTTAGATAAAACGACAATAATGGGTGAGTATGTCAAAGCCTTGAAGGTCTATAATTCATTAATCATATGAAAATCTAGATTTCAATGACTAAAGGAAGGAGATAATAATACAAATTTGTTCATAGATCTCAACTAGCTATAGGAAATAAAAATATGATTAACACCTTGAATAATGGAATGGGGCAGGTGATCAATTCTCAAACTAAGCTGTTGTAATATGATAAGCAATATTTCCATAATATAATGGGAACTACAACTCATCCCTCTTCCTCTCAGTTAGACATTTTATTAATATTGTTTAGGCTTATTACTATAAAAAAAAGGGCTTCCTTATAAGGCTAGTTACACTTAAGGAAATAGAGGAGGTAGTCTTTATCTTTACCCTCAATAAATCTCCAAGTTTGGATTTCTTTAATATTTTTTTCATAATAAATCTTAGGGTTTATTAGATCAGATTTATGTGAGGCTGCCTGGAATTCTTCTTTACCTCTAAGATGGTAAAAACATGGAATAAACCTACCTATGCTTGGTCCCTAAGACTCCTAACCCCTTATGTTTATAGGAATTTCCTTCTATATCTTACTGCAGTACACTCTATAAGATAATTTCATAAATTATTTCTCAAAGACTCAAGGAAATTTTTCAGTCTTTTATTAATATGGGCCTAGTAACTTCATAAAGGGTAGGAGTATAGGGGATAATGTATTGATTACAAAAGACTTAATAAAGAACTATCATTTACAAGGTTGAGGACGTAATTATGCTTTAAATAATCATTTTCATAAAGCTTTTGACATGGTTAATTAGCTTTTCATCATTAATGCTTTGAAACCTTTAAGTTATCTAGATTTGTTCATTTCTTGGATTAGTTGTTACATCTCTACCACCTTATTTAGTGTAATAATTAGTGGTGAAGTTTGTAACACCTTCCAAAAAGCAATGGGATTTAAGGCAAGGAGATCCTTTTTCACTTTACCTTTTCAAAATATACATTGAGGTTCTCTTAAGGATCATCTAGCTAAATATCAGAAATCATAATTCCTTCAAATTCTATAAGAAATGTGAAAGACTTAGAATAATTAGCCTATCATTTATTAATGACCTTTTTTTCAACCCTTCATAGCTCTATTTCTTGTTCCATGAAATTGTTGGATGAGTTCAACAATATCTTACGATGATAAAAGTTTCATCAAGTTTATTAATGATTTAGCTAATCTTACTTCTAAACTATATAGGAACTCAATGTTATCTTCTCTTTCTTTCCCTTTTTACTTACCTAGGCGTTCATATTACTTCAAGGAAAATATCATTTAAGGATTTCCAAAACCTTTATTTCAAAAAGAGAATAACTAATTAAGCTATCAAATGTTTATCTTATACAAGCATATTGCATCTTATATTCTTATTCATAAGCAATCTACATATATATTGGTCCTTGTATATATTATTTCATAAAAGGATTTTCAAGGATATTGGGAAACTCTTCAAGAACTTCTTGTGATCAGGTGATTGCAATGTTAGGCCCAAGGTAAAGTGAGTTGAAAGGTAATACATTTACCCAAGTCTGAAGGCGGATTATGGATTTCTTGATGTGTATCATTAACATATCCATTTTAGCTAAAATAATTTAGAGTCCAGCACTATAAAGATTCCTTTTGGATTAGATGGATGCATGGTAACTACCTAAAGAATAAAAACCTGTAGTAAGCAAAGCCTAAATAGAACTTATTATGGAGTATGATGTAGGTATTAAACCTTATTTTGTATAATTATCAATCTAGATAAGGATTGGGTTTGGAAATTAAACTAGGTTATTAAATGACAACTAGGATACTCAAGTCCTATTATACTTGCTTCCAATAGCTCAGGTGCATAAATCCTTCTATCCTAAAATGACAGAGTCTATATTATAATCAATAAAAAGAACTAGATTTGTAATAGAAGAGGTCATGAAGTAATGCAAAACTTTTTCCAATATATTTACAAAAAACCAATAAGGATAAAGCAATTTTACTAAAACATCATTGAATCCATGTCACTAATAAGCCCTACTTGGATATATTTAGAAAACTTAGCTCCAAACTTTTTTACTAAAAAATGATATAGAACAAATACCAAGTTCATAAGGCATCCATTATACTCTGGATGACAATAAGAGGGATGCTCTCACAAATGGATCATCTAAGAGGTTTTGGTGGCTTTTTGATGAATCTCAGCTATAGACTATGTCAGGTCTCCTCTAAAGCAGTTGATCATATGTTCTTTGGTTGCTCTTACTTAAGCTTATTAAAGAAAGATATACTAGCTATATGTGAGTCCAATTTCTAGGAAACTAATTGGGATCAAGTTATAGTATTGCACTTTAATCTTAGGCATCTAAGGAAGGATGAGCTATTATTATCAAAATTGCTCTTGTTTGCTCAATTTATAGTCTTTGGAGAGGAAGGAACCAAAAGGTCTTTTGCAATAAAGCTTGGATGATAGGATAGTGATCTAAAAGAATGCATTATGGATCCTAAAAATAATACAGGCTATTGGAGTTACGTAAATATAATTCCTTGGAAAGCAAGTGTATTTACTTATAACTTAATTTTCTTCAAGTTACTTTTGTAATGAAAATATTTATTATTAAAAAAACAAAAGAGTTTGGTTTTATTTGTATGAGCATTATATGTCTAGTTATAAGGTATCGGGATTCTTTTGTAAGTAATATACATATACCTAGAGATGTATCAGAAATATGTATATTATTATAATCTAAAATAATTGATTCACAATTGAATAATCAAGTTGGTCGCTTGATTATGGTTTAGAAAATAGTGTTGCGATTTATCTCTGTGTAAGTAAAGGAGTTTACTTCAAAGAAATGATGAGTTTCATATCATGGTAGTGGTTGACTATCGATAATGTCACTTTCAAATGAATCTAGAATCAAGTATGTTTTAAAGAATAAAGTGGGTCATTACTTTAATCTTAAAACATACAACTGTTTATTATAGACGACAATCTTGATGAGTGGTGAATTCATATGTGTTTCATTATAATTTTTTATATGATCGAATGGATTTTTACAAAATATCAATCCAGGGTCTACTTGTTGGAATTATTAATTAAAACATGTATCATGGAACACTCACTCAAATAAAGAGTTTACAGTGATATCATCACTTCTAGATATTTTACGGAGATTGGTATTTAAACTGGCATCAGTAGTTTGATGGACTAGCTACCCATCAAGTCTTAAAACCAAGATGAGATCTTATGTGTTAATCAACATATAGAGTAAAACGGGAGATCTAAAAGGAAAAACCAACATAAGGGCAAAACGGTAATTTTACCATTTATTATGCGAATGACTATAATATTGCTCATGTTAGAGTTTATAATTAAACATCTTATTTGAAACATGTATTCTTATAATATTTAGTAATTCATGAGTTTAACTAATTGTCTTTAGTGGAATGGCATTTAGTTAATAAGCTGGAATTAATTGTAATGAGATTAAATTAATTCCAAGCTTATTGGAGCTTAAATTATATAGGTCCACTTAGATTCCTCATTTGGTTTCTAGGAAGGTTATCAAGCAAAGTAAGTAATACAAATAGAGGTTTTAAAGCATATGATTGAATGTTGGGCTTACTTTAATTAATTGTTAATTAAAAGCCATATGAACATTTAGAAATGGGCTAGACTTTAGTTTAATTTGATTAATTAGATTAATTAAAATAAAACAAAGTTATTAAATATAAAAGGAGGTGGATTTTCGGTTTTAATAGGATAAATGTGCAGCTGCACATTTAACATTAGTTTTCTGTATTTAAGATGGTTTTTAACATGCTTTATCATCATTAAATGGAGTAATGATCTTATCATTAAATCATTTAATGCTTGTCTTTTAATGATAGCATGTAACCATTTAGCATTCATTAGATTAAAGAAGAAAGAGGTGCATTTGATGAACCATTTTCCTTCTTTCATCACACAAAACCAAAAATGAGGTGTATCATTTAGGTTATTGGTCTTTTCATATAGCCATCTTAAAACAAATGAGAAGAGTCTCATTTATTAGCTTCTTTATGATTGATTAATGAAGGATGTGATGCATTGGATGCACTTCACTTCTTTCTTTGAGGCTTAACTAAAATTGAGAGAAGGAATACAAGGTGTTGTTGAATTTTTTTTCTCTCTCTCTCTCTCCCCTATCTTGCATGGGTTAGCCGAAAATTGCATGAGAGGTGTCTCATCTTTGGCTTCATTCTTCTAAGGAAAAATCTCTTCAAGTGTTTCTTCTCCTTTCCCACTAAAGGATCTTATTAACCTAGTTGTCCAAAGAGAATAAGTGGTAAATCGGATTGGTCAAGGATACAATAATGAGAAGAGTATACATCACCTTGGAGTGGATACCTTACCAAGGATAGGATAGCACAGCGAGGAGATAAAGCTGTAGCGAAGAAGTGGGTAAAAATTTATATCTTGTTATTATGTAAATTATTTTCCTTATACAGTATTAAGTATGGCTTAGCATGTTGTTTTGGTTATATTACTTCCGTTGCAATTTTGATTTCTAAAAATGTTTGAAATCTACTGTTTCATCCAAATATAAAATGCTTATGTTTTTGATCCAACACAAGCTAGAGGATTTAACTTGGTTCTATTGAAGGGAATCAAAGACAAATGGAATATCTAATTTGGACATTACTCTAGTTTTGACACTACTATTATCTATAACTTGATGTTCTCTAACCATTTATTAGTGTGGTAGCTCATATAGATGTATGTCTTGATTATTATGGAGTTGCTTCTTAGGTTATACACCTTGTTTAAATTCTAATTATTTAGCTTTAGCTTTTTCCTAGAAATATCATTCTTTAAACTTTAAAAACAATGCTTAGGTTTTAAGACTTTCAACCATGTCCAATCTATACCACCATCTTAGGCAATATTGCTATGTAGCAAGGCTAGTGCATCTTTTAACACTCTAACTCTCATATTTTTCTTACTAGATATATCATCCAGCCACCATTAGATTGCAGCAACATCATCATCCAATTGATTTAGATATACAATCACTCATATTGCATCATCTTTTAGAATCGAACCAAAAACTCACTCTAGATAAGCCAATCTCTCCCTCATGACTTTTATAGTATGTCCATCGATTATTTTACACGAAATATATTCTAAATATGCTCTAATACTAGTTGTTATATGTCTATGTTGACGTATTTTTAGGCACATAAATCCAATATGTCTGCAACTTAGTTTGTCAACCAACTTTTTAATATAATTTTATTAAACAAATTTTAGGCACAATATTTCTTATTGCTTTTGAGAAAGAATGTAAGTGAACACAATAGATATTACAATAAAAGGAACTTTTATTAATACTTAGAAGAAAATATAATGTTTAGTGAGGGCTAATTAAAAACTGGGCATTAACTCATATAAAATCAACAAATTAAGTATCATTTAAGATTGAACTTTAACATTATTTTGCAACATGACGAGCTTAGTTAGACCTATAGAAGGGAAATTGTAAGACCTTTTATAGGTATAGTTTCTAGCAAGCATATATGATATCAAATTTTAAATGAATAAAATCACGTGTTAATAAAATTTTATATAGTTAACATTAATGACTTACATTGTTCACATTGGAATAAGCAGTTAAACAATCTCATAAAGAATATATAATTCACTATAATTATATTTTTTATTTACATTATTCGTAATGGAATAAATATTTATACAATCAGTAAATTTTTTTTACTAGTGGAACAACTATTTATATAATCTCAAAGTTTATGATAAATTATGTTGCAAAATTAAGTTTGTGGTATATTTGATATTTTACTCATATTTCAAGATTTTTAGAACAGTTTACCCATTTTAAATTATGATGACTCATTGTTTTAATTTTTTGAAATTTCTTAATGCCAAAAGATGAAAATCAATTACAATACTATCTATTATCCTTTTCCAAGCTAAAGCTAGGTATGAAACTCACTATCCCTTACTATTAATAAAAATGACTAGTTTCCATAATGGATGCAAAATCAGGTGTTCCATAGGATTGAGAACAGAGAGATCACATTTTTTAAATGATAATTGGCACTATAACGGTCCCCTATATAAGGTAAAGGAGGTACAACCCTTGAAATTAGTGGTGAATCTAGAAAATAAAGTATGTTAATTAGTAATAATCAATGGATATGGCCCTTCCATAATAATAAAAGTGTTAGTCTCATAATGGAAGAGTTTCCTAGATCTTAGGAAGGAGAGCATAATGAAATTCAGTAGGTAGTAGACAAATCAAGGAAGTTCAGCATAAAATCCTACAAAACACTTTTACAGACTACTCAAAACTCAAGGTAGGAGTGGACAACTTTAGTATAGGATAGTGACATCAATCCAACTCACCCATTCGTCCTATGGTTGGGAATCAATTGAGGGTTGCTTATAAGAGAGAAGATCAAGTTCTCCATTAACAATTTTAGCTATGAGTTATGCAATACTGAACTAGAGAATCTGGAATACATGATGATAAGATGCAGGTATATCAAACAAGTCTAGGGTCAGTTGCAACTTATTCTCAACGTTGACAGACTAATGTACACTTAAACTGAAACTATTACTTGGCTAGGGAAACTTATAGTGCATAATGCAGCTGATCTCAAAGCAATCAAGTTAAGTTAGGCAGCCTTGGTGTACTACATATGGAAAAAGCGTAATTGCAGAGTTTTCAAACAAGAAAGTAGAAGCATTTGAGCTAGTTTTCTAGGACATTTTCCTTCACTACAGATTAAACATATTAGCAAGAGAGATAGTGACGAACAACATAAACATGAGCAGAACGTAAAAAGACTAGCATACGTTTTGTTGTTCCTTATGAAGGAACTAGGCAATCTTGTAGGCTAAAGTATAAAGATACTTAAACAAACGTGTGGGTGTTTGCTAGAGAACAAGTTCACTGAACAGACCCATTATGAGAAATCCATTTGGAACATTACTTGTATGTCTATGGAATTCTCACTGTGACGATTGTATAAATGATCATTTGACTTGAGGTTATCAAAGTTATCTTGTATGGGGATTGCTATGTTTTGATAGTACTTATAATCTATTTAATCATAGATCGTTTAATTGGTAGTCATTGAATGCAGCATGAACTATATAGAGATAGTTGAATGATCAAGATAGGATTCATCACCCTAAAGTAATTAGGGAGAATATTTTGGTGTTCTCGATTAGTATCAATTCAAGAAATCCTTAGCCAAAGTGAAATGATGTTTTGTAAGTAGTCTACAAATGTCATTAATTGAATCGATAGTTAATGGCAGAGAACTAACATGATTAGACTCAAAATAGAGTAGAAATTAACTTCATACTCTATGTCTAATCGGAACATTATATAATGAAAGGATTGAATTATACGGAAACATTATGCACAGAAAGGTTAGTTAAAACCACTTTGATATTCCTAAATATTTAGGTGGTTATGATGCATTGCGAGATGCCAATCTTGATATATGATTATAAATTGTTTAATTGGAGAATTAAATATAAATTAAAAGGTGCTTTAATTTATATAATTTTAATTATGAATTAAAATTAGATTTTATAATCATTATCAACATATTTGTGCACCTAATAGGTCTCACATATAGAATGTGATGAAGAGAACAAAATAAATTTAATCAAGTTGGACTTGATTGTAAAGTTTGAGAAACTTTATGATTAAATATGAGATATCTAATAAATAAGGATTGATATGAGATATTGAATCTTATAGGGGCAGAATTGGTATTTAACTAGAATTATTTGTAATTCTAATTAAAATTTAATTGAAATTATAATGTAATTTCAATTAAATTATACCACTGTTGGAATCCAACCATGATCAAATCACGAGAGTAGCGGAAAACAAAATTTTTTATAGATTCTGAGCGGATCCCGATAATTGATTAAACTTGAATAAAAATTTTGATTTAAAAATCATACCTTGTTCGCTTTCCGAAGAAAAATCTTTGAATCTTTTCTCTGATTAATCAATCACAAGTTGTCCACTTACGCAGCCTCTGATGGTTTCCACAAAGCAATTCCCAAACTGCTTTGAGAGGAAGAAGACAAAAAGTACTAGCTTCTAAAAAACTTTTCCATTTAAATAGAAAAATAATAGCAGTCTTATATTAAATTTAAAAATATTTAATTATAATTAGAATCAAATTATAATTCTAATTAATTTAATTTTAATAAAATCATAATTAAAGAGTTTTAATTTTAATAAAATCATAATTAAAGAGTTTTAATTTTAATAAAATCAAATATCTAATATTTTATTCCCAAAATTTCTCAAATTTTATAATTAAGTCCAACTTAATTAAATTAATTTTTCTTTAGCAAATTGCTCTTTGATGTGTGACCCATTAGGTTCCTAATAAATTGGCAATGATTATAAATTAAAATTCTAATTTACAAGTAGAATTAGATAAATTAAAACTCCTTTTAATTTATCTTTAATTCTCCAATTAAATAATTCATAATTATAAATCATGATTGCCGTCTAGCAACATGTCATGATTACTCAAATATTTGGAATGTCAAAGTGATTGACTTAACCTGTCCATGCATGGCTATAATGTATAATTTAATCCTTTCTTGATTCAATATTCTAATTAGATAGAGTATGGATATAGTGTCTACTCTTATTGTCCAATTATGTTCGTTCTTGTTAATTAGTAATTGATTTATTATTGAAATTTGAAAAATCCTTTTTAAATATTAATTCATTTGGTCAGAGAATTCTATAAATCATTACTAATCAAGAACAACAAAATATTCTCTCTAATTAGTTTAGAATGACGAATCCTATATTAACTTACTCAACTAACTGCATATGGTTCATACTGTACCCAATTACTACTGACTGAACTATCCTAAATGAAGATCCAAGCTCATACCAAGGGTCAAAGGCCTATTCAAGGCTCTAAAGAAAATCAACCAAAATGCCTACTAGATAGATTTGCCAAGCCACTATGGAATTTCAAATTCATTCAATGTAAGTGACTTAGCAAAATATGTCGAAGATACAATGGTTCCAAATGAAAATGTTAAAACCTTTGAAGATGGGGAGGATGATGGAGGACCATCTAGGTTAGCCATATAATATATTGAAGTAATGAGCCTTGGGGTAGAAAAGGAAGTCGCTAATCAAAAAATCGAAGAAGAAATTAGGATGAGTTGTTTTATGAAGTTTCAGGCCTTATGGAAACCATGTGGGGACTATAAAGCCTTGGTCCAATCTGATTTAATTGAAACTCATTCCCAGCCCATTAAAGAGTCCAAGGCCAGCCAAGAAAAGTCAACTTACTACCCAATTGAGTGACTTATTGGCCAAGTTTCAAATATCTTATCTATCATTAAGTCTGCATTGAATAAGAGTTACGTAATTCTCATTTAGTGCCATTTTTAATTAGTTATTTTTTCTCTTAACGACAATTTAATGGCAAATGTTATAAGCCATATTAAGTATCTTTTAAATCCATTTAAAGATACAAAGAATGTGTGGCCTGCATGTGGTCATCCATATTCTTCTAGCTTTTGTTTTCTTATTTAAGTCAAGTTTCTTTCCTTATGTAAAGGGATTTTTATAATAAAAGAGTGAGAGTTTCCTTTCAAGTTTTTACAACTCAAATTCCTTTCTGCTTTATTTTACTTGTTAGTTTTGTTTGGGTTCATAGCAAACCAATTGCTATTATTGGCGCCTGGGTCTCGGGACTTAAAACGAGGCAATTAGATAAGTGTCGGGTGAGCAAAAAACTGAAAGCTTTAGCATCAGCATTGGCAGGCTCGTCGTAGTAAAGTCTCCTCTCGTGTAGTTCGCCGCGGTGAAGTCCCAACATCCAACACACACACCCTTCAGGACAAATACACCGCAGCGAAGTCTTTAGATCGAGCACAAATCACCCTTCTGTAAAGGTTCACTAGAAGTTCGTCGCGACGAAGTCTCCAGATTGAGCACAAATCACCCTTCTTCAAGGGTTCGCCGTGATGAACTCTGAGCCTCACTGTGGAGAAACCTTCAAATAGAAACCAGACCCAAACATCAAACAACACAAAATACATACATTCATACATGCCAAAGTCCCTTTAAAGAGAATTTACTTAAAGAAAATCAATCTAAAAGCCATCACCTGACTCACCATTTTGTTTCCAGTCCCAATGACCATTTAACAGAAAAGTAAGTTTTACACCTATTCAAAAATGAATCTCTGCAACTTTTACTATCAATTCTCAATACACAAGGTTTTTGCACAACTCCATATTACATAACCAAAACCATATCGGTAGTATAATTTGAAAATACATTCATACAATTCTTTCAACACAACATCCTATTCCATTACTAACGCACATACAATCTCAACAAAGAAGATAAACATAAACATGTGCAAAAGAGAACAACTTCATATCTTAATCTCATTACTAAATCAAAAAGTTTGAACAACTTTAGTTACATATCAAAAGCCACACCATTGGCTTAATACAAACTACAAAAAAATACAATGAGTGCTCATGTTAATATGCTTATAAAGCTATCCAAAAATGTAGTCACTAAATTAGTTACTAAAATTCAGATCTCGGAGTATGACAAAGCCTTTGCAAGGATTAATTATCTTTTTGTTATACACCTGAGGAGTGGAAAATAATAGGGTGAGCTGCGAAGCTCAGTGGCTAATACGTTTATAGCCAGCGATAATGAACCCCATACACAATTCAATACTTAAATGCATGTATATGCATATATTTTAATCTCAACAGATCACAACCTTCGCTTTCTACATTTGAGCATTTTACATAAACATGAATACTTCATCTCGCAAATCAGATCATAAAATCAATTAATAATCAAAATATAACACTCAATTATGCTTTATGCTCAATAATTCCAAATGCAATACACAAACATAATGGCTCTAGGGTGCCATGAAACAAAATGGAGAAACTGAAGTTTACACCATGAACAAAATGAGTCCAATTCTTTTGAGCTCATATACCATAAGCGGGCACCAGGAAAAGCTTTAGTCAACGTGCATGTGACGAATGAAATGATTCCTCTCTTTCCCAATCACAAGTAAATTCTTATGCTCAAATCCATTTTATCAAAAATCATATTCTCATACTTCTCATGCTTTTCCTCTTTTGATCCATACAAAATTTCATAATATCGTTTGATGCATAATCATAGCAATAACTCGTCATGCATTTTCATATCAATCATAAAAATTCAATTCAAGCAATTTAAGCACTCAAGCAAACAAGTATTGACTCATTATCGTAATAACCATAATTACTTACGATTGCACTGCTTATCAACTTTAGCAAAGTATTTGTGTGATCATTTGAATTTAGTAAAGAAATTCAAGAAGTCTCAAAAGATTAATATTTTGAAAAAGAATACACAATTCAACACACGTTCTTGTTTATTTTACATATTATACCTGATCTCTATATTAACAAGTGATTTACTTCAATATAGAAATACACAAGAAGGGGGTTGAATTGTGTATTCTTTTTGAAAATATTAATCTTTTGAGACTTCTTGAATTTCTTTAATAAATTCAATTGATCACAAAAATACTTTGCTAAAGTTGATAAGCAGTGCAATCGCAAGTAATATTATCTACTCGTCTAACAACAAGAAAATTAAAAGATAAGGGTTAGAGAATAGACGCTACAATTTTATACTAGTTCAACCCAAAACTTGGGCTACGTCCAGTCCTCAAAGCTTGTCTGAGATTTCACTATACTTTTCAACTTTACAAGTATTCTTTCTACACTTGCAGAGCCTCTTCAGGTTTCTCTCACAAAGTATTCTTTATCAGCTGTATTAGCCTCTCCAGGATCTAGCCTTTCTTTCTCTCTTTAGGAAAGATATTTTTGAGCTTCATGCTACAAATGTATCCGCTCACTTCTTTCGCACTTTGAATATGGAATTTTACTAAGTATTATACAATCAAATTTTTCTCTTTTTGCAAAAACGTTTTCTTAGTCTTCAACTTGAACTAGTATTTATAGCCCAAGTCTCTAACTGTCTCCTTGAGAAACTGATTCTTGAATCTTCTAAAAACGGTTATTATTTGATTCCCATAACTAACTCTAACTAACTAACTTTCTAACGTTTTAGAATATCCTCCTTTTGTATCGTCTGGAATAATTCTTCTTCTATTACTACGTTTCTTATGTTATTTCACTCCGTCTGTTCTTTCGCTTCATCTGTTCTTTAGCTTCGTCTAGTGTTGTGCTTCGTCTGATGTTGCGCTTCGTCTGATGTTGCGCTTCATCTGTTTTTACGCTTCGTCTATTGTTGATATATCATCTGGCATTGACCGCGAATCTTCTGATTTGACTAAGTGTTACTTATATTTTTCTGTACACTTAACAAACTCATCAAAACAGTTCATACATTTCTAAGATTATTATTATTTGATTGGCATCAAAATTAATAGAAGTGAAGTCCATTTGACTTAACAATCTCCCCCTCTTTGATGATAACAAATAATCATAATTTTAGAAGATAAAATGATATTTATAGATGAATAGTATTTAGACGAATAATAAATAAAGCAAAAACATAAGAAAAGCATAAAAATGCATACAAGATATATACAATGCTTTCTGTCTTCTTTCCTCGTTCTCCTCTTTTTCTCCCCCTATTTGTTATTAATCAAAAATATTGCTCATCATAGATGATTCAGAATTTCAGAAAGCATGCGTTGCATGTTAGTGTGGATCATTTGGAGGTCTTGTTCAATAGTAACCCGTAGTAGTGCTACTTCCTCATAAAGATCACCCACTGAGTCAGCTAGTTCATCAACCTTAGTATGAATTTTCTCAATTTCTTTTATTAAGGCTTCCCGAACTTCCTTCTATCTGTGACTTGCTTCCATCCAATTTATGAAATGCTTCAAGAACTCTGAATTAACAGTAGGATCTTGTTGTATTTCACTAAGTGAATGAAGGTTTTCAACAACAGATTGTTTTGAAGGTAAAATGTCTAACTCTATAATTTTGATCGAGGCTAGACTGAAAGTTTGTTTTCCTTCTGGGAGATCAAGATCATCAGGTTTAGGTAGTTTTGGAATTGGCTGCCTAAGAAGGTGTAACACATCTTTCACTGAAGGTATGAAACCTAAAGGTCTAAAATGCATGATCAAATGCACAAAAGGTTCTAAGTCGAAATTGATACCTTCAACCATGATACTTCTGTACTGTCCTTCTTTCACTTTGTGAACTACCTTGAAGTTTGCATCTGTAGTAGAAATTCCAAATTGACTTCCTAATGCTTTTGAAATGTGATGTGAAACATAGATACCTCCAGGTTAAGCTGCATTACATACACCATCTATGTTCATCACAGCTACTCGAATATGCTCTTCTGTAAGATCATCTTTATTTCCTTAAGGAAACATCTTCTTTTTCCCCTTTTCTTCATTTTTCACAAAGGTCAAACATCTTGGTTATATTTCTAGCATAATTTTTATCGATGTTCTACTCATAATCGAATAGATTGTATACCGATCCTTTGAAATCTTCATTGGATATGGTTTTGCCTTCTCATCTCACAAAATACAATATAGTTTTCGTTCTTCATGACTAATAAGATGTATTGTCCAATCATTAATTGGTATAGATTTGACTTGTACCTTGACTAACTTTTTCGAAGGGTCCGTGATAATAATTGGGCTTCTGCTTCAAACAGGTACTGATTCTTCTATAATCTTCATTCTCAAATCCTTTTGTTGATTGGTTGAGAAGGATTGTAAGGTTCCAATTGGTGTTCAACTATCGTCGCCTTCTGTTGAACATCAGATGAAGAAACCTTTTTCTGACTGGGCTTCACCTTCTTTTATTCTTCTGCCAGTTTAAAAGAAAGTTGTTATTATGGCTTCTTCCTCTCAAATACTAACTTCCTTTTTATCTCTGTCTCTCCAGATGATTTTGCTTATTGGCCTTGCAAAATAGAGACAATTGATCTAGCAGGCTACAGTCTTTTCTCTTACTTTTCAGAATCTCCATCAAGAATCAAAGATTTTTGCTTCTTCTATTCTTGTTGTCGTAAGTTCAATAGTCTTGGTGACCTTCTTAACTGTTTGGATTTTTTTAATTACAGTGTCTCTACCTTTCTCTTCAATGACACTTGTTATGATGACTGTTGTACTCGGCTTTCCTCTTTCTATTGAATTGTCTTAGGTTTTATTTGCACATCAGATGATTTCTCAGTCTTTTCTTCTACGAATGTTCTTCCTGTCGATCGAGGTTTTGTTTTTTTACGTACCACGTTCACTACTGCCCCATTTTACTATAAGCTTCGCCTCAGATCTTGTTTTCAATGTAGAACCTATATCCGCTTCATCTTCAAACTTTATTCCCATTTTGTGAATAGTAGTGGCATTAATAATGCTCCTTACATCCATCTTTACCCTATCACCTCTATCGAGAAAGATTCCAGATTCTCTAAAAATCCTTGTCAACAGCATTCCATAAGGTAAAGAGCTAGAATCTCCCTTTGACTTCATTATGTGCTTCAAAATCAAGTACTGAAGATTAATGGGTTGGTGATTCAGTAGGTGAAACAAACAATGTTCATTGTTCATTTTCACAACATCCTTCGAGCCCAATCTTGGTAAAACACAGTGAAGAAGCAGCGAGTGTAAAACCCTAGCCTTCAGAACAAGGGCTGCATCCTTCTTAACTTGTGGATCACTACTTCAATATAGTTGTCGATTAATGTGCATTCTATTTACACAACCATGAGTAATCCATTTTGTATTGTTAAACAGCTTTACTCTAATACTAGGACACCCACTGACCCTCTCGATAGTATATTGTGTCATGAAAACTGACAATCCATCTACCATTGATACTTAGGTGTCATCTACCTCCTTTGCATTCTTACAAAACTCATATATCTCATGTAAATAGACCTTTTCATGAACCTTGAAGAAGTTTTTCTATCCAATTACTTCAATTTCTAGTTCAATGTCCATCTGATTTTCCTTCAATGAGATGAAATCAACATGTCTTTCATAGATAAGAGATTGCTCCATTCGTGATCTGTAACAAATAACAACTAAACACACAAATGTATTTTGCTCAAAGTAGTGATGTTAGTATCTAAAAGCAAGAATATAAGATGAAAAGAACTTGAAGCTTAGAACAGAGTATTGAACCATCTTGGTTGAGAGCACTAAACAAGTTAGTTTCAAAGTATTTCAAGAAAACTCTAGAGTAGAAGGTATTTTAGAATCTTGAGAAGATATCCTTCTTATACCTACTCTTGAAACGTTACTGTTCATAACTTACCGTTGCTATTTACTTGACAATTTTCAACTTTTGATCTTCTTCTTGTATGAATCGTTTGGGTTATGACATGTCAGACGAATGCTCATTTAGCATTACCATATTCAAGTTCCATCTGATTTCCTTAAATCTATATTCACGCAAAGGCTTAGTGAAGATATCCGCCCATTGTTGATTCGTCTCAACAAATTGTAGACTGATGATTCCTCTCTGTATATAATCTCATATAAAATGATGTCTAACTTCAATATTCTTTGCCTTTGAGTGTTGTATCAGATTCTTTGATAAATTGATAGCACTTGTATTGTCACAGAAGATTGGAATTTGATCTTCTTGTATGGAGTAATCTTCTAACTGATGCTTAATCCATAATGTCTATGAACAACAACTTGCAGCTGACATGTATTCAGCTTCTGCAATAGATAGAGCAATTGAACTTTACCTCTTGCTTGACCAAGAAATTAGGATATGACCAAGAAAGTGATAACCTCCACTTGTACTCTTCCTATCAATTCTATCTCCAACAAAATTAGCATCATAGAAGAAAATTAACCTGAAATCTTTACCTTTCTCATACATTAAACAAAGATCAGTAGAACCTGCCAAGTATCTCAATATTCTTTTAACAGCAATATATGAGATTCTCTAGGATCTGCTTAAAATCTTGCACACAAACAAACACTAAACAATATATTAGGTCTGCTTGCAATTAGGTAAAGTAAAGAACCAATAATTCCCCTGAAAAAGGTTTGATCAACGTTCTTACCTACTTCATCCTTAGATAAAAGGATTGAAGGATGCATAAGAGTTGACATAGGTTTGACCTTCTCTATTTTATATTTGACTAACAGTTATTTGATGTATTTTTGTTGATGAATAAAAATCTTTTCATTGGTTTGCTTAATTTGTAAACTAAGAAAGAATTTCTATTCACCCATCATAATCATTTCAAATTCACTTTTCATAAGATTTTCAAAAATAGAACATAGCTTCTTAGAAGTTGCACCAAAAATAATATCATCTACATATATCTATACTACAATGAAATCATTTTTTATACATTTTCTAAACAAAGTCTTATCTATTTGTCCTCTAATAAAGTCATTTCTAATCAAAAGTGAACTTAGATGATCATACCAAACACGAGGTACTTGTTTTAATCCATACAAAGCTTTATGAAGTCAATAGACATAATTTGGTTTATCAGTATCTTCAAAACCAGGAGGTTGCTTTACATAAACCTCTTCATCTATAAAACCATTCAAGAAGGCACTTTTCACATCCATTTGAAATAGTGTTATATCATGACAAACAACGTATGCAAGCAAAATCCAAATGGCTTCTAGTCTAGCCACAGGAGCATAGGTTTCATTATAGTCTATTCCTTCTTGTTGATTATAGCCTTAAGCTACTAATCTAGCTTTGTTACGATTTATTCTTTCTAATTCATCTATTTTATTTTTGAATACCCATCTGGTTCCAATGACAAACTTATTGAGTGGCCTAGGAACTAAAGACCAAACTTTGTTCCTTGTAAATTGATTTAACTCCTCTTGCATGGCTAAAATCCAACCTTCATCAATTTTCTAAGGTTCTAATTTAGAAACAAAAGCTACATTTGCCTCTTTTCTAAATTTAGACCTAGTTCTCACTCCTTCTGAAGTTTCATCTATAATCAGGTTTTCTGGGTGAGAGGACTTATATTTCCTGTCTTTTCTAAGACTAAAGGTTTTAGGAATATCTTCTACCTTATTAGGTGGATCAACTAGTAGTGATATGTCTAGTTTATTAACTAAAAGAGCAAATAGAGTTTCATCATCAGAATCGTCTCTTCTATCTGGATGAGAATCATCATCAAACTTAACATGCATAGATTCTTCAACATATTTAGAAACAAGATTATAATCTCTATAAGCTTTAGAAGAGATCGAATATCCTAGAAAAATTCCTGGATTGATCTTAGAATCAAATTTATCCAAATTTTCTTTTATATTCAATATAGTGCATTTACAACCGAAAGGATGGAAGTAAGAGATATTTGGCTTTCTTTCTTTCCATAACTCATATGGAGTTTTATTTAAAATAGGTCACAAAATTACTCTATTTTGAATATAACAACTTTTATTTACAGCTTCTGTCCAAAAATACTTAGGAAGATTCATTTCGCATAGCATAGTCCTTGCCATTTCCTGAATCGTCCTAGCTTTTTATGCTGAATCAGTTTTTCCTCATCTATTGATATAAAACATAAGATGTTTTAACTTTTCAAATCATCTAAATTAATCTTATAGAGATTATTTCGTCCCTTGGCAGAAAAGAATACGAAACCATCCTTTTTTTTTCTACACAAGAGTTTTGATTAAAGGATACTTCAAAGCCAGAATCACATAATTGACTTACACTAATTAGATTATGCTTTAATCCTTCAACTAGTAGAACATTATCAATAGATGCAAATGAATCTTTGCCAATTTCGCTGATTCCAATTACTTTACCCTACTAGTTGTCTCTAAAACTTACTGATCCTCCTTTCTTATTTTGGAGGTCTAGGAACATAGACCTTTTTCCTTTCATGTTTCACGAGCATCCACTGTCCAAGTACCATTAGTGCTGGTTGCTTTTTTCAAGAAGGGAGATCTGCAGTATATATTATGTCTTTCTTAGGTACCCATATTTTCTGGGGTCCTTTGGGGTTAGACTTACAATTATTCCTTGAATAATAAGAATATTGTTTCTTTTTCTATCTGCTAGGAACAAAACTCTTATTATGACCAACATTACTATTAGTAAACCCTAAACTACACTTATCCTTTGGATGTCTATATTTTCCAATCATATCATTCATCCTTTTTGTACTTTCAGTAAATGTTGATAAATCTGCTGAAGGACTATTAATCCTTTGTTTCAGTTGACTAATTTCCTCAGATCTATCTACAGTTACTTTCTTTTTCATATCATCTACTTGTTTCTTAAGGCAGATATTTTCTTTTTCTAACACTTTCGTGTTCTTTAAGCTTTCACCAAATTTCTTTTTCAAAATCCTATATTGTTTTAATATAGCATGTGAATCTTCTAACAATTCTAAATATGCCTCTTAAAGATCATTCAAGTTTGAAGTTATCTCATCGTCGCATTCCTTTTCAAGTACCAAGCATATATTTGCTTGTTCTGATGCTTCTAAATCGAAGTCAGTTTTGGACGAATCCAAATCTTCCCACTTTGCCATCATGCTCTTTTTGTTTCTTTACTTTTCTTCAATTTTCTTTTGAGCAACGGACATTCAGACTTGTAATGTCCTGTTTTGTTGCACTCATAGTATAAGATAGAAGTTTTCTCATTCTTAGCTTCATCTTTGCTATTCTTCTTAAAAGAAAAGTCTTTATTTCCCTTAGCTTTCTTTTCCACATCCTTCTAATATTTCTTGAAATGAAAGATAGTTCATCATCATCTTCACTTGAATCTTGATCAGATTCACTAGAATCATCATTCTTGATTTCTTCAATCTTTGATGCTTTTGAAGATGTACTTCAATTTTTCTAGTTATTTTGATTCTTCTGACCAGCCTTTAATGCGATAGACTTATCTCTTCTAGGTTTATCTTCTGCATTAAGCTCTACTTTATGTATCTTTAGTGAATTGAGCAATTCATCTAGCTTCAGCTTACTTAAGTCCTTGGCCTCTTGTATTGCTGTAACCTTAGGTCTCCATCTTTTAAGAAGACTTCTGAGAATCTTTCTGACATAATCTTGATTATCATAGATTCTCCCAAGAGCTCTTTAAGTCCATTAACAATCGTTTGAAATCATCCAAACATCTAATCGATAGTCTCCTCATCTTTCATCTTAAACAGCTCATACTAATGGATAAGAATATTGATCTTAGGCTCTTTCACTTGATTTGTGATTTTGCGTGCAATGGTTAATGTATCCCACATCTCCTTTGTAGATACGCATCCATGAACCTTATCATATTCACTTCTACTTAGGGCACAACTTAGAAAGAACTTGGCCTTTGAGTTTAACTGAAATTGAGCTTTCTGATCGACTAACCATTTTTCACGAGAGATGATATTGCCTTCATCATCTATTGGTGTATATGGACCATTCTTGATGATATCCCAACGATCAATATTTGTGGATTCTATGCAAAGCCGCACACTGTCCTTCCAATAATGATAATCCTCACCATTGAATGCAGGAGGTCTTATGACCAAGGCACTTTCAGCTATAAAAACATGTGATTCAGCCATAGATCTTTGTCCTCACTGATAGTGTTTCTTGGAAACCTTGCACTGATACCAACTGAAGTAAATCACTTGTTAATACAGAAATCAGGTATAATATGAAAAATACACAAGAAGGAGGGTTGAATTGTGTATTCTTTTCAAAAATATTAATCTTTTGAGACTTCTTGACTTTCTTTACTAAATTCAAATGATCACATAAACACTTTGCTAAAGTTGATAAGCAATGCAATTGGACGTAACATTATCTAATCTTCTAACAACAAGAAAATTAAAAGTAAGGGTTAGAGAATAGACACTGCGATTTTATACTGGTTCACCCCAAATCTTGGGCTACTTCCAGTCCTCAGAGTTGGTTTGAGATTTCACTATACTCTTTAACTTTACAAGTATTCTTTCTACACTTGCAGAGCCTCTTCAGGTCTCTCTCACAAA
>JANSVA010000216.1:14042142-14062525 GCA_025504915.1 Erythroxylum reticulatum | reverse complement strand
TTTATTTGTGATGCGATAATTAAATAGGGATTGTTCTTTATAGAACCTATGTCAGGCTCACTAAACACCACAGAATTTGGATTATTTGTTTTATAATAGTTTAAGTTTTTTCATTAGTAATTAATTGGTTTGTAATTCTTTATTATTACTCATGTTTTGTTCTTTTTGTTAGGGGTATGAAGGAAAAAATGCATAAACCTAAAGAGAATATTTACATATTAGTAGCAGTGAAAGATTTAAAGAATAGGCCAACAGGAAATTTAAAAGTTAGGTATGTGTCAAAATTAATTATTAAACACGACCTTAGAATTTGAATGTCATATATTATGTCTAAACATGAGTTTTTCAAAACTCATATAGCCTAGGACATGCTTGTGTCTTAATATATGTTTAAAAGCTAATAACAATAGTAGGATCCACAATTTAGGATATGTTTGTGTCCTATACCATATATAAAATCTTTCTAGGATGATCTATAGATTAGGACACGTGTCTTCTTTAGTAATTAGACTATATATGGATCTATGGCTAGTGCCACGATGGTTTCCTTAAAGTTTTTAATTTTTAAAGGTCATGACAACACCCTAATTTCGAAATCATCTTTATTTCTCCTAATTTCTCTCAAATCCCTCTTATATGCATTACTTAAATCAATCCCTTTAGCAAATCTATAAGTTTTTTGTAAATTTACCTTAATTTCCACCATCTTCACCAACTTTTTGTCCCTTAAATAAATTTTTTTAAAATTATATGGTTTCAACTTAACTTTTAGGGATTTTATGACTTTAGGAAAAATTTCAATTTTTTTGCTTCCAACTCTCAGTCAAGACCTAATAATGAGTTTTTAATCCTTAATGAACAAGAAATGAAGGTATAAGAAATTGAGGGTACTTTAAATAGCCATGCTCTAAATAGCCATGCTCATATATAAACTAAGGGTTTATACTAAAATAAACACCTTATGCTTACATTCGACAACCCTAATTAATGTAAAGGGTCTATGCACCTAAAACTTAAAAATTTTAAACAAATACAAGCATTTGTTCCCTTAATGAGAAAGAAATGAACGTATAAGAAATTAAGGGTACTTTAAATAGCCATGCTTATATATAAACTAAGGGTTTATTCTAAAATAAACACCTTATGCTTACATTCGACAACCCTAATTAATGTAAAGGGTATATGCACCTAAAAATTAAAAATTTTAAACAAAATACAAGCATTTGTTGGAATGGATAGGATAGTATAGGCTTTTTAGATGAATTTAGGAGTTTTGTAGGTAATGAATAATGAATTTTTTTATGTGGCAGAAAATGCCTATTGAGAGACCGCTTTAGAAATTTTAACAACTTGGAAGTGATGATGCATTTTAGTTGGCGTAAGGATACTAAAATCTGATTTAAGTCTTAGAGGAAATCAGATGCTTATGTCTTTTAATGAGCTTGGAGTATGATGTAGGTTTTAAACAAACCAACAGGTGAATATTGAGTATTTTAACACCTTTATGACGTATTTTCCCACTAAGCACTTTATAAGCAAAAAACTAGGGCAATTTAGAGTTTCACTTTGGTAATAGTGTTAAGTATGATCTATTGAAAACAAAGGCCACCTAAGTTTCCTCCCACATCTTAATGTACTTATATAAGGTAGTAGCTCACTCAATTCTACAGGGAAAGAGAGTATAAAAGTGGTCATATATAAGGATTAGTTTTATTTGTGGTGTGTAATTAAGAGGACACCTTGTTACCTATTTTTTTAAATGTATTTGGAGAAAATAGGGATTAAAAGGCATAATGCGATATGGAGATGCTCGTATCCTACTTACAATTGTATTGCTTACTTATGATAGGTGAACTCATCTTATTTGTGAGTAATAGATTAGTAATAAGGAAAACTTAAGTAGTAGAACCCAATCAAGCTCCACTTCTAATTACTTTTTCTTTATAGGAGGGAAGTTGATTTTATGAAAAAAAAACTGAAATAGAAAGTGGTTGCTCTGTTTAATACGAAGGTTAAATACTAAGCAATGTCCAAAGGAACATGTGAGCTTATATAGTTGAAACATTTACTTAAGGAATTGAAGTTTTGCAAGTTATACATATCCTCTAATCTAATGTTACATAAAAGAACAAAAGATATGATATTGGCTGCCATTTTATGAAACATAAATTCCTTAAAAAAGGAATTTCCATTCAGTTTGTCAACTCAATCAACTTGTTGGTATTTTTACTAAGCCTGTGAAAGTTTTATGAATTGAATATATTTGTAACAAGCTTAGTGCATATGATATATCTTCTATCTTTCAGGGAGTGCTAGATTGTAAACATATGTTATTATTATAGTTAAAGTTAGATTCACGCCCATATTTTAGCCTATGTATTATATGTAATTATATTTTACCTTATATAAATAGAAGCAGTGAGACCTTGTCTTCATATATTCTACAGATCCTAATTCTACAATTCTAATGTATAAAATTAAGAAGAATGCAAAATAAGATAGGTGACATTGTTAAACTAATCGTAATGAAATTTTAGAATAAAAATTATATACCTTAATTAACTTTTAAGATAGAGTAAAATGAATGAATTAAAATGGTTAATTATAAATTAACTTTCACATGTATATTGTATGAATTAAAACAAAACATAGAAAAGAATATAAAAACAAGTAAGAATCAATAAGAAACAAAAAGTTAAAAGAAGTTAATGGTTAAAAAGTGACAACAAAGTTATAATAGGTTGATAATCTTTTTAGACCTTTTTCTAGTACTTATAGCTTATTAAGATTAAAAGAAGGTGTAAGCTGTCAACTCTTAGATAGTTAATAGTTGGAAAATTTTAGGTCAAAGATTTTTTTTTAATAAAACCTATGCTAATAGGTGTCCTAAAAACCAAGATCAAGATATATAAGTGTAAAATGTTAGAGTTCTTAGACAAATATTGGCTAACTCTCATCAATTTGTAATTTCAACATAATGGTCGATTAGTAATTGGTTATAACTCTTATAATATTGATGTTTCTCTTATCTTAGTTTTATATCAAATTGTACAACTTGTTGTTATCATAATCTATGACCATACTACTTTTTTTGTCTCCTTTATATACAGATATAATTTTGCTCTCTAGAGGAGTTACTTATGGAGTAGGCTAAGAGATATTCATTCTTCTATTGACTATCTATAGATCAATCTTGTAGATTTTAATAGCACATTTCATGTTTCTAAAGTTGAGGGAAACATTTGTCTAAGGAACTTCAATAGTGAATTTAGGGACTTTGTCACTAAAATAAGGTTAGCAAGAAATATATGGGAAACTTTTTTACTTGAAGAAATAAGAATTGGATTATAACAAAGAAACTAGATATGGCATTAGTGAATAAAGAATGATTGTTAAAGTTCTCAAAGAGTAAAGATTTCTTTAAAACCTTTTTTTTCTCTGATCATATTAATTTAATCATTCAAATTTTTTTCTCTAGCTAGCCTAGAAAAACTCTTTTTTATTTCAACAACTCCTTAAAAAAGTTTTAGGGAATTGGAGAAGCAGAGATAAAGGGATTATCATTAGAATTTCACGGATGCAAAGCATTTATCTGCATGAAGAAACTAAACATAGCTTAAAATGATATCAAATATTTAAAAAACAGTTCATTTTGTAATACCTAAAGAGCTATATCGAAAGCTAGGAACAACCTTTTCATAATACAATATGAACTTTACTCTCAACCAAGTGAACCCACCTTGTTAATGGAAGAGAAAGCAGCACTGAATACTTAAAAGTTGTGGAATTACAAAATTCCTTTCTAAGAAAGAGTTATAGAATTTAATGCTTCAAGAAGTCTGACAAAAAGATAAGGCATTTTATAATTCGAATAGCGCTAGAAAATTTTTGAACAATATCTCCTCCTTATCTAAGCTAAGTAGAGGAATTCTTATTACTCAGTATGAGATTAAATGTGAAGTTTTTAGGTACTTTAAAAACACTTTTGATACTTATGTTAATCCTTATATCCTTTGCTACAAATCACCTCTTTAATGAGGAAGCTATGACTTTTGTATGCCATTAAATAAAGAAGAAATGGTGAGGGAAGTCTTTAATTTTAAACTAGGCAAGTCATCTGTCCTAGAGCGATTAGATACTATCTTCTTTAAAAAGTTTTAGCCTCTCATTAAAAGATCTTTCATATAAGTAGAGTTAGACTTCTTTGAGAAGAAGAAACTGCTTATAGAGATTAACAAAAATTTCATAAGCCTCCCAATCCTCATTCCCTAAGACTATAAAACTATTTCCTATTGTAACATAGTACATAAAGAGTTTTTTTTTAGGAAATTAGAAATGGTATTAATCAAGGAAAAATCCTAAACACAGTTAAAGAAAAGAGCATTTTCTATAGAAAATCAAAAGAGATGATTGTCTAAACTAGTATAAAGGGATTACATTTAACTTTAAAGACTAATTAGTTCAGATGAGTGAAGAAACCTTAACCATGGAACCTATTATCATTATAATAATCCTAATGTAGTGATAATTCTTCATTTGAAACTTTATTTTCCACATCAATTACTTTTTGAATATCATAGAATTCCTTTCATAGAAGGTCTTGTAAATTAAGCAAGACCATGCAACTTAGAGTAGCTTCTTGTCATCCTTCCTTATCCTTGGTGTCTTTAGGATATTGGATTATATGCTTCCATTCTGTTGGAGGATCTAGGGGCCTCACATCTAACTAGTATATCACCTTATAGGTTTTACGAAGGAGTATAAAAAGAAAAGATGGCTAACTAATTCATTGCTCTTATAACAAAGCTTACAAAGTGAATTCCTAATGTAATAGATCCAATAGTTGATCCTATCTAAGGGGACAACCTATCTTTAATAGCTAGCCGTAAAGTAAGGGGGATTTTATGAGGGAGAAAATTATTCCAAACTAGATTAGAATAGGGGAATTTAACTCTAGCATTCCTAATCTCAAGCTTGTAAGACTTTGTGGAGAAAATACCTGATAAATATAGTTGCCACATAGCCTTCTATTGTTATGAATTATCAAGACTATGGTTTGGAGCCTAGTTGGGAAGATTATCCATAAATATTACTACTCTTATCCATTCACTAGAGTGGATGTTTCCATATTAATCATCTCAGAGTAAGAAGTTATTGAGATATAGGCATATATCCAGGAGGTATATTTAGTGAGAAATCCCATTCTTTATATAATTACAAGTAAAAGGCCCAATACAAAGAGTCAAAGGCTTTATGGATGCTAATTTTAAATGCACAATTCTTTCAAACTCCCTTAACATTATATTCTTAAAGAATTCGTCAACAATCAATATGTTATCACTATTCGTTCTTTAATTTATAAAAGTAGCTTAGAGGGAACTAATGATATCAAGAAAGACATATTTAAGTCTATCTGTAATGATTTTGGAGGGATTTTTTTTTAAATGTGGCATAATAGGAAATTATTTTTTAGTCCTTCTAAGTAGATAGACAAGGAAAATTTGGTATCAAGCATAGGAATTTTTTGTTCCATTCCTTTAAAATTTTAGCATTTGAGAAAAATTCTAGAGTTACCTCACTAATATTCTTTTGATTAAAGGCAAAGCTTTGTGTAATAACATTAAAACCATCTATCCCAGGACCTTTATCGATGTTGATATTGAAAACTACTTTATAAATTTCTTCTAAGGTAAGAAGCTTATCAAATACCTCATAATGTTATAGGTTAAGGAGGTTGGGATCAATTGGGTCTAAGTAGGGAAGAGGATGAACTACTTCTGCCCTAGTTCTCATAGTGCTAGCAAAATAAGTCATAAAATAGTTTAGAATGTCCTTTTGTATTAAATATGAATGTCTGATTCAATTTGTAGAGAACTAATCCAATTTCTTTTCCTTCTAGACATCAAGGTCCTAGTCTCCTTCCTTTAACCAATATATTTAAGAAATTTGCCTCAAGATTGAAATTTGAATGTGAACAATAACGAGATAGGTGTTTAGTGCCTCTTTCTCCCTTGCCTTCTTTGTGTTATCCCCATGGTGAATATAAAGTCCTTTTAAAAACTAAAAAGTCTTTCTTTGGACCTTTGGACATTCTACTTGGTCTCTTATGTGGCGTGATAATGAAGCCATTTTAACTCCTTTTTATCAAGTAATTTCATATAAAATTGGTAGGATTTGAAACCATGAAGCTGAATATTGATTCCCCTATGAATTGCCTCATTAAAGTTCTCCTTTTTAGTTTGATAGTTGAAGAATCTGAATGGAGATATCCTTTTACTATTAGACACTAATCCATTAAACAAGATAAAATGGTGATAAACATAAACTTTCAAGGAAGTGAAAGTTGCAACTTGGATATTTATGGAACAAGTTTTGATTAGTTAGGACTTTTGTAGCTTCCTCCTAATGTACCAATATCCCTCCTGCTTATTACTCCAAGTTAAATAAAGACCATTAGAACTTAAATCATTTACTTCTATAGAGGTTAGGGTGGAAATTAGTTCCTTGCTAGGCCTTGGATTACATCTAGTTCCTTTTGTTTCGTTTGCAAAAGTAGTATAATTAAATTCCCCAAGTAACATCTATGTACCATTAGTAGTTCTCCTAAGGTCCTTAAGTTCTCTCCATAAGTCTTCCCTCTTGAATGCATGAATGGAGGCATAGAAAACATTGGTTGATAATATCATATATTCTATAATCTTTATATTAACATGAATCCTTATATTGAACCGCTATCCTGGTTTGGAAAATAAGCAACCTCTATCCTCTGTATATGGTGATAAGCATGATTGTTAATTATCTTCCATTTAACCAAGAACCAAGATTCTACATAGGCTTTAACATTTAACTTAGTCTTAAGCAAACTAACAATCAAAGGATTATTCAACAAAATTAGTTATTAAAAGATGCCTTTTTAGGATTATTCATACCTCTTTTATTCCAAGCTATAACAGATATATTAAGAGGTTTTACTAGGTTTTTTTTTCCTTATCTCCTTCTCTCTACTATTTTGAAGTCTTCTTAAGGATTTTCAATTGATCTGGTTTCTTCTAGAGCCCTTTTTGAGATTATAGAGGTTTTATTTGACACTAATGATTCCTTACTCTTTTACTAGACATGTTGGGGAAGATTCCTCAGTTGTTCCATGTATCTTTAGTGTTAGACTTGGGGAACTTGGATGTGAACATGTTTCTTATCACTTCTTTGTACTAAAGGAGTATTATTAATAAATACAACTTTTGTTTCTTCTTTTAGAGTTCTCCTAAGTTCATTATAATCACCTTTAGAGAAAATTTTACTTATTGGATGCATTGTTTCCCTAAGGTAGTTGATGAGCATCACTATTGGTATGAAACTCTAATAGTGTCCTGCATTAGTAGATCTCCTTCCCCTAGTCATGATAAAGGAATTTCCTCTTAAAGCTCTATGGTAACATCCATATTTACGCAAAGCCTTAAATATCCCACATGTTTCCTCAGTGAAGTTAACACATCCATACAGATTGGCTTACTAATATGGATGGAAAGTGACATTAATCCATTGGTGCACTAGTACTCAAATGGAATCTAATGAAAATTAACTCACAGTGGAACTTCATTTTGTTGGATTTTTCAACTTTAATTCTTAGTTTCCACAATTTTATGATGATAAAGTGGTTGTTGATATGCCATAGGCTGGCCATCTCAATTATCTAATGTGTATAAGATGAACCGAAAATTTGAACAACAAGAGGTGGTCTTCATTTAGCAAAACAACAAATAAATCTTGGTTCTTCAATTATCTCGATGCCTATGCTTCATTGTAAGGAATACCAGATGCTTCCATAAAAAAACTTACTATAGTTGAGGACCAGGATGCAGCTCCCTTCTTCAAGGGTTCTAGAGATGGATACATTACTTGTTCACCATTCGTTAAGTGGGGAGGCCAGTAATGGCGTGTCATGGAAGAGTGTCTAACATACACAAAGGCAAAGCTGAAGGCAAAAGAAGAAGTTTTAGGAAGCAGAATCTAACCCAAAGGCAATCAAATAAAAAGAAAAAAGAAAAAAGGAAAGGAGAGGAAAGATAGCTCGCTTGAAGATTTAGTTTGGGGGAAGGAGATTCAGTTAGAGGGAAGGATAAATGGTGTATAGAGTAAGGAGATTCTCTCACTAGCTATATGAAAAAAATACATTATATAAGAGTATTAATAAATTTCTTACCTCAAGATTGAAGAATATAATAGGGTTTCCTATTAATGAGTCTTAGAGTACTTTGGTCCAAAGGGGATTGTTAGGGTATAATACTTTATTGGATTAAGAATTATCCAAAAGCTATAATAGGAAAATTTTCCTAATGGATTATGTTATTAAATTATACTTTTATAAGGGTTTTGGTTGGAGCTTTATTCTACATATCTTGGAAACATTTGGATTCTTTAAAAGTTTAGCAAAAAGGATGGATCAATGCATTTACATAACTTCTTTTGTGTTATGGTAAATAGTGAACCAACCAATCTAATAAAAGGAAGGAGGAAAATGGTTGAGACAAGGAGATCCATCTTCTACTTATCTATTTACTTTATACATGGAATCACTTTCCTTATTTTTGGCTCATGATATTAAGCATGATGTTAAAATTAAATTCCATAACAAATGTAAGAAGTTGAGAATCTACAACCTCTCCTTTGCTAATGATCTCATTTTTCTCTCAAAGGCTATTAACAAATTGATAAGAATTTTAATTTCTTCCTTTCACATTTTAAGGAGTTCTTAAGACTCTTTATAAATAGAAACTAAATCCACTTAATTGTTTCAGTTGGATCTAGTCACCACCGAATGCTTATCTATTGTTTCAAGACTTTAAATTAAGGTTCCTCCCTTCATCTATCTTGGTATACCAATCTCAAGAAAGAGGCTTTGTTACAAAGACTATGTTTTTTGTTAAAGAAAATATATAAAAGCATCTTTAATTAGGATATAAGTCGTTTTTTATTATAAAACAATTACAAGTAATTAAGTCAGTGCTTAATTCACTACACATTAACTAGTCTTATCATACTTTCCTATCCCAAGGCTTGATCAAAACTAATAAAAAGATGTTTAGAAGATTCTTTTTATCAAGAATCTCTAGTGGCAAACCATCAACTAAGATAAAATGGGAAGAATTTTGCATGTTAAACATGGAGAGAGGCCTTAGCATCCATCCTTTAAAGCTAATCAACAAAGCACCACTGGCCAAAAGAGTTTAGAAGATCCTTATAAACAAAGAGGTTCTATGGCTTAAATAGATCCATACATACTTCTTCTTACTAGGTACTTTTTTGAAGCTGAAATATAAGTCCACTTCTTGGTTTATGTCTCAACTTTCAAATTAGAGAAGCTACTTCATAAGGGCATCAAATGCATAGTTGGAAATGAAGAATCTACATCATTTTGTTTTGAAAACTTGTGTACTTTATGCTCCTAAATAGGACCAACTTTATTTCCAATTTAGTACATCTTTTACCTAAAAGTGGATAGCGTATATCGAGTACACTGCAAAATTTACCTAAATTTGCACACTAAAATTTGTAGTTATGGCGATTCAAGATCGTATCCATCGGGAATGTTCTATTAATTTTTGTAATGAAATGATTGATGCAAAGGAAATAAAAAGGGGGGGTTTTGGGTTTTACACAATTAATAAAATAAACTAACATTAAACTAACAAGAACAAATCAAACTAAATGGTCCAAAATGATAAAAGCGATGAATATGTGTGAAACTCATTTCTCAAGTCAATCTTAGCCTACATATGATTAAACATATTTCATTATTATAATATGCTCACCTCTCTCCTACAACTATTGGTTGTAGACTAAAAACAAGCTTTGTTAATCCTGATTTTCCTTTATTTTGTGTTTAATTAAGATACGTTCGTTAATTAAACCTAAGCCCTAGGATACGATGTTTAGATTTAATTTGGTAGCCACATTATCAAATGAAAAATGAAACAATTTAAGGAACAACCACACAAGCTTGGATCTTTTAATCTCGGCTATGTTATCCCTAATGATTAAGAACCATTAGTTGCTACATATGAAAGAAAATAAAACAACTACGAATTGCATTAATGATTCTAGTAATGGGTTCACAATATAAACAATCTAATGATATCTAGAATATTATTATCCATATATGAATACCCAAATCAATTAGACAAAGGATAACATAAACAACTCTAAGAGAGAGATCTAATATTAAATAAAGATAAGATAAGCTTAATCATGTATCGAGTTGGGTTTTAATCATGCATCACTTACATCAACTATCAAAATTCACAACAGAAAATAAAACAAAGCCCATAAAATATAGAATCAAATATAGATGTAGTAAAACAAAACATGAACTTAAGATGTGTACCTTACAATCTCCTTCGTTCTTTGTTGTCTTCACTTCTTCAGGTTGTCATAAACCACAATGAATAAAGGAGGACGTCTCTAATGATATCCATAACAAGAGCAAAGCCTGAAACCTCTTAGTTAGAATGAGTAGAACAAACTCAAATTGCTAGCTTTGTGGTGTGTTCTTTGAGAGAGTATTTTAGAAGATGGTGAACAATTCACAAAAAGACACTTTGTTTTCTTACAAATTTTGCATGAAAAGGGAGTGTCTTTAACATCCTTTGGCCTCCCTCTAACCCCCAACATCAAAAGAGAGTTAGTGGGAGTTAAGTGGCTTTTAATCCCACTTAATTTAGCATGAAAACATTCACCCCTTCTTTAAAGCGTAATTTTGTCATCTTGCTTATTAAAGGATAATTTTGTCATCTTACTTATTAAGGGGTAATTTTTTCATCTTACCTAATAAGCAAGATTCACATGTGTCATATGATTCACAATCAAATGAACCTAAACTACCACACTTTTGTAGCTTAGTCATACATCTCTTATATCTTAGATCCCCATCCAAAACCATTTTACTCATTCTTTGCATCTCCAATACGTGTGACCCATTAGGTTTCTGGTTATATTGGTAACTTGAATTAACATTTAATTCAAGGAAGTCATAAGCAGTATTGAGCAACATATCATGACCCCCTATTGATCAGAAAATTATTAGTTTGACTACGATCCTTTCATAAATAATGTTCCCATGTGATTCGTCCTTTCACCATTCTATACCCCATTTAGTTCAGATTGTAGTTAAAGTGTCAACTCCCACTAGACTTACTACATCACATCTAGCCCAAATGATGTTATTTCTTATCCTTGAGGCTTATTATTCAATTGTATATGTCATTGAAGACTATCTTCATGACATTTCCACTTTGGTCAGAGATTCCTGAGTAATAATCCCAATAAGAGGCTGTGGGTATCATTTCCTCCTATCAGGAGTGGTGAATCCTTTATTGGCTACTCAATTGCTTTCAAATACCTCAATCTTTACCCAATTACCAACCTATGAGCAGCCTCTGAGAGGCAATTAGGAATGGAGTCAAAGTATATGATCAGTATCCTAGATTTCTTTATCTTTATCCCCCATTTTTAACTTTGCTAACCTGCTAGGAAAAAGAAGAGGATTAGTCTTTTTAAAAATTGGGAATTCAGCCTTGACCTTTTAGCTTGATGGCATATCACTTTCTTCTTCATGCTCCATCTCAATGTCTTCTTCATTAGCAATCCCTTAAGTAATTTTTTAGGGGGTCTTCAAGCTTCCCACCACTCCTTAAGGTGATTGTACTAACGTTCTTCACATTTGTCTCAGTTGTGATGGCATCCTTACTACCATCTAATCCATTTGGCATTCCAAGTTTTTGAAGCTTGATTTTACTTCCTGTTGAAATTGTAAAGTGTTATTAGCATTGGAATTAATCAAATCTTCCAAAGATGTACTTGAATCCGAGGAAGAATCTTATGGCCTTAGTCGGAATTGCCGCAGTCCTTAAGTCCGATTTGGGAAGTAGTTTTGTTGTCTATTCCCCTCAATTTGGGATGATCTTTCCAGCCTGGGTGGGTTATACATCTGAGAGTACGAGTTGTAATGTTTAGGATAATTTCCTCCTATAACATTCACATACTCCATACTTTCCTTTTGCAATGTCGAGCACTCATCAGTCGGATGGCTTATATTTGCACATATTCCATATGCCTTTACCCGTGCTTGTCCAACTGCAAGTTTTCTAACAAAAGATGACTGCTCATCTAAACATTGTTTGATGGATGAAGTATATACCTAATTCATACGATAAACATCAATGAGAATGTTAAAATGTTGAGTGTTAGTGGCTATTCTCTTAATCAAAATATGAGCCTCCATAAAAGTCTTTTCACGTAATGCTCCATCGCTCGTTGCATAAAACAAACTCCTCTCTATATGCAATAATCCCTCGTAGAAATACTAGATAACAAGTTGTTTGGGTACGTTATGATGGGGATAACTGGAGTATAACTTTTTAAAGTGCTCACAATTCTCATAAAGAGACTCTCCATTATATTGTTTATACCACAGATTTCCTTCCAAATACTCACTATTTTTTATGCTGGAAAATATTTTTCTAAGAATAGTCACTTCATCTCTATCCACGTGTTTACACTCCCAGCAGATAGATCAAACAACTAGTCCTTTGCTGCATCTTTAAGTGAGAATTCAAAAGCCCTCAACATGATTTGCTCATCAATCACCCCTGGAAACTTTGTCTAGACAAACCACATTGAGGTCCTTGAGATGCTTATACCCATCTTAACCTATAAGGCCTTGAAAATTAGATAGCAAATGTACTAATATAGACTTAATTTCAAAGGTAACATGCTCAGCAAAATTAGGAAATGTCATGCATAAGGGTCTTTAGGTTAAGTCTAGTGTAGCTAACTCCCGTAATGTTCTTGGATTTACCATTGTTTCTTTGAATTTAAATACTTGTTATACTCCCAAAGTTGTTCTTGTTTTCCTTCATAACCTTCGTAATGTCCTTTCAATTTTTGGATTAAGTTGCTTAGGTTCTCCATAACTAGATCTCATCACTACCATACACTAACACTAAGAAACATTTAAAAATTAACAAATAATGAAAAATTATTATAAAATATATATACTCCATGACAATGATGCCAAATTTTGACAGCATGTGTCGAGTGCACTGTAAAATTTACCTAACTTTGTATACTAAAATTTATAGTTGTGGTAAGTCAAGATCATATCCACAAGGAATGTTCGATTAATTTCTGTAATGAAAATAATTGATGCAAAGGAAATAAAGGGGGGGTTTGGGTTTTACACAATTAAGAAAGTAAAGTAAAATTAAACTAATTAGAACAAATAAAAAAACAGTTTAAAATGATAAAAATGATGAATATATAAGAAACTCAGTTCTCGGATCAATCTCAGCCTACATATGATTAAACATATTTCATTATTATAATGATTTCACCTCTCTCTAAGAACTATTGGTCATAGACTAACAACAAGCTTTGTTAGTCCCAATTTTCATTTAGGTCATGTTTAATTAAGATACGATCGTTAATTAAACCTAACCACTAAATAACCTAGGGTACAATCTTTTGATTCAATTTGACAACCGCATTACGAAATTGAAAATGGACCAATCTAAGCAATAACCACGTAAGCTTGGGTCGTTTAACCTAGGCTATGTTATCCCTAATGATTAAAGACTATTATTTGCTATATACGAAACCAAATACAACAATTACAAATTGTATTAACAATTCTAGCAATGAGTTTACAATATAAACAATCTAATAATAACGAGAAAATAATTATCCATATATGAATACCCAAATCGATTTAACAAAGGGATAATGCAAATAGTTTCTAGAGAGAGATCCAACATTAAACAAAGATAAGATAAGCTTAACTGTGCATCCTAGGCATCGATATCACCTTCAAACTAGTGTTGGAAAGTCAACCTTCCATATTCTCCTTCAAGTTCCAAGCATTAGCCATCATAGCCTCTATTGGTGTTCAAAGATGAAAGGAAATGAAGAAAATTGGTTCAATCTACTTCTATCTCGAATGTTTTCTTTCAGACATCACAAACATTATCCTTTATAATAAAAAACTAGGTTTAAATGGGATAGTTGTGCCTTCTCATGCTTGTGAGTGACTTCTCACAGGTGTGACATGCTTTGTCACAATCATAAGTAGCTTCTCATAGCTTTGAGAAGCTTGGCATAGGCGTTAGAGAGTGTCTCACGCCCATACATACCACGCACTGGCGAGAGAAGAGATCTCACACTTATGCACACTATGCTGTGGCCGGGAGATGCTTCTGGCTTTGTTCTTCACTTTCACACTATTTCTTATCTCTTCTTCTTTTAATTCTATTCTTTCAGCCATCACAAACATTACCCTTTATAGTTAAAAACTAGGTGTAAATAGGACAACTGTCCCTTCTCACGCCCGTGAGTGACTTCTCCTAAGTGTGAGAAGGGCCTCACAAGTGTGATATGCTTTGTTACACCTGTGAGTAGCTTCTCACAGCTGTGAGAAATATGGAACAGGCGTGAGAGAGTGTCTCACACCCACGCACACCATGGTGTGGTTATGAGATGCTTCTAGCTTTGTTCTTCACTTTCACACTCTTTCTTGTCTCTTCTTCTTCTTTCTCTATGAATCAATAAGGTATGGACATTGAGAAGATGACTTTAATGAATATGCTTTTAGTTCATTTTAGCTCCTTCACGTATGAAATGTACCTAAAATCAAATATGATCTAAAGTGAGTATCTTAGGCATTTATAAGGCATTAATCACTAAGTGTATTAGATCAAATGAATTAACATTTAAGAACATATCAAAAGCTCTAAGGTTAAAATAATTATCAATAATAATAAGGTTTAGTAGCTTTGATGTTCATATTTCTTGATCATATCCTTAAACAAGGTCTAGAGGAACTCTATATTTGGCTAATGCTTTCTTCTAATAAGTTCACTAATAACTCCTATAAAGATTTATTTACAGTTTAGGTTTGCCTATTTGAAAGAAAAAAAAACTATTGTAGAAGTATTAGTTATCATGTTAATAATGGATGAATAGAGACTTGCTATCCTAGATAGACTGAGTTTCCTCAAGTTTCCTATAGTTTGTAGGCTATGCAAAATACATCTTGAATCTTTAATGCATTTCTTCTTTAATTGTGCTTTCTCATTGGGTGTTTGGAATACAATATAATCCCTCTACAAATTAAAAAATTAGTAATTCTAAGCATATTCATATCCTTGATTGGTTAAGTAAAGTCAGGATGTCAAGTAAGGAAAATAAATTATAAAATAACTATTATAAGTGCTTAATTGATTATCCATTTATTCATGAATACTTATTCATTATTGTTTATGTTGTTGTTGAGCAAGTTTTACAATTTGTAAAATCTTTAATAATCCACAAATGCATGGGTTGTCCTTTGTAGTATTGAAGGGTAGATCCAACAAAGAGGGTACTAGCCTAATCCTAAGTTGTCTAAGGCTCAGAGAAAAGAATAAAAAGAAATAAAAACTGCATAAGTGAATATGGAAAGTGAATACAAGAAATTGATTTAAGAATTGCAAAGTGAAAATTTCAACAAAACAGAATTAAACTGAGAAATCATATAGGTCACAATGGAAATCTGTCAATAGATTCAATCAAGTTATAAGAGAGGGGATTTCACCTGTCATTAATATTAATCTAGCCATTTATGTGTTTATGGGTTGTCAGTTCTAGACAATCGTAGGGTTGATTACTCTCTCTCTCGTTATAAACATTAAACCCTAAATTGTAAATCCTAATCAAATTATAGAACTTGTAATCTATTAATTCATAAATTACCCACAATTCTAATTAGTTCTAAATCTCTCTAAGAAACAATCACATCTCATATGAGATCTCTCTCTATAAAATTATCGACTAGATTGAATAAGTGGTCAATTAGATCACCTAAATCTCATTAATATGATCTAATCATTTTTATCCAACTCATCTTCTCAGTTTGTTACCGAAACATGCAAATACATTAATCAATCACAACACCTAAAACAATAAACACACAAATAACTAAATCAACATTAACTTAAAGTAAAATCCCGAAGGAGAGTTTAGAATATTAACAAGAAATCGAAATCCATTTTCATACAATCCATCTCAACTTTATACATTTAAATCAAAAAGGAAATGAAGGGAAAATGGAACTTAGGTTGGACAAATCGAGAAGGTAGCAACGTCGGGATACCACCTAATTTGGGGAGTCGTGGTATCGGGATCGACTTCTTCTTCCTCCTCCTTCCTTTTCTTCTTCTCTCTCTCTCTTCTTTCTCTCTCTCTTTAGGGTTGACCGTGCATCATTACACTAGTCAAAATAAAATAATTAGACCTACTACTATAGCAGTGGTGAGCCTAGGTCGATCCCACAGAGAGTGTGTGTAAAGTTTATGAAATGAAATTAACCAGTGTTTAGATTTAACTGGGGGTTTTATTTTGAAAGAAGAAAATAAAATGAAACTAACTAATAAAAATAAATTAAGGAAAACATGCAAAAAATGATAAAAGTGGGGAATTCGGTAGGGACCCAATTCTTTGGTTCAATCTTGGGCTAACCTTAATTAAGCATATTTTATTAATTTGTTGTTCTTTAACCTCTCCTAACAACCATTAATCATGGGTTAATAATTAACTCTAGTTTTCCCTTACGTTTTTAAATCAAGATATGATCGTTAATTAAACTTAACCACCAAATAACCTAGGATACGATCTCTAGATTTAATTAGGCAGTAGCATTACGAATTAGAAAAACTAATTAATCAAGGCAACGATCACATATGATGTGTCATTTAACCTAGGTTGTGTTATCTCTAATGATTACGAATTAATAGTCACTACACATGAATTTCAACATAACAATTATAGATTGTATTGAAATTCTAGCAATGGTTTTGCAAATAACGATTCAATGAACGCATTAAAATCATCATCCGATAATACCCAACAAGTTCATACATAAATAACTGAACAAGAACAAAATTCCGATTATCCATACACAAAACCCAAATCAATTAACATAGGATAGCATAATCAATTTCTAATGAGGGAAAGAAACGAAAAATAATTAAAAAATACTTAACCCAGGTTGTCGGTGCTGATGTCGCCTTCGAACTAGTGTCGGGATTTCTAGCTCTTTATAGGTCTTTCCTAAAAACATGCTTCATCTCCCACTCCAATCTCTAGATGAAACTCCCTAATTAACCCTTAATTTGTTTCAACGTAACCACGACACTGTTCATGATGTGAAAAATAAGTTTGGATGGCCATGTTATTGTTCAATCCTCCCAATCTCTTGTTTCTGCTCAACCTCAGCTGTGTTAGTCCTCGACTACTGCTTCTCTAAGCCACCAAGATGCCTACGCCGCTATTCACGCCTCTCTTAAAATGTGCTCCTCATCTACATTTAAAGCAAACAACTACATTAAATATAGACCCTCACATAGCTCTCATCGTGCTCTTGTAGCGTGATTGGACAAATAAAGATTGGGGGTTCTCTTTGTCTACATTTTTGCAAGACGCCTGCATGACATTTGCATGTCGTAGCTCCTTCCTCACAATGCAGTGTTGCCATTTTGGTCTTCACTGCATTGCTTTTACATTGTCGTTTAGTCATCTGTTATTTTATTAACCATTAAATTCATGTAATTTCATACAAAAACATGCAAGCACGTGCTCTTTCATTTTTCTAGCTATATGCCTACTGTGAGTGTTGATTCCTATCAGTCCTCTTCCATGAGTTTTATGTTTTATCTTGTCTTCTCTTGCTTCAATATTTATCATTCTTATTCGACGAAGACAAGTGAATACAAAACTTTAGAAAACAACCAAAATATAGAGATTTCGAGTCACTTTAACATCTTTGCTTTCGAATTGTACCTAAATTCATATACGAATTAAAGTGAGTATCTTAAACATTTTTGTATCATTAATTGCTAAATGTAAATAATTAAATGTATCAACAATTAAACACATATCAATTTCCCCTACACTTAGCTTTTGTCCATCCTTGGGCAAAACATCCAAATTAAGCTCAAATTGTTTTCACTCAATTCTTATACTTTCCAAAACTATATAATCGTAAACAAAGATGAGTGACTTTAAAAAATCATAGCAAGATGTCAACATTCTAAACTTTTACTCATGATAAATCGACATTTATCATGTTCAAAAACTAAGCAATCTAGTGGTAGACTCAAAAAATGTGTTTAACTTAAATATATCCATGGGTACACTCAACACCATTCATGATCATAACAATCCATAACTTTACATATCATTTCATTTCTCCACCACTAATCTTAACATGCAAAATCACAAATCAAAGGAATTTTTAGAGTTGTAATGTAGGCAAAGGTAAAGTGAGATATATTTGGGTCAAGTAGCATGAAAGTCATCAAAGCTAGTGAAACAAAGCAACACTCACAAAAAACTAGGTACCGTCAGCTATGATGAATGCAACATTTATATTTCACAACCCCATTCAGCTCCCACACACAAACCACACGAAGCATATATCAATCCGAAGGGATCACTCATACAATTTATGCCAATAATACATTGAAATCACAATAGTGAACCTTCCAAGCCAACATCTACCTCATATTCAATATACCTAAATAACACATTCATTACAACTCTAGAAGATGGATAAACCATAAACAACTTTTCATCACATATGCAATTCCTCCTTGATACATTTATTTAAAAAAAATTCATTTTTTTTCTCTTTCTTTCTTTCTTTTTTTTTCATTTCTTTCTTCTCCTTATAAAAAGTTAAAACAAACTACATCAACATAGGAATTTCAATGATAAGATATAAAATAACATCCCAACATTATAACTAACCCTCGCATATGTACATACCCACATTTAGAATTTTGTACATCCTCAAACTCAACAATCACAAATGTTCCACTAGCTTTATGACTTGGGTAGTAAATTTGCTTAACTTTAAAATCATAAAATATGGTTTAAACAAAAAGAAAGGCTAAAGCTCAAAGGGGTTTATCAAGGAAAAAATTATATTAATAGGATATATTATTTGGCTAATGTAGTTTATGAAAAAACAAAGAATGCTTAATCATATCCATGTTAATGCATGTGATAAAAATATGGTCTCGAGTAAAAATTCAATGCAAAATTGGGATGTACATGTCATGAAGGGCAAACATTATCAAAAGACAATGAGATTGATATGGATGTGTTAGTTAAATAAGGCTCAAAATCTCACCAGCTTTGTCTACCATTAGTCACTACTCTTCTAAAGATAATGCATATCTACCAATCACAAGAGCAAAAGTAGATGCTATAGTTCCTATGAAATTCTCTAGTCAATTGACACTCTAATCATGATTATATAACCTTCAAAGCAATAGAAAACAAGAAAATGTTTGTTTCATTAGTGTTGGAACCCCTCCCTGGTGGATCACGGGTCCGATGTCCTACGTGACATCTGGACGCGCATCCCACGAGGGAGGAATTCCTC
This sequence comes from Erythroxylum reticulatum, assembly GCA_025504915.1. NCBI lineage: Eukaryota > Viridiplantae > Streptophyta > Magnoliopsida > Malpighiales > Erythroxylaceae > Erythroxylum > Erythroxylum reticulatum. Next base: position 14,043,051 of record JANSVA010000216.1, on the reverse strand, counting down.
ACCACAAAAGAAAATTCAAATCGGACTTATTTCACTTCCTTTCGAACAATTCTTGAAAAATTCACCTTAATCTCTCTCAATAAAATTGATCTGCTTAAGGCCCATCATTGAATCTGATTTCTAAGCTAAAATGAAATTCTATGACTCTCGGTTAATTAGAATCAAAAATCTCCTCATTCGGATCTCTATAGATCGAGAAATCGCCCAAATACGGAATTATACTCAATATCTCCACACAATTGTCTTTCTTTGATTTTCGCCCTAAATTTTAATTAAAACCCGAAAGCTTTAATTTTACCAAACAGGGGTAGAATTTTATTTTTTTTGAAAACCGATGCTTTGAAAACCGCATAAATCGGAGGTCAAACGAAAAAGTTATGAGCGAAAAAAATGAGATTGGAGGTAAAACTAGAAAATAAGAAAAATCAGAAAAAGAAAATAAAAGGAAAATCAAAACGCCCAAACGGCGTCGCATCTTCGAGCGCGGGCACGAGTGCTCTCGCAGGGCGGGTCGCTCGCCCTCGCGAGGACGCCTGTGAGTTCCGAATATTTATAATTTTTTTATAAATCTCTATAAAAATATGATTTTTTTTCCAAAATTCATAACTTTTACTCCCGTACTCCAAAGTTGACAAATTGGGTATCAAAAGAAATCTCAAAGGAAGTTCTATAACTTCCATGAAGGATTAAAAAATTAATTTAACCTCTAAGGGAGTCAAAAGTTATGTCACAATATCTGGTCAAATTGAAAAAGTCCTCCTCAAGACCTGAAGTTTAAAAATTCATATCTTTTAACACAATAGCCTAAAAAAATCACATTTCATCTCAATGAAAAGATAAAAAGATGATTTACAAATTTCATGAAGGATGTAAAAACCAATTTTGTCATTAAAAGAGGTAAAAACTCAC
>JANSVA010000216.1:14026772-14040799 GCA_025504915.1 Erythroxylum reticulatum | reverse complement strand
TGCAAATGGTAATAAAAACAAAATACAAAGTACACCACTTGCCCAAATGCTATCTAAAGCCTTGTTTTCTCAAATATGGCTTCAAAAGCAAAAAGCATCAGAGTAATGCCTCAATCTCAAAACCTATAGAAATAACTTAACATTTAAAGCTTCTACTCATGATCAATTAACCTTCATCAACCTTAAAAATTGGGTAATCTAGAGGTAGACTTGGACAAAAGGTGATTAAACAAGATATTTTCATAGGTACTCTTAATCACCATTCATGATCACAACAATCCACAACTTTGCATATCATTTGCTTTCTCCACCATTAAAAGTCACTTGCATAATCATAAATCAAAGAACTTTTCTAGGGTTGTAATATGGGTAAGGGTAAGGTGAGATGTATTTTGGGAAATGTAAAAAGCCATCAAGCTAGTGAAGCAAAAGTAACATTGAATAAGATATCAATCACATAAGTTGGCATTAATTCAAAACTAGACAACTATGTTTCCCAACTTGATTAAGCTTTCATACCATAAGCCAAATGAACATAACACAAAATGCTTCATCCAAAACAAAATCCTCCTCATAGGCAATATATTCAAACACCAAATCGATATAACTTAAGGAGCATAAATTATTAATTAATAACTTTTTACAACGGTTGTATTTCCTCCATACAACTTATATTCAAACTCACATCCTTTTTTCTTCCTTTTTTCTTTTTCTTTTTATTTTTTGAATATAAAAGTGATAGAAGCTACATCAATATACGATTCATAACATGGAATTTTAACAAATATAACTAAGCCACATGTATGCATACCCCTTACACTTAGGCTTTTGTACAATCATATTCATCAAGAATTAACAATTGCTCCAATAGTTTTGAGGCTTAGGTAAGGGAATTTGGTTAGGTGCATGTAACATGGTTTATATAAAAGAAAAGGCTAATAAAGCTAAAAGGGGGTTAGCAAAGGAAAATTCACGTAAATGGTAGGCTATTAGGCTAATGTAGTTCGTAATCACCAAAGAATTGCCAACCATTTTCATAAAAATGCATATGATGAAAATGTGGTCTTGAATAGAAAATCAATGTAAAGTAAGGATGCATATGTCATGAAGATCACAGAAAACAAAGACAATGAGATTGATATGAATGTGCCAGTTTAATACGGCTTAAAACCTCACTAGTTTTTATCTACATTAGTCACCGTTCTTCTAAAGAATAATGCATATTAATCAATCATAAGGGGAAAACTACATGTTAAGGTTTCCATGGATTTTTCTAGTCATCACTCTAATTATGACTAAATAATATTAAAAGAAAAAGAAAACAAGAAAATTTTTGTTTTTGTTTGTTTAATTTTAAAAACCACCCAACAAGTCAGATAAGCAACAATTAAGCTAAAAAACAATGCATAAAAGCTCATATCAAACTAGGATCCCTACCTCCATACTTAAAACTTACAATCCCCAATGTAACATCAAGTGTAAGAAATGGGGAACTTAAGAAAAATAGCAACTGCGAAAATGTATAGAGATAGAAATCAACTTCCCTTAAGTTGCCTCCCAAGTAGCACCTTTGTTTATCATCATTAGCTCAACTCTATGTTCCTCAGTCTTCATAATGAGGGTTTTTTTTAATCTTATCACTTCCATATCCTCCACTTGGAAGCCTTCATAGAAGGGTTTCAGTCGATGACCATTGACTTTGAATTTCTTGTTAGTTTGTAAGCTTTCAATTTCAACTGCACTATGTGGAAATGCATTATTAACAACAAAAGGTCCAATCCAACTGGAACGCAATTTACCTGGAAAAAGCTTAAGTTGTGAATGGTATAGAAGAACTTTTTACGTAACTGTAAAATTCATCCTAATAATCATCTTTTCATGAAACCATTTCAACTTTTCCTTGTAAATTTCTGCATTCTCATAAGATTCAAGTCTACCTCTTCTAATTCTTGCAGTTGCAGTTTCCTCTGTTCACCCACTGCATCCATCTTCATATTGCATTGTTAATGGCCCAAAAGGCCTTGTACTCAATTTCTACTAGAAGATGACATATCTTTCCATAGATTAGTCAGTATGGAGACATTCCAATTGATGTCTTGTATGTAGTCTTATATGCCTAAAGATCATCATCAAGTCTCTAACTCCAATTTTTACGATTTGGGCTAACCATTTTCTTAAGAATGGACTTGATTTCTCTATTTGACACATCTGCTTGTCCATTCATCTGTGGATGTTAGTCTGTAGACACCTTATGAGTGACGCGGTACTTCTTTAAAAGGTTTTTTACTAATTGGTTACAAAAATGAATACCCCTGCCACTAATCAATGCTCTCAGTGTTCCAAAACCTAGCAAAAATGTTAGTCTTAACAAATTTTGTAATAACCTTAGAATCATCATTACTAGTGGCTTTAGCTTCTACCCATTTAGAAACATAATCCACAGTCAACAAAATGTAAACAAACCCAAAAGAAGAAGGAAATGGTCTTATAAAATCGATGCCCCATACATTAAAGATTTCACATGCATGTATTGGAGATAAAGGTATATGATCTTTACGGGATAAATTAACCGGTTTCTGGCATTATTCACACACTTTACAAAACATATAAGAGTCTTGAAAAATATTTGTTCAATAAGAACCACATCAAGAATTTTCCTAGCAGTTCTATTACGCCCAAAATGACCACAAGCATACAAATGGAAAATTTTCAAAATTGATTCATATTCATATTTAGACACACATCTTCTGATCACTTAGTTAGAAAGGATCATCCCAAATATAATATTTCAACTCACTATTTATCCTGTTTCGTTTAGCCTTATTTAAATCATTAAACATCTCATGGTTCACTAGATAGTTCACAATATCAGCATGTTATGGAGCCTTACCTTGAAGTCTTAGTAATTGCTCATCCAAAAACAATTGTTGCAATGGCAATGAATCCTCCTCCTTCACCACTCGACTAAAGTGATCTCCAAATCGAACTCTCATAGTAGGAGAATCCATCTATTTAACCTTGGTTTTGCTCTTTCTTCAATAAAAGGTACCTTAATGTTATATGATCAAAATACACAATCACTTTAGAACCAAACAAATAAGGTCTAAATTTATCCAAAGCAAACATAATAGCTAAAAGCTCCTTTTCAATGGTGGAATAGTTGCATAGCATGGGTAATCTTTCCACATCTTTGACCAAGGACAACACCCACAATAGAATTGCTAGCATCACATATAATCTTAAATGGTTGACTCTAATTAGGTGGTTGAATGATCAATGCTAAAGTCAAAAGTTCCTTTAACTTGTCAGATGCTTCCTTACATCATTTATCAAACTCAAAGGGTACATCCTTTTTTAGCAAATGACAGAGTTTTGTTGAAATCTTACTGAAGTCCTTGATAAACCTTCAATAAAAACTTGTATTGCCAAGAAAAGAACAAACTTCCTACACATTTATGGAGTAAGGTAAGTTTCGCACAATGTCTATCTTAGCTTTATTAACTTCAACGCCTTTAGCTGAGATTACATTTCCCAAGACTATTCCTTGTTTAACCATAAAATGACATTTTTCATAATTGAGAATAAGATTAGTTTTGATGCAACATTTAAATACACAATTCAGATTATCCAAGCATGCATCAAATGAATCTCCATAGACAGTAAAATAATCCAAAAAGACCTCAGTAATGTGTTCAACATACTCAGAAAAATATTTACCATGCATCTTTGAAAGGTGGCTGGGGTATTGTAGAATCCAAACGACATTCTTATGAAGGCAAATGTACTAAATGAGCATATGAAAGTTGTTTTCTCCTTATCCTCTGGAGTTATCAAGATTTAATTATATCCCAATTCCTATCCAGAAAATATAGTGAGATCATCCCATAAGTCATTCAAGCATCTAATTGATGAATGGGAGTGGAAAGTGATCCTTGCGTGTAGTAGCATTTAACTTCTTGTAATCGATGCAAACTCTCCATCTATTTTAAATCCTTGTAGGCACAAACTCATTATTCTCATTCTTCACCACAATGATCCCAGTTTTCTTCAGTACTACTTATACTGTACAAGAGTTGCTTGCTGATTTGATGGTACAGATAGCTAACATACAACCTCTTGAAATGCTTCCATTACTCATATAGCGTTTCCCTATGATGTTGTCAAATTGCACAGATCTCCTTCTGAATATTTGTAGCTTAAGACGCAGGAAAATATTTCTTTAGAAAAAGTCTCTACATCTCATTCCAAATAGTAATTGATCCGGAGGGCAAGTAATATAACCAATCATTAGTAGTGTCTCCCAACGAGAATGGGAATGCTCTTAACTTAATATGCTCTTCTTGCACCTCGACTGACTTCATCCTAGAACAAACCACGTGGAACTCCTTAAGATGCTTGAGAGGATCTTCACTTAACATACTACAAAAAGTAGGCAAAAGATGAATTAAACCAGATTTAAGCTGAAAAGCCACATTAGTAATAGGAAAGTCAATACACAATAGTTGATGATTAAAATCAAGGGTAGCTAATTGTTTAAGAATACGATCATTATTTTTCTCATCCATGTTGGAAGCAATATTAGAAATGGAATCACTACAAGACTCAGAAAGTAAATCTAAAGCCATTTGAATTCTTGGTGAAGAGTCAAGTTTTCTATCAAATGAGATGGATCCTCAAAACTTTGTGCAATTTGTCTTCTCGCTCTGTGCAATGTTCTTAAGAGTTCTGGATGAAATTTCAATTCACCAGTTTGAGAAGATCATATCATGCATTGAAACTAACCAAACAATAAAAGAAATTAATCACAAATAAAAATAAAATACAATAAATAAATTCAAAAAAGAAAAGGCTATTAATCCCCAACGGTGACACGAAATTTGGTTGTGTGTCGTAATATTACCAAGATAACTAGATTAAACAGTAGATAACAGTAAGTCTAGGTCGATTCTACATAGATTAATTCCAATTACTTTCTCAAATTATTTGTATAAGCAAAACAAGGAGGTTATTGGTTCGAAGCAAATTAAAAGACAAAGTAAAATTAAATCTTTAAAAACGAATCAAATTAAGCAGCAGTAAATTGATAAAGTTGATGAACGAGTTGAAATCTGATTCTTTGGTTTAATCTCAGCCTAAGCACAATTTCACAGATGTTGTTAAATTATCACTTTTACACCTCTCTTAAGACTATTAATCGTGAGCTAACGATAAGTTTTGTTAATTCCAGTTGTTCCTTAGATCATAGTTAATCAAGAAGAGCTCATTAATTAACCCTAACTATTGGGAAACCTGGAACAAGCTCTCTAAGTTTATCCAGATAGTTGCATTATAAATGAGAAAAATAGATCAATCTAAGTAACAATCAGAAAAGCTCGGATTATTTAACTTATTCTTTATTATCTCTAACAATTTACTAATGTTAGTTGCCACACAAGACATTTAGCATGACTATTATGTATCGTATTTAAGATCTAGCCATGGGTTTTCATAAAAAATGATTCAATAGAGAATTAAAATCATTCTCATATAACGTCCAATCAATCCATACAGGATAACATAAAAAATCCGAAAAAAAGGTAAAGAAAATGGTACATAACAACTATCTACTTAATGTGCTTCTTGGCCTTGATTTCACCTCCAAACTAGTTTTAGGAAAGTTAGTTGTCCAGCCCCATCTTCAAGCTTTTACCAATGGCCATCCTCTCCATCGTCGCTGTCACCGTTGAAGAATGACTTCAACTCTTTTAGTACTACTTCCATGTTTTTTACCATATACCATCATATTATCACCTCTTAATGACAAGTGCTTTTATGAGTCTTTGTTTAATCATACTAAACTATCCTTATGCATAGTCTATCCAAACATATCCATGATGTTTTCATTTTGCTCCATGACTTAAGATAGTAATAATATGAGCTATCGTATAATAAACGTCATAGGTATATATACCTTTTGACCTCTTTGTAGAAATTAAATGCCTTCACACGCCTTCGAACTTAGCTTGACTTAGTTGTGCCATTATCTTTGATCTCACATATGAATCACGATTCTTATTGAAAATTTTTGCTAATACATAGCAATACATGTTAATGGTTTTTTATTCCTGAGCTTTCATCGGTAATGCATGTTTTACTTCACCTATTCATAGGTCTTTGCCTTGTTTTATCATCAACATGCCTTTTTCATATCAACCTAAATACCAATTATCGACTAAGACTTGCCAACATTTATATTATCCCATAATTTAAACTTGGGGTTTAACACCTATCCATATTAAGCAATATTGGTACATTAAGATTTGGGTGCTCAAGCCCATTAAAGAGTTGAGGTTTTAAAAATTAATATGCAACCGAATTTAAAGTTAAGGTGTACTTTAAAAGAATAAAGATATTAAATATTTAGGTAATCTTAATATAAATATAATTATTAAAAAATAGCAAAAAGATAAAGAGTAGTAAATTGGTGAATATATACTTCTCTTATAGATAATAGGTTGATTATTGAAATTTTTATTTAACAAAGACTTTTGATAACTTGTTTAGGTTTGATATATTTGCACCTTATGATAACGTTTTTAAATGAGTGTCATCCCTATATTTAGATGTCTACTCTAAACTTCAAACCCCCACCTTGGTCTAAATTGTATTTCAGAATATTAAAAATTTCGAACTCGGGTTTATTAAAACCCTTCATGGTAATGTAATTATTCATTATTCTTTTTCAAAAAAATAAAATTTCATATACAACTCTCATTAGTTTAATTTTCACATAAATAATATCTATGAATTATATTAGTGAAAGAGAAGATGAGTGATTTCTTTTATCTTTTGATATTTGAAAATATATAAATTGATATTAAAATTTTTTGTATAAATTTAAATAGATACTTAATATTTTATTACATAAGGGCTAACTTTGAAATAACTGAAAAGGTTACTCCTCACCTCTCACTCTCGCAAAATAAAGTATTGTGCACCGGAAGTAAATTAACTTGATATTTCATTATTTATAATACAACCCTTAATATCAATATAAATTCATAAAATAAATTTATTTATATAAATTTAATAATAAAATTTTGAAAATATCCTTTTACTGATTAAGTTCTTATTCCTAATATTGTCTATGAAATTTTTTTAGTAAACATATATTAAATATTAACCGTCAACTTATAAACTTTAAGAACTTAAAATGTCATTCAAAAATTGATGACAACTTTAAGATTTTACCACAGCCTTTTATCTTTCGCTACTTTAGGAAAGTGAACTTGGTTGATTTGAAAGGTAATTCAATCAGTCAATTTACATACGAGTCTCTCTCTCTCTCTCTCACCTCTTGCACTGAGGCCCACTGGCCACCGCTGCCTAGTGGCTCTCATAATTCCTTTCCAGACACGCATCACCAAACCGATGATTGAAAACATCCCCACATGGCGTGCCACCTGCACTGAACTTGATCCACTCCTTTTCACCTCAATCACCCACGAGCAGTTCTTTATCTAACCAAACTCTTTAATTGACTTGCTTTATTGTCATCGGACATAAATACCATAGTACATCCGCTACAAGATCTGGCTGACAGGCTCTATCATACAACTTCACCACTGTTAATGTTTTGTTTTTCTCGTCATGGAGAAGTGCAAGTCCTTTCCTCAGTACTCTTCATCGTTGTCCGGTGAGTTTGGGTTTCAAGATCGGTCCAACTCTTACAGTTTTAATGGTCCTTCCCAAAAGGGTGGTGGCTTTGCGACGTCTAACGACCCGGAGCTGAAAAGAAAGAAGAGAATTGCGTCCTATAACGTGTTTACCATGGAAGGCAAGGTTAAATCTCGCATGAGAAGCAGCTTCAAGTGGATCAAGAGCAAGTTCAGCGACGTCCGATACGGTATGTAGTGAAGATTAAGTTGGGTGTAATCACGTACAGATATCGATCGATGGTGAGCCACGAAGTGTTTTTAATTCGTATTCTCGAATCAAAGGCATTAAAGAAAGACTTCTTGCAATCGGCAATTAAGAACAAGAAGATTGTGTCCTGTATCAAATTGGGTCGTTGGAAATCTGTTTCTTGCATTGAACATGCATGTGCATGCCTAATGGTGTAGAACTTTATTATCTGGGTGTGTGTTATGTGCCTGACTGCTGAAATAACATGAGCAAAGTGAGTTTTAGAGTTTTCCAAATTTGCTTGTAGATAAATGGCACGGGAATTCCGTTGACAATATAATCTGTATTTACAGGTTGAGTATCCACTGAAATTTTCAGAAAGTAGATAACAAATGAATCCGAAAACAAAGATCAATTTTCAAGCAAATTAGTCTCTTTTTTTCTGGAAATTCTATTAATTCTTTTCTCAAGAGTGTTAAACCCAAATAATCAAAAAAGGAGAGGAAACAGTGGGCTGCATAACGTTTACTTCAACAAATATTGAAGCCCACCACTTAGCACACGTCATTCACAGTTTCCTCTGTATGGCGTGTATGCGTGAATGCATAGCTACCTATGCATATATGTTTGTATGTGAGCCGTCCCAATTATTGACGCTGAAGTAACCCTTACTAAAATTAGGTGTCGCTACTTATGTCTATGTCATCTTGCAATAAAGGCATCAATGTCAAAGTAATGTATAATTCCATGCTCTTTAAACGTTGTTGATTAGGACCTACACAATCTCTTTCCCTGATTTTTGTTCACCTTTGTAGACTGGAGGAAGAAAAGGTTGCATCTTTCCCTTGCGAAAGTAAAAGGTCCTGCTCCACCACCAAGTCTAATTGTTCAATTACATTAGACTTCATCTAATTAACAATTATAATTATGATTCCCAGGAAGATGAATTTTATTTCATCTTTTTAGTGTGCAAATCATTTCCTAGTGCAGAAGCAACAACTAAATAGAAGGAAGAAATTCTGTGCATATATCAAATTTTGAGATTATAATTGTCTTCTCATATTATAAAAGAGGAGAGAATTATACACAATGAGCATTTATTAACTTAAGGTTATAATTTCTTCTAGATAGACCACTTTAATCTTTCACTTACTTTTTAATGTGTGCTTATTATAAGTCTTTTAACATTCTCCCTCCATACTTGAGATTCTCGTTCCTTTAATTTCTTGAAGTTATTTGAGTATTAGGATGCAAATTAAGCACTACCTTAAATATAGTCTTCATTGAACTAAGAGAAATTATAATATATATTTTGATGATAACAAAAGATATTTACCTTCCTTGCTCTAAGCTTCCATTGGCCACACACCCTTTTGTTTTTTCAACAACACCATTGTTACCTTTAGATTCTTTAACTCACAGACCATTATCCACTTCTGATGTAACATCTCAAACTTAACCATCTCCTTTAGATAATGGCAACTTTTTGTCTTTGAACCTTGCTAACTCCTAGACAAAGGCTTCAGCAGATCATTCTAAAGCTTTACTTACCTCCTTATGTTTAGAACTTACACTTAGCTTAGAAGCGAAAGTTGATGTAGTTCCTAAAGCTTCAATTCAAAATTTATCAGTGACAATAAAATGCAATTGGAAATAGGTTGTTAGTGAAAGCTCAGCAAATCATAAACATAGATTCATTGCACTTATGAATAACTAACTATTAGTTTCACCACCAATTGAAATATTACAAAAGGATGCAAAGAAACGGTCTATATATTTGATTGGTTTCCACACTAAAAGAAGACTAACATTTCTCCTTATAGACAATCGAAAATTAAGTTCATGAAAAAATGGGGTTAAAGCAAGTGTTAATTAATGAAGATGGGATTTTATGTTCAAATTCAATAACAAAGTATCTATAGATTAAAAAATTAGAGATATGCCTATGGAATATTAATGGTAAACCTACCATGCTTCCAAAGTGGTGACTAGGTCTATAAAAAGGCATAACTAGGACTAAAAACATTTATATCTAGGTGAATTTTCACGAAGTGACATTAGAATGTTGGTCAATGAAGTGTATGTCATTTATCTACCTAGATTGATAGATCATTATGCCTCAATGAATCAACTCCTATCTTAAAGAGAATATGAGATCCTAGGATTTGTATGAAAGTTCTTTGAATACCCTAAAGGTTAACATTATGAAGCTTTTTAAGAAAGGGAAGCTTATTAAATAATGAAAGTCAACTACTTATCAATGAAGGATGAGTAGGGAAAATATCAAATCTTACTTCCTATTGGTAAAGAGCATGACATTAAAAAAATAGTTCAAAACTAATAAAGACAAAAGGAGGATAGTGCCAGATGAAAGATAAGCCAAAGTTGGTTTAGAGAACAAAGCCACTTCAAATAACTACAACCAAGCTAGTAACAATGTTGATGAAGTTGAATTGACTTTAAAATCTCTAAGAAAAGAAGGCAAGTGAAACAATACGATAGAAAAAATCTATACATTCTAATAAAATAGCAAGTAGAGCAATTTTGGAGCTAATTTTAGTTGACACATAATTTACCAAGGTGATAGTTAAGGAGTCATCATTTAAGGCTAATAAGGTAGATCCCATTATCCTTATTCTAAAACACTTAGATGATACTGGTAAGATAAACAAATCTTGTCAATAGCAAGACAAATGAATGCCTCCTCCCCCAAGGAAACCAAAGGAGCCAAAGGGGATTTATCACTCATCCTTTAACCTAGGAACACTGTCTAAGTGTTGGTAAATTGCAATTTAAGAAAGTTGCTAGTCATAAGTAAAGAAGGAAGAATCATATTATCCCCTCTACTATAAAATTAAAACCCTTTACATAGAACTTAAGGGACTCTAATAGTCCCAAGAAGTAGTAGGTGCTTTGTGACTTTTTGATTCTTAAGAAATCAATTTTTGGTCTCTTAGACATAAAATAAAAAGCTCCTCAATTTTGGAAGGGATGATGGTTCATTCATAAAGAGAGAGAAAATATTAGCAATCATGTTAAGAATTATAATAGAAAAATTATAATCTACTATGGTCTTGAGCATATCTAATTGATATATAGCTCACAAGTTAATTAATAATTCTCTATCAAATTATCCTTTTAAAAATCATAATAAGATTGGATTTAATAGTGTTTTATGTAGTTAATTTAGAATCGTACAGGAAGGTATTTTATGAAACCATAATGGAGTTATTAGGATTACAAATCCATGAATCCTTTGGAGAGACCTTAATCACATACTTTCATCTCAAAAGGTAGAAGGAGTAAGACTAACTTAAGGTGATATAATAAAGAGCTAATGGATTATTTAGGTCAGATGGCAACTTCTAATCTCAATTTTAGGGATAACTTACTTACCTAGAGTAAAAATCAAAATAGGGAGTGTCTATTAATCAAAAAGTCTGATAGAACCTTGGTGAACTCACGCTATCTCTAACCTCCATCATAATTTTTGTCATTAAAATTTTTTTATACTTAGATCATACAACATTTAAAATTCAGTTAAACAATATCCAATAGAAGAGAAGTGCACTGTTTAAATTCAAAAATATTTGATTAATATAACTAGCTTTAAGTAAGTAGTGAAGAGGGTTTGAGAAAAAACATAAATTCATTTGACGCTTATAACTGTATGGCTTACTTAAGGGCAATAAAGATGGAGCTAAAATTACTTTAAGAAAAACACTTATATCAACATTAATAATGCTAAATAAGAGGCCTTTAAGAAGCTTAAAAAGGCTTAATAGCTATTATGTCAACATTTAAGAGATGATATATTGAGAAAAATAAAAAGAAAAGGCCCATGCCAAATATATGGCAGCTACTAATCATGAGGACCTTAAGAATGAAGCATTGAGATATTTTAAAGTGCTAATTGGCATTGAGGCCTATATTGATTATTAATTCTATGATATTTAAAAAATGCATTCCTCAAGGCATTAGCTGTGAGTTAGCTAACGCATTAGCCAAATATTTTTTCTAACACAAAATTAAAAATGCTCTCTTCATCTTAGGAAGTGACAAGGCATTAGGGATAAATAGTTTTCATGCTATTTTTTCTAAATATTTTGCTCTCTCACTTCCTTTTACAATTAATTTAATTTAAGAATTCTTTGTTAATGGAAGCATACATAATAAAATTAACAACACTGATATTTTCCTTATACCTAATATTTCTCACCCTTCTTCCTTAATTGATTATAAACCAATCTTTTATTGAAATGTCATTTATATTTTTTTTCTAGTCTTATTACAGAAATATTTAAGATAATTCTTTATGACATAATCAATCCTTTAAAATATTTATTACTCAAAGATATATTAAATTCTTATAGCCTAAGAGCTTTTTAAGGATTACATAATGAGCTAGAGGCTCTTACTACATTCTGGGTTTTAAGATCTTTTTCACTTTGTGAGCTTTAAGATCTTTTTCAGTGGCTACTCTGGTCATAAAAACCTTTATGTTATCTTGCATTCATGTAATGAAATGCATCATATTCACAATACTTTTCAAATATACTCAAAAGTAAGATTGGAACATTTTACTCTTCAATGTCATAAATGTTGCCAGGGTATTTGTCAACCCTTACAGGTATCACAAATAACTTAAGATGCCCATAACTCGTTCTCGAATTTCTTAGGCAACTAGTTCCTCAGATAAGGTAATATTGTCTCATGTTTTTCTCAATCTCTCGATTGACTTATTTTCTAAATTTATTTTCTCCATTCATTCGATTTCCTCTAATTTCTCGTTGACTTATTCTAATGTCTATTCATTCATACTAGTTTCTCCACATATTTCAATTTATTTGCAACTCTTAATTTTCCAAACACATAGGTGAAATCTAACTTATACCTTCAGAATATACGAATATAGAATACCTTATGGACCTTAGTTCCTTCATCAATAGTAGTAGCACTATCTCTAATTCAAGAATCCAATAACATAGTTGGATACTTTATAACGGATACGACACATGCACTCTCTATAATATATTCATTTTTCTCACAACTGTGTCTTATATCTATCTAACTTCAATATTCACTTTTGATTCATTAAATATTCATTTCTGCTTTGTTCCATCATCGTTCATTCTTAGAAGTAAACTATCTGGTCTACTTAACCTAATTTGGTGAAATTCTTCTTCGAAAGAAGATTTCTTACTACTATCATCTATACTGTTCACGTAATCCTTATCAATCAATTGTTTTCATCATTGCTTATCAACCATTCTTAATACCTCAAGAAGATCAATTTCAACTATTCATAATATCTTAATAAGATCAATTTCTGTCATAACTTATATGATCAGAATATCCTTTATAATAAGGCTCAGTGAAGCAGTAAGTATATTCATTTACTCTTATACTTTGGTATATACCATCAAGATCATTTCATCTTATCTAAAGATGTATTTTTGACAAGTCACCAATTAATAACTTATGTTAAGGATACTTAATCTCAATTGACAACATGTCTCCTTTTTTTCCTGCCCATGATTGTGCTGTCCCTGCCACGATCGTGATAGAAACTTGTGGAATTGGCCACGATCTTGGGGACTCTGCCACGATCGTGCCCTACTTCTTTTTCCTTCCTTTTTGTCTCGACTCCATCACATATATTAACATCATTTACACTCTCAATTTATCCCCAATTGATCATTATAAACGCTTTCATGTGTTACTTTGATTCATCTTAAAAGTTTAACTATAAGGATTAAAACTTAAAAGCATTCGATACGCCATGGATCATGTCCTATTTCATTTCCAATTTTGTAGCACCCCACACCTATTGGGCACATTCCCAAACAAACTATCGGTATTTGAGAATACACTCTACAAGGGTGGTGTGCTAGGATAGCCAACCAACCGTAACCATTAAAAACTTTTCATGCATTACACACATATTTTGGAAAACCAATAATCAATTTCGACCCATTTTATTCATAAAAATTTTCAATCACAAGTGTTACAACTATTATACATATCATCAGAATTTCAGTTGTCACTTGGGCCCATTACAAATATAAAACACTTTTAGTCATAATGTCATTACATTACAAAATCATTCACATACACATTGTACAATACTTGTGAATACACAT
>JANSVA010000216.1:14008255-14018771 GCA_025504915.1 Erythroxylum reticulatum | reverse complement strand
GGTTGTCAAGGCGGTGGCTTTACTGAAACTATGGTTGATTTTGACAGAAACCTGGTGGTGCATACAATCCTTGCTGGTACTACTGATAATTAGGTTGGTGTGTATTAGAACTACCTCTTAGCTATGGGTTTCCATACCTAAAGTTGGGATAATCCTTCAACCCTGGATTGTAAGTGAAGGAAAAAGGGTTATACCTCCTTTGTTGTCCTTGGAACCCCCAACTACGTTGACGTGCTGTTCATCCTACAAGGAAGGATATGCATCTATAGGATGGTCAACTAATGTATAACTACCAGATACCTTGATAGGCCGCTTTCTTATCACTACTTGTTGCACTAAGGAAGTCAAATTTGTAACTTGCTACTCCAACTTAAGAGATAGAGACCTCCTTCACCTGCTTTGTCGAGGAGGAAGCATTACTGTGCTTGGCCTAATACTGGATGTTCACTATCATTGTTGCTATCAAGTTCCTAGCATCCACAAGTGTCCTGTTCACCAAGGCTCTATCACTCGTAGCATTTATCATATTCCTGTCTAAAGGAAACAACCTTCATATAAATATTGAATTAATAATTGTTCACTTATTTGATGGTTTAGACAACTATTGCAGAGCTTCTTGAAATTCTCCCAATACTCATGCAAAGGCTCCCCTATACATTGTTGAATTCCACAAATCTCATTCCTGATGTTAGAGTCTCTTAAGGCAAGGAAGTACTTCCCTAGAAACGCTTGCTACATTTGCTCCCATATGTTGATCGAGCCGGCTAGCAAGTCATACAACCACTCTTTAGCTGCATCTACTAAGGCAAAGGGAAATGCCTTTAGCTTGAGTTGCTCCACTAAGACTCCTATAGGCTTTATGCTTGAGCATGTGATGTCGAACTCCTTAAGGAACTTGTTGAGATTAGTGATGTAGCATGATCCCAATAAGCGGATGTCATGCAAAACTGTAAAAGTAGGCAATGTATGTATCAATCCAGGTTTAATTTCAACTTTCGACTCATTATCCAGACAATTGATACAAAGCAGAAAAGGGTTAAAAGAAGGAGCTGCAAGCTCCTTGAAGGTGCGTTGATGAGGTTCCATAATATCCTCTGTTTCATCTGAACTCCCATGGACTTCTTCTTCAAAGGATAAGGAACGACTACTCATGGGAAGATTTGGAGAAAAAAACAAAGGGTTAAGTGGAGAAAGTAATGAACTTCTATTTTCCTTAGAATAGTTACGCAAATTAATGTGTTTTGAGGAATTGTGGGATGTGCAAACTGATGAAAGAATGAAAAAGATCAACAATAAAAATAAAAATAATGCAAGCAACAACAATTAACATACGTCAACTCCCCGACAACGGTGCCAAAATTGACAACGCGTAGTAACTTCAGTCAAAATAAGATAAAATCCTATAGTAGTGGTGAGTCCAGGTCGATCTCAGAGAGTGTGTGTGTAAAGTTGTTGAAATGAAAGTAACTAGTGTTTAGGTCTAACGCGGTGAGGGGAGTTTGGATTTTGAAATAAGAAAATAAAATAAAACTAACCTAATGAAATCAAATTAAAGAAAACATATGAAAAATGATAAAAGTGGAGAACTCAGTAAGGCCCCGGTTCTTTGGTTCAATCTCAACCTACACCCTAATTAAACATTTTTTATAGATTTGTTATTCTTAAACCTCTCCTAGCAACTATTAATCGTGAGTTAATAATTAACTCGAGTTTTTCTTTAGGTAGTGATTAATCAAGATACGATTTTTAATTAAACTTAACCATCGAATAACCTAGGACAATAGCATTACAAAATCAATTAACATAGGATAACACAATTAATTTCTAATGAGAGAAAGAAACAACAAAAATAGTGAAATACACTTATCCTAAGTCGTTGGCGTCGATGTCACCTCCGAATTGGTGTCGGGACGTTACCCCTCCATAGGTCCCTCCTGACAAAATGCTTCAGCCCCATTAATAATGTCCCATTAAAGCCCCTTTTATTGCCTCTCTACTGTGCCTCCCTTCTGTTTTATTTCACGTGACTGCTCTCTTCTCACCTGCTGTTCTCCGATGTGACGAATTAACATTTTTGTCCACTGTCACTTTTCATATCTCATTTAAAACCCTCCTCTCTCTTTTGCTACTATGTATTGTATGCCAAAAATGCATCCTATGTCTTGAAAATGTCTATGCTTCCGCAGGATGTCTACGTTAAATGTAAACACTATCTGTGACGTCACACGTCTAGCCTTTGCTTCACAACTGTTGGTATGCATTTTGTTTCCAAATTACTTCCATTTCATGTTGGTTCTTTCAACTATGTTCCTTCTTGTGTTGCCTACTATTTCGATTCCCTTGGTCCCTCACGTTTATACTACATTGTATTGGTCTCTTCCATCTGCACATACGTTGCCATATTGTTATAGCATCCCTTGGCTTTTTGTTCTTCTTTTCTTCTCCTACTGTACTGCCATTAATTTACATAAATTGCTTAGATTCTATGCACATCTTTTCTACTCCTTTGTCATGAGCAACTTGGAATTTTCTTGTTTGTGTTTTCATCTCATTCGTTTTTTCTTATCTTCTTCTTGTCTCAAATTTCTTTTTGGTACTCTATGAAGACAAGTGAATATTAATTTTCAGGAAATGACCCAAATGTAGTGCTTTCGACTCACTTTAACTTATTTGCTTATGAATTATGCCTAAAATCAAATATGAATCAAAGTAAGTATCTTAAGCAATTTAATGTCAATAATCACTAAATGTTAAGCAATAAATTTATAATCAATTAAGTACCTATCAATTTCCCCACATTTAGCTTTTGTCCGTCCTCAAGCAAAACATTAAAATTAATCTCAAAGACCAAAAAACATTAACTCATTTCCTATATGTTCCAAGAATACATAATCATAAACAAAGATGAATGACTTTAAAAAATCATAGCAAGAAATCAACATTCAAAGCTTTTACGCATGATCATTCAACATTCATCATCTTCAAAAATTGAGCAATCTAATGGTAGATTTGGAAAATGTGTTTAACTAAAATATATCCATGGGTACACTCAACAGGATTCATGATCATCTCATTCCACAATTTTGCATATCATTTGACTTCTCCACTACTAATATTCACATGCAAAATCATACATCAAAGAACTTTTTAAGGTTGCAATGTGGGTAAAGGTAAAGTGAGATGTATTTGGGTCAAGCAACATTAAATTCATTATAGTTAGTGAAACAAATGCAGCACTTAATATGACATCAAGTGCCTAAGTTCAACCTCATACAAAATTGGGTACTGTCAGCAATGACGAATGCAACACTTTTATTTCACAGCTCATTTTAGCTCTCACGCACAAATCACATAAAACATATACTAATCTGAAGGAATCACTCATACAATTTATGCTAATAATACATTGAAACCATAAGAGTGAACCTTCCAAGCCAACATTTACCTCAAATTCAACATACTTAAATAACACATTCATTACAACTCTAGAAAGATGCATTAATTATGAATAACTTCAAAAACTCATATACACTTCTTCGTTGATAAATTTATTTAAACAAAAATTTTTCATTCTTTTTTTCTTTTTCTTTTTCATTTTCTTTTCTCTTTTCTTTCTTACGTTTGCTTTCCTTTTTTTAACATTAAAAGTAATTACATTAACATGGGAATTTCAATGGTAAGACATAACAAAACATCCCAACATTAACTAACCTACACCTTTGTACACCCCCACATTTTTACTTTTGTACATCCACAAACTGACCAATCTAAAATGATCCACTAGCTTTATGACTTGGGTATTGGTTAAGTTTAAAAGCATAAAATGTGGTTTATACAAAAAGAAAGGTATAAAGCTCAAAGGGGGTTAACAAGGGAAAAATTATGTTAATGGGGTAGCCTATTTGGCTAATGTAGCTTATAAAACAAAGAATGCCTAATCATTTCTATGTGCATGTGATAAATGTGGTCTTAAATAGAAATTCAAGGAAAATCAGGATTATGTCATGAAGGTCATATGTTATCAAAAGACAATGAGACTCTTATGAATATGTCAGTCTAATAAGGCTTAATATCTTACAGGCTTTATCGACCAGTAGTCACTACTCTTCTAAAGATAATAGATACCGACCAATCACAAGAGTCAAACTACATGTTAAAGTTGCGATGAAATTTTCTATTCAATTCACACTCTAATTATGACTATATAATCCCAAAAGCAACATCAAATGAGAAAATGTTTGTTTGCTTGTTTGTTTTATTATTTCTCTTATTTTGGATGAAAACTTAAAGAAAGTAAAAAAAACAAATTCAAAAACACATATGCATAATATAACTAGTACGAAAAAGTAAAAGAAAAGAAATTTACTTCCCTTGGGTTACCTCCCAAGAAGTGCCTTAGTTTGGGGTCGCTGGCTCAACTGCATACTTTCCTCAAATGACAAAATTGTGATTTTCAAGTATCACAGTTAGCGCCACTTCCATGTGAGGTTGTTCCAGATAGGGTATTAGTTAATCATCATTCCCATTTAGCATCCTCCCTATCCTTAGACTTTTGATCTCTACTGAGTCTATATTTTCTTGAAAGATCTTGAATGTCTCTTCACCTTTTTCTACCTCGTTTAATTCCTCTAAAGTGCTAGATAAAAATAAAAAGTCATTCTCAACAATAGAATGGAACTTAGTATGTACCTTCGAGCTAAAAGATATAGCTTTTTCTGCCTCGAGTTCCTCCTTATCTTCTTCACATGCAATTCCTTAAGTATTGCTCTCAAAATTTTCAAGCTCCTCATCACTTTGTAAAGTTTCCACACAAACGTCCATTGGGTACACCTCAGGTTGATACGATTGCTTCTCTTTGCTTTGTAGTTCCAGATGATCAATATCTCCCCATCGAGATAATGTATCTTGCTAGAATTGCAAAGCATCATGTTGGATTTGCTTTACACCTTGCTGAAATAGCTATTACTTATTTTGTTGAAACTGTTACATATCCTATTGAATTTGAAGATTGTTAGTAGCCATAATATTAAGTAATTCTTTTATAAATGTACCTGAGTTGTGTTGGCTCTCCAAATCTTGGGCGCTAGACTTTGTATTTTTTGGAAATTGCCCTCCATTCTACTAGAATTATAAAGTATTCTGCTATAATTGCAAAGTATTAGCATTTATAATATTATTCAACTCTTCCAGAGACGGACTGGAGTCATGATAGGAAGCTTTTGGTCTGTATAAGAATTCTTGTACGTCCTGTAAACTATTATAGAAGTAATTTTGATGGTTATCCCATCCATAACTAAAGTTAGTTGATTAGTTTAACCTTAGTTATAGGATTGAGAATAAAAGTTAAAGAAAAAATTATTTCCATTCATGAATTTTTTATAAATAAAAAAATGGAACAAAATAAATAAAGGATCACGAAATAACTGAAAGAAACCAATTATGTTCAAATATATACAAAACACCAATTAAAATCATAAAAAAACTAAAACACTGTACTCCCTAACAACGACGTCAAAATTGACAGCCTATCGCTAACTACCAAATAATAAATTCTTAACTACTAAACTATACAGTAAATGGCGAGCTAGGTTCAACCACAGAGAGCTGGGATGCAAATGCTATTTCAATTGTTGCAATCAAAAGAATAAAACACCCTGAAATGATTAGAATGAGATAGCTAAGATGCAATTAACGTAAACAAAAAAGATAAACACAAAGCAAATTTAGAAAAATTTAATAAGAATGGTAAAAAAGTAGGATGGAGATACCTTAAAGATTCCAGAATGTTCATTGGTCCTTAAATCTAAACAAAAGGGTACTCTTATCGTGATGTTAGCCTATAGACTTGATTAAGCTCTCGAACACTTTGTTTCTTTAAAGTAGGCAAAACTAATAAACTCTAGAAATGTCCCGATCTTCACTATAACCTAGAATAGGCTCTCTAAGTTCAATAGCGAAGATGCATTAGGTACTGAGAAACAACTAACTTAGGCCACCTACTTATAAGCTAGGAAGGTGTAACCTAAAGGTATGGGGTCCCAGATTAGTTGATTATGGGATTGCATATTAGCTGATTAAGTATTTTGACAAATTCAACTAACCTATTGCTACTTCCTAGAATCACTATGGACTATTACATATCACAAGCTCAACCCTAGACTTTGGATTAAAAAGTTACCTAAAGCATGATCAAACTATAAGCAATTCCTAATCATGACATTTATCCTAAATCCCAAGCTAACCTAGACCTACAAGCACCAATTTAAGACAAATTCAACTACATTCTCAGAATTTCCATCCCTTCATCTTTATAATATCTCCAACCCTGTAAGTAGTCTAGCTACACATGTTCATATTAAGCATAATTGATATTAAATAAAAAAATTGTACTCAATAAATAAAACCAAGGTTGGAAATTATAAATGAAGAGATAAAAATTGAAATTCAACACTAACTTAATAAAAATCAAAACTCTTTATGCTAACAAATGACTAGTTGTATCCCAAGTTACAAACTCTAAACTAATTGCATCAAAATGAAAATTCCAAGGCACACAACTTTTACAAAAACCTAAGTTAATTGATTGTGAATCTAAGAACATACGTAAATCCTAACTATTAAGCACAAATTAATCAAGAGCATCATAAATAAGCAAACACCCATAGCATAAATCATTAAACATCCAAATGCATAACAAATTTATATCTAAAAAAGCACATAAATAGGCTAAAACAACCAAGATTAAATATGAAAATTTGAAGGAGTAAACATCCATTGATATAATATAAATGTTCCTTACAAAATTCATAAATTTCAACTACAAAATCCATCAAACATTCATTCTAAATATTTTAGAACATGTAAACAAATGATTAATACTAAGGAAGATTTAAACTAATCGAATGAATATGAATATAAAGCATTGAAACTGAAAGAGAATAGCTAAGCTTACAGAAAATAACAAAAACTTCTTTGCTGATTCCTCCTCTCTTCTTAAAGCTTTCCAAAAATGGAAGATTTTGGGAGCCTTTCTCTCTTCTTTGAGTTTTTCCAAGTGGCAGATTGGAGGCCTCCTCTCTAGGTCCTACTCTCTTTCTTTATTTAGTATGTTCCATTTAAGGTAAAACCTAGGATTTTTCTATTCCTTAAAAGTCCAAAAATCCCCTAAAAAACTTAAGCTCAGAAGGTCATCTGTGTTTATCTATACACAGGCTATGATCGTGGCGAGTTTATCTACTCTATTTCAAGATTGTGGTTGACTCCCTATGATCGTGGCCCTACACTCAAGCTTCTGTCATGATTATGGATGACTCCCCATGATCGTGGTCCTGTGATCAAGCTTCTATCCATGATTGTGACCCTTAGTTATTTCTCGGGTCTTCTTTAATTCTCCTCTAAATGCCCTTGATAGTTTCTCCTCTATAAATGGCTCTCCAAACTTTGCCAAACTTCTTCCTTTTAGAATATATTTATGTTCACTCCTTTAATCTATATGTAAACACAAGAAGAACACAAATTGACTAGTTAAACTAAAAAATAAGATTAAAAAGTGATTAAAATGCATAAGAAAACATAAGATGATTCAATCCTATCATAGCGGTATAAGGAGTTACAAAGGAGTTGTCCTCATTATAACCCACTCAGTGAATTCCTATTGCAAACCTTCTATAATGGAGTTAATCCACCCATAAGGGGCACCATAGATGTAGCTACTAGAAGATTATTCTTGAGGAAGACAATTGAAGCATCACACAATCTATTAGAAGAGATGGCATACAATAGCTATTTTTAGACATCGGAACAAGGTAAACAACAACCAACCTTCTGGAATTTAAAAGGAATGATTGCTGCAGATTCAACAACAAAATTGTTGGCTGAGATTAACAACCTAACCAAGCAACTAAACAACATGGAAGCCACTTCTTCCTCTCCATTCAAAGTAATTTGGTATGGATGTGAGTTATGCAGATAAGAGAGCCATATCGCAGCTGATTACTTCCTTGTGAAAATTAACAACGTGTTGTAATTCAACTTCACAGGGGCATAAGTTGGTCTAGGAGGTACTAATCTTTACTTGAACACATACTATCTGAGGTGGCATAATCACCTGAATTTTTCTTGGTTTAATAATGAGTAAAATTAGTTTAGAAATCAAAGGGTATATGGATTTCAACAGGATAAATCCAATGACTATGATTCCAACTTAGATAAGATCATAGACAAGCTCATAAGTCTAGATGAGGCCTAGAACAAGATAGAAGGGAAAATCGACTAAGTAACAAAGACTTGTGCCTTTCTTTCACAACTTGGGAGTTCAAGTTGGACAACTTGCCACTGGGTTATCTATAAGAAGTATGACAAGTCTTCTGAGCAATGAGGAAGTAAATCCAAGAGAGTAATTTAATATTATGATATTTGGGAGTAGGAAAGAGCTAAAAGAACCAAAAGAAAAACAAGCAAAAAACCACCTTGTAGAGGACCAAAAAAAGCATAAAAAGGATGAAGAAAATAATAAGGACCTGCCTATATTTCTCCTCCACCTTACATACTAAGAATAACATTCATAAGAATTGATGTAGTCGAATCTTTAAAGGAGCGAGGGAAAGAAGAACAAATGATGATAGACATAGAGGTTGAAGCATATAAGGAAGTCTCTGTTCATAAAGTGGAAGAAGAAGAGGGGACGAAGTTGATTGAAGAAGAAAGAGAACAATTCACCTTATTAGAAGTCAAAATGTTGAATTCGATGGAAGATTTAAAGAGTTTCGTTATTCCCTATTTTGTTGACAAATTGTTACCAAAAAGAAGATTACTGCACTTGTTTAGATTGCTTAATTTGATTAATTATACTCTTTTGATTATCTTACCATATGTAGGTTATTTACAGGCTGCTAAACTAAAATTGGGTAGCATGAGTGGAAGCAAGCTACATAATAGGCCCAGGTTGAGCATAAACGTGAAGAAACATCAAGCTAATGACGTTAACTAAGCGCTACTTGGGAGGCAACCTAAGAATTAGGATAAGATTAACTTTTTATTTTTACTATTATTTTATTTTATTGGTGCTTGTTATTTTCATTTCTTCTATGTTTATTTTGCAGGGGAGTGGAATGGCTAGATCTTTATGGCATGAAGTGCCTCCAAGTTCCATCGCAACACCATCACCACAGTGTGTTGTCTAAATGTGGGGAAGATTATGCATTGACATGTCATATGTTTGTGAATTTTGCATATTATATTGTCGTAGTTTATTGAGTAAGTTGATATTGTGATAGGATTGAATTGTTTTATATTTTCTTATACATGTCAATGTCTTTTCAATCTTATTTTTGTACTTAATACTCAATTTGTGTTCATTTATATTTACATAAAGATTAAAGAATTAAGCATAACTATATATTAAAAGGAAAAAGTTTGTCAAAGTTTGGAGCAAAATTAGAAAGGATAGACTCAAAGGGAGCAATAATTCCAAGTTACATCAATTTTGGAATTATAAAAAAGTAATACAAGTTTAATGGGAAATATTTGGATTAATTGTTTCAGCGGCACCATATGGAGCTAAATGGCCGCAGACGTTGGGCATTTCATACAACCAACGTGTATTTCAATGCCAAAACGCAGCAACGTTGGGAGCATGTACTAGACGACATAGCAGCAACCAAAACGCAGGCGTAATGAAGGAGAAACGTTGTCGTCGGCCATCAGCAAAACGCACAGCAGTCCACAACAAAACGCAGAGCGTGCTAGGGACAACCAAAAGATTAAACGACGTAGTAGCAGTCCAAGCCAAGGCACCAAAACGCATAGACCAAATGAAAGAAATGCAGACGTAGCAGAAGTATGGGGTTATTAAGGGGGCGAGAATAGTAAATTGGACCAATAATTAAATCAAAAAATCAAGAGAGAATAGTAATTTGCGAGAGAGAACAGAAGAGAGAGCATCAGCGGTAGCATGAAGGATGAATAGTGGCGGTGGACCAACAATTAAATGTAGAAACAAGGAACATGTCAAAAACGCAGCAGCTGGAAGGAAAACGCAAACAGCTTTTCACGTTGCATGTTTCATGCACCAGCTGCAGGTGACCAAATGACAACGCATAAAATGAAGGCACTGCAGCCAAAGAGTAGCAGTCTAGCGACGCACCAAAAATGCAGCGCAGAAATCATCAAAGGGTTTTAAGTGAATACTGTAGATGGACCAAGGATTTAAATCATTTAAACAGAACAGTACTGTGGGATAGGGCAGAAGCAAAGAGCAGTAAAACGACCGTACAGTGAAAACAAAACACCAGCAGAAAAAGACAACAAAGTTTTGCCAACATGCAAGCAACGTGTTTGTGTTTCATGCACTCGTACACGTTGAACACAAACAACAAAACAACAACTCGAGGCATGGACCAAAACGCAGTACAGGAGGACAAGGCAGAAGGTGAAAATGTAGAGCAGCAGTCCACGCCAAGGAGCAATGCAGCAGTTGGCGATAAGAAGCACGGATGGATAAAACGCAAACGTTGGA
>JANSVA010000216.1:13987700-14008155 GCA_025504915.1 Erythroxylum reticulatum | reverse complement strand
AGAGCAGCAGTCCACGCCAAGGAGCAATGCAGCAGTTGGCGATAAGAAGCACGGATGGATAAAACGCAAACGTTGGAGAAAACGCAGGAGGAGAAATGCAAATGGAAAGAATAAAACACAGTCACACAGCAGCGAAGGAGTACGTGGGTTTAAAGAGATGAACAATAAAGTGGACCAAAAATTAATTCAAAAAAATGAGAGCACAGTAACGGTAGCGTGGAGAAGGAAAAGAAGAGAGAGCAGTAGCGGTAGCGTGGAGAAGAGCAGAAAATGATGGTTACGGCTACAATGCTTTTTGGCAAGGTGGCAGCTTGGAGCTAGCTTTCCACGAGAGGCTCTCTACAGTAGAGACAGATACAACGTTTTCTTCACTCCATTTTGCCTTAGCTTTTTCATTGGTTTTTAGCTATAGTCAGTTGTTCATTCATT
Source organism: Erythroxylum reticulatum (assembly GCA_025504915.1). Lineage (NCBI taxonomy): Eukaryota > Viridiplantae > Streptophyta > Magnoliopsida > Malpighiales > Erythroxylaceae > Erythroxylum > Erythroxylum reticulatum. The sequence goes on along the minus strand of JANSVA010000216.1, from coordinate 14,007,726 downwards.
ACTTTCCATAAGTAGTTATTTCCTTCCGGTTTCACAGCTTTATTTCCATACGTCCAAATCTCTTAATAGTCATTCCATTGGTTTACAGCTTGATTAGTGTTAATCTCATTTTTACATGCTCTAGGATATTTAGAATGAATATTTAATGGAATTTATAGTTGAAATTCATGAATTTTGTAAGGAACATTTATGCTAGATCATCGATGTTTATTCTTTCAATTTTTCAACTTTAATCTTGGTTGTTTTATTTTATTTATGTGATTTTTTCAGATATGAAATTATTGGGTATTTGAATTTTTAATGGTTTATGTTATGGGTTTTCGCTTATTTGTGATGCTTTTGATTAATTTGTGCTCAATAGTTAGGATTTATGCATATTCTTAGGTTGATTAATTTGTGCTCAGTAGTTAGGATTTATACATGTTCTTAGGCTTATGATCAATTAATTTGAGTTTTTGTGTAAGTTATGTGTATTGGAATTTTTATTTTGATGCAAGTAGTTTAACTTTTGCAATTTAGGTTATGATTAGTTATTTGTTGTCATAAAAGGTATTGATTTCTATTAAGTTAGTGTTGAAATTAAGTTTTTATCAATTAGTTTATAATTTCCGGCCTTAGTTTTATTTAATTAAGTAGGGGTTTTGTTTTTTTGATATCAATTGTGCTTAATACGAACATATGTGGCTAGACTACTTAGGGAGTTTGGAGATATTATAAGGATGAAGGGATGGAAATTGTGAAGATGGAGTTGAATTTGTCTTAAATTGGTGCTTGTAGGTCTAGGTTGATTTGGGATTTAGGATAAATTTCATGAATTAGGAATTGCTTATAGGTTTGATCACCCTTTAGGTGACTTTCTAATCCGAAGGCTAGGGTTAAGCTTGTGATATGTCATAGTCCATAGTGATTCCTAGAAGTAGCAATAGGTTAAATGAATTTGTCAGGATACTTAATCAACTAATCTAGGTTCCGATACCTTTAGGTTTATTGATTGCAAAACCAATTACTAGTTTTATGCTAAAAACCGCAAGTGTATGGGTCATTACTTGTAGTAAAAAGTAGATATCGTCCCACAGAGATTGCGATTAGGTAACACTTAATTCAGGTTGTGCTTTGTTTAAGACTCAAATTTTAATAATAACTAAAAAGTAAACTAAATCTAAACAAACTAACAACAATCGAATAACGTAATAATGGAAATCCGTAAATAGAATTAATTAAGTTATGGGAAAGGGGATTTTATCTATTATTAACACTAATCTAGCCTTTTATATATTTATGGGGTGTCGGTTTTAGATTATCGTAGTGTTGATTATTTTCTCTTGGGTTATAAACATTCTCTAAATTGTAAACCCTAATCAAATTATGGACTTGCAATTTTTAAATTCACAAATTACCTACAATTCTAATTAGTTCTAAAGCTCTCTAGTAAACTAGATTGATTAAATGGTCAATTAGATCGCTTAACTCTCGTTAATCCAATCTAATCATTTTTATCCGATTCGTCCTCTTAATTTATTACCAAAATATGCAAGTACATTAATCAATCACAACACCCAAATCAAGGAAATACATTAATCAATCCCAACACCCAAATAGCACATCATGAACAACTCAAAATCCATATCCATATAACCTATCTAAATCCTACACATTAAATGAATAAAAAGATAAAAGGCGAGGAAATAAAACTCATATTGGATGATTTGGGAAAGTAACGGTGTAAAGAGATCACCTATTTCAGGAAGCTTCGACGTCAGAACCCTCCTCTTCTTCCTCTTCTCTCTCTTCTTTCTATCTCTGTTTTAAGTTTCTAAATGTAGGTAGAATGTAGACTCACTTTTAGGGTGATATCATAATCCTTTTATACTTTTTACCAATTAAGATAACCCTAGTTTCTTTCCAGGGTCTGAAGATCCTTTGAAAACTTAAATCCAAAAGTGACTTCGCATCTGTCTGCGTGCAGGGCACAATCGTGGCCCTTAGTACACAATCGTGGCCTGGTTATCTGCTTTTTATCATGATTGTGGTAGATCCCCCATGATCATAGCCTAATGCTCGAGTTTCTGTCACGATCGTGGCCTATGTTGGTGCTTTTGTCACAATCATGGCCCTATTTTGGTGCTTTTGTCACGAATGTGGTAGGTCCCCCACGATCATTGCCTTATGTTTTGGTTCGGGTCTTTTACAAAACTGTTCTGAATGCGCTGAAACATTAACAAATTCATCACTGTATCACGCCTTTCTCATAGGGCATATCCCTAAACATACTCTACAAGGGTGGTATGTTACAACAGTCAACAACCTAACTTATTACAAAATTTTCAAAACAATGCACACAAAAAAATTAATAAACAAATCGGGCCCACTTTATTCGTAAACACTTTCATTGTAAGTTTTGATACACTCATTAATCAATCTCACCTACAAACATTACCAATTTGGAAAGTTATTACAAACAGAATTATTTAATTACACATGATATAATAATTGCGGAATACACAATTTGATACAAAAATAAGAAAATACATATGTAGACGCGAACTGATTCTGACCTCTATCTCTTACATAAATGTAATGGCTAGACTCTCGTTTGTCCAACGGGGTAATTCTTCTAAGCCTAGAAAATATTGTCACAATTTTAGGGTGAGTTTTGTCAACTCAGTGAGTGGACCATTTTTGGTGACTCACTCAATCATATAACACATCAATTCATTTAATCACACAATTCACATCACTTTATCAATTCATCATGTTGATTCACATACATTTCATATTCACTTAAGAAATATATCATATTCAAAAATCAGTCAAACTATTTAAATCATACATGTTAGATGCATATACAGTGCTCATGAGACTCACTTTCAATCTGTTCTTATTATGACCAAGTGCCTATAACTGTCCCATATTCATTGTGGATACCGGGCTCCTTAATAATTGTCTTGTGTTCATTAGAGATACCAGGTTCATTATATATAGTGAGCCTTTGGCTCATAATCACATTATAAGCTTTAAGCTATTTTTTACTTTTTGAGTTTTAACATCTTTTTGGTGGCCACTCCAGTTGCAATAGCCTTCATGTTATCTTGAATTCATATAATAAAATGCATCAGTTACATAAGATCAATCAGTCACTTTATTTCACTTTACACATATCATCGGACCTTGTTGAGAATCACTTATTTCATTCATATGGACATTTACTTTTTTCTTCAAAACTTAGTCTGGCATTCAACATTCAAGTTGAGTATCACATAATCAGTCCAATTCACTTTCAATGAGCACTTCTAATATTATTCATGCATCAAATGACTCGAAAATTCAATGTTTGAAATCTGTATAATCACAATCACATAATTATTCAATACAGAATTTAAACAGAACAATCATTAAAGTATGACCATCTAGGTCAACTCATAGTACGCTCCAGATTAACATTAGCTTCCATGATCTGGAAACATCTAGATGCGGATGCTTATCTTGCACATCAACATTATGCAATACACACATTTCACACATATTAATAATTGCACAATCTTATGAATACTCAATCACATATATATGTATATATTACATGCTCAATGACAATCTCAGTTATTTTATATAAATTCACATCTTATGTTCATTCTCATTTCAAAATTCATATATGTCTAGTTGAATATAGGTTTACACTTCATTTGTACATGATCATTCTAAGTTCACCATTTAATCTTTATTCTTTGTATGTGTCTAGCTTATCCTTAGGCTTACATCTCAAGAACACTTGGTTATTCTAATATCATAACTAAATTTCTCTTCATTCCTCTTCTAACATTATATTCTATCATAATACCCAATTCTCATTCAAATTTAAGCACTTCATACATATTGCTCAACCCCTTTGAATCATAACTATAATCATATGAACATCTTCATTCACATTATACTCATAACTTTGGTACTTTGATATCATCCATTCATTCACTAAGTTATAACCTCCATTATTACTTGAAACATCTCACACATTAGTCATTTAATCTAAGCATCATTCTAGGTTCAATTCAAGCCCCCATTTTAGCCTAAATTAAGACCAATTAGCCAGAGAATGTCCATTGGGCAGACTTCCATGTCCATTAAGCAAACCTTCATGGGTCATTTATAGATAGTTGAATTTTTGACCCTCTAGACATCAAAATCTCTTCTTGGGGTCTTCATAGAAGTTGTGAAAATTGAAGTCCTCTTCGAAAGAATACTTAAATAACCTCAATCTGATTCATATAGAAAAAATTATGCCTCTTGCCCCAAAGTATATCTAATTGCATCCATATTTTTCTAGATTTCTAACTCTTTACTTACTACATTCAACACCTTATGTTTAGTCTATCATTTCTAGTTTAATTACTCATCATTTCCTGATTATTCTAAATCCATTGAAACTCGATATCTTCCATAAATAAATTATAGTTCATGATTGATTATGCTCACTAAAAACAGAACATATACATATATACATACATCATCAACTTTCTGCATATATTCATCTTCATTTCCACTTTCATTTCACTTCTAACCATCACCTTAATTCATCTCATTTCAAGGACATAACTCAACATCTTGGTTAATATAACTTTGAATTTCATTATACCCTTAATTCATAACTCATAACATCTACATAACAACTCATCACTCATGGTTTTCATACTCTCAAAACATAACAAAAACATATGTATTCATCCATCAATTTACTATACCCAGTACTCAAATTCAAGTCAAAATTCGAAACTCTTAAAGACAGAATTTGAATTCGATGTCTCATGAAAAATGTAGCCATATTTCTCTAATTTAATCTAAATAAAAAATAATCTCATTTAGATATCTATAGAACAAGTTATGGCTAAATTAAATATGCATAATAAGTGGAAAATGTTACAGGTAACATTTTTTTAGCACACTTTAAACACCATTTACTCAATTAATCCCACATTATATCATTCCATAATCTATTACCCATCAAAACACCAAAGCAAGACATTAATCTACCACATTACTCATTCACGTTTTAGCATGTACCCGTCCTCATTTTATGAAAATTTAACCTCTAACTATCATTAAATATGCTTCATTCATCAAAGTCATAAAGATCAATACGGTACTTACTTGATTTACCCAAAGCTTTTTCAATCACAGAAACCCTAGCTCCTCCAACAAATATGATCATCACCCTTTTAAGGTGGAATAGGTTGGTTCTTTGAATAAAAAGATGGAGAAGACAATAAATCTTGAAGAAACAAAGTGAAAGAGTTGAACAAAAATCAAATGATGAGTGGGATGGTCATGAATGAAGGAGAGAAAGTTGAAGAAAATGAAGGAGATGTAGATGAAAGAAGTATGTATTGTAATTAGCAAGTGAAAGACCAAAATATGGTCTTTCACTTAATAAAAAATCATGATTTAAACAAGTGGTGTGGCAAGTGACACTTGTCATTTGCCACATGTCACTTTCTCATGGTCCTCTTTTGGTCTTTTAATCTACTAGTCCATTTGTCTCCAATTTTCATCTCAATTTTCAATGACACTTGTCATTAAATCCTAATAGCATTGATAAAATTTTCCAATACCATTAGACTCTTATTTCTACTACTATTCATCAATTATTATGCCACTTGGCATTTTTTCTAGTCCAAAAATACCATTGAAATACAGAAAATTCTCACATTTCACCAAAAAATTTGAGTCAAGAATATACTGTCCAAATCTATTTTTTAATACATGTAAGTAACAATTCCAAAAATAATCATATAGATAGATCAATTAGACCTAAAAAATGTCAATGAATGCATGTACAAGTATTTTAATGTGTAAAAATCAATATCACATGTATATGTATGCTAACATTACGCATGAGCATGAAATGCATTTTTCTAATCTCTCATTATTATTTTCTCAATTACAGAAAGGTAGGGTTCTAACCCTTAGTACGGGCATGGGATTTTACAATTAGGGCATCTGATATATATATGAAATTGAAGCTCAAAAACACGTTCTCACCCAAAGAGCACTTAAAACACAAATGTTTATGAACTAACACAATTTTTAAGCTAAACACACAATAAACATCAACTTAATCACTAAACACATATCAAATTACCTATAAAAATACAATGCAATCTATAGCTATAAACATCTCCACACTTAAACTGCTGCTTATCCTCAAGCAAAGATCAAATACAACCAATAAGATTATATCACTTCTTTTTCACAAAGATTAAAGCATGCAATCCTTCAAACTTTGGCCAACTTAAGTGTCAAGCTATTACACACATCATGACTATTTTTCATTGGTGCACATAAGCAAACTCAACCCATGAAACCATCACTCAAATATAAGTATAAATTCACAAAGGACCTTCCTTACAAATTTCACTCATTTCTATCAAATGTTTGATGGTTAGTGTTTCGCTCAAACTTCCTATAGGAAACCAAACTATCATAGGCTTACTAATACACCAATTCTTCTCCATAATGATTATATGCTAGGATAGATTAAAAAGGCTTTGGTTTGGGTTGTAATATGGTTAGGGTTAAGGTGGGTTAAACAGGTTTTAGGGGTTTATCACAAGCATTTATAAACAACCAAGTGTATAAAAGGATGGAAAAGATAAACTTCTAAGATATTCAAATAGATAAGACTACTTCTCTACACTTATTAAAGCTACTACATGTTATTCCTTTTACTTTTCTTTTCCTTTCTTTTTCTGATTTTATTCTTCTCTTTTTCTTTTTCTTTTTTCATAATAAAGAAACAATGAACAGAAAATAACAACTATATGCAATATGCTCTTAACCTGTGATTCCACATTAAAGTATCATTTAACACTTCTATTAACTTGTGATTGGGTAAGCTAATTGGGTTTGCGGGGTTTAAACTTGGGTGATTTCAAGAAACAAAAGGTTCAAGGCTCAATAGGGCTAGCAAGGGTTAATAAAAGGGTAGGTCATTTAAGTCAAAGGTTAAAGCAAAAAGGGTTTAATCATTTCTATCTAGCATGCATCTAGTAGATTTAAACAGATTGAAAGTAATTTTTAAAGATAATTACCTAAGGAAGCATCACATAAACAAAGAAATGAAATGACTATAGATTGAAGTCATAAAGGCTCAATTCCTTACAAAGGCTCAAATGAAGATCGATTATGCTTCTATACATTATCTCATTGTTTAAGTGTCAAGTTTTGAGTAAGCTTATACAACCAACTACTTTCATCACTCCATATGGTTAACTCTTCACTTAAATAGCCTAATTTAAGTGTTCACGCATGCATTTAATCTCATTCCAACTAGTATGATATAATCTCATAGAAACACATTCATCACTAAGATTCAAATGTAAGGGAAATGACACACCTAATACTAACAACCTAACATGCATCCTAAATGACATGCAAACATAAATGCAAAGACTACCTCCCCAAACTTAAACAAAACATTGTCCTTAATGTGCAAAAGAGAGCATAAAAAACCAACATGAAAAACAAAACACAAAACAAAAAACACAAAAAGAATAATAGAAGAGATTAAGGGTAAGGCTTATGGTAGTAGTGCCGATGGAAGTGGCACATTTTTCCTCTTATCCTTTAGTCCTCCAACAAGCTATGATGCACAATAAATGTTCAAGTAACCTCAAAACGTATCACTGAGGACTTAAACAACAAAAGAATGAAGTGAAAAGCTAGTTAAACCAAACTAGATATTATCAAATCAGAACAACACTGCAATAACACAAAGACAAACAAATGAAAGACAAACATGCTAAGTTAAGGTCATTAGCTTAACCATTCCATATGAAGTCATAAAAGAGTGAGTGAAAGGAAAGAAAGTACTTCCATTTCTTGTGAGAATGGACTTCCAAAGTAAAGCTTGCTTCTATTCCCATTAACCTTAAAAGTTCCATCCTTTTCATTTTCTAACTCCAATGCTCCATAAAAAAACACTTGACTAACCTTGAATGGGCTACTCCATCTCGACTTGCACTTTCTGGGAAATAAAAAAATTCATGAATTGAATAAAAGCACTAAGTCCCCAATCTTGAATTTCTTCTGCTTAATATGGCCATTATGCTACTTCTTAGCCCTTTCTTTGTGCAGCTTGGCATTTTCATATGCATCATATCTTAATTCCTCCAATGCATCAAGTTGTAACAATCTCTTCTCTCCTGCTAGCTTCCAATCCATGTTTAACTTTCTAATTACCTAATAGGCTCTATTCTCTAACTCCAATGGTAAATGGCAAGCCTTGCTATACACAAGTCGATATGGTGTTATGCCTATCAGAGTTTTGAAAGCTATCCTGTAAGTCCACAAAGTATCATCCAATTCTAAAGCCTAATCTTTTCTTGAAGTGCTCACTGCCTTCACCAGAATATTTTTAAACTCACTATTAACCACCTCTACTTGGCCACTCATTTGCGAATGGTAAGGGTTTGCCATTCTATGATGACCATTATAGCTTCTTAAAAGAGCTTCAAAGGGTTTGATGCAAAAGTGGGTCCCTCCATCGCTTATGATAGCTCTAGGCACCCCAAATTGAGTAAAGATCTTCTTAATGAATTGTTGCATCACCTTTCCATCATTTGTTAGAGTAGCTATTGCTTCGACCCACCTATACACATAATCAACTCCAACCAATATATAAGAGATACTTAGGAAAGATGGGAATGGTCCCATGAAATCTAAGCCCCACACAACAAATATTTCCACTTTCATGATGTTTGAAAGTGGCACCTCATCCCTCTTCGAAATATTGCCCACTCTTTCACACTTATCACAACATAATACAAATCTCAGGCATCCACACTCTAAAATGCGAGCAGCTGTCTTGTTTGCTTCGTAGTGTCTGACATAAACTGAACTATGACACTAAGTCAAAACTTCAGTCATTTCATTTTTAGGGACACACTTGTGACTTAAATTGTTAGTATATATTTTATATAACATAGGTTCATCCCAAATATAGTGATAATACTAAAATAAGAACCACTTTTGTTTGTTGATGCAAGAGATTAAGGGGAAGAATACCACCTGGGAGATAATTGGCAATATCTACAAATCAAGGAAGAAAAGGATTTTCTACCATCATTAAAGCCTTGTTAGGAAAACACTTTTCAATTTCCTATTTTTCTTCATTTTGTTCCCATTCAAGCTTTGACAGATGGTCCGCCACAACACTTTTTGCTCCTTTCTTATCCTTAATCTCAATGTTGACTTCTTTGAGCAAAAACACATATTAGATGAGCCTAGCCTTGGTATCCTTCTTTGCAAAGAGATAATACAATGCCATATGATCTGTACAAATAATAACTTATGAGCCTAAAAGGTAAGAATGAAAATTTTCACATGCAAATACCACTGCAAGTAACTCCTTCTCAGTGGTGGTGTAGTTCAATTGTGCTCCTGCCAAGGTCTTACTAGCATAGTAAATTGCATGTAACTTCTTATCCTTCTATTGTCCGAGTACATAGTCAATAGCATGGTCACTTATATCACACATGATCTCGAAGGGAAGTGACCAATCTAGTGACGTCAAAATAGGTTTTGTTGTAAGTTCCATCTTTAACCTATTAAAAGAATCTAAACAATCATCATCAAACACAAAAGGCACATCTTTAACTAACAAGTTAGTTAATGGTCTAGAAATAAGAGAAAATTCCTTAATGAACCATCTGTAGAACCTTGGATGACTAAGGAATGCTCGGATGCATTTAATGTTCTTAGCTCGATCTACCTTAATCCCTCTGCATGAGATCTTACGGCCTAAAACAATTCCCTGTTGGACTATGAAATGACACTTCTCCTAATTCAAGACTAAATGAGACTCCTTGCATCTTTGTAATACTCTATCCAAATTAAACAAAAATATGATCAAAAAGGTCTTCAATAAAAGAGAAGTCATCCATAAATACCTCCACGAAGTCCTCATTCATATCTACAAAGATGGCCATCATGCACCTTTGGAATGTTGTTGTTGCATTGCATAGACCAAAAGGCATCCCCATGTAAGCAAAAATCTCGAAAGATAGGGGAAAGTGGTTTTCTCTTGTCCTTGTGAGTATATAAACACCTGATTGTATACTGAATATCCATCAAGAAAGCAATAAAAATTATGGCCACCCACCTTTTCAATCATTTGGTCACAAAGGGTAATGGAAAATAGTCTTTCTTGGTGGCTAAATTGAGTTTCCTATAGTCAATGCACACTCTCCAACCTATGATGGTCCTAGTAGAAATATGTTCACCTTTTTCATTCTCCATCACTGCTATGCCTCCCTTTATAGGAACACATTACACCAAACTCACCCACTCACTATCTAAAATTAGGTATATAATAACTGAATCTAAAAGCTTCACCACTTCCTTCTTTACAACCTCTTGCATGTTTGGATTTAACCTTCTTTGCCTCTCCCTCATTTTCTTGCATCCTTTTTCAAGTTTAATCCTATGCATAACCATATTAGGGTTAATCCCCCTAATATTAGAAATTTTCCACCCTATGGCTCTCATCCTTTTCTTAATGGTCTCTACCGCTTTATCTTCTTGCTCAACATCCAATTGGTTAGAAATGATGATGGGTAAAGTGTGGTCTTTGCCTAAAAATGTGTATCTCAGGTGGGAAGGTAAAGGTTTTAGTTCTAAAGTGGGAGGCTTTATACTTAAAGGTGGTGTGGGTTCATCCTCTCTTTCTAACTTCTTTTGCTCACCCTCCTCACACAATTCCTCTTCACTCACAATCTCATCCCTATAAAATTCAATAATTTTCTTAACTTCCTTTTCATTTTCCTTCTTAACCTCCTTCACATAACCATCTATAACGTCAATCTTCATATAAGCACTTCCATCCACTGGTTTCTTTAAATATTTAGTTATATTGAATTCAACCTGCTCACCACTAATTCTTAAAACTAGTTTTTCTTTATGCACATCAACTATAAAAAGCCTACCCAAAATCAATGGACAATTCTTGTCTTCTTTGAAATCCAACACGACAAAATCAATAGGAATTAAAATTTTACCCACTTTTATTAGCACATCTTTTACTACCCCAAATGTTCTTTTAATGGATTGATTGGCAAGTTGGATAAGCATGGATGTTAGCTTGAGGTCTTCTATCCCCAATTTCCTGAAAATAGACAAAGGCATCAAGTTAATACTTACACCTAAATCACATAAGCATTTATAAAATTTGAAATCATCATCAACACATGGAATAGTAAAACTCCTTGGATCTTTTAGTTTTGATGGCATTGTGCTTGTGATGATCGAACTATAGTTCTCTGTCAAGGTCACGGTCTAATTGTCTTCCCAAGTTCGTTTGTGTGTCAATATGTCCTTAATAAAATTTGCATATTTGGGCATACACTTCAATGCCTCCACCAAAGACAAATTAATTTGAAGCTTCTTTAACTTCTCTAAAAATTTGGAGAATTAAGTGTCGACTTGATGTTGCCTCACCCTCTATGGATATGGAATCTTAGGCTTGTAGGGTAGTGGTAGTATATATAGCTTCTCTTCTTCTTTATCTTTTATCTTTTCCTTTTGTTGGCTATCTTTTGGCACACTTGGCTCCTCCAATTACTTGCCACTTCTAAGTGTGATCACCTTAAGTTGTTCCTTTGGATTGGCCTCAGTGTTCCTCGGTAAGCTTCCTACATTTCTAGAAGATAAAGCATTAGCAAGTTGACCTAACTATACCTCCAAATTATGGATGTATGAAGCTTGGTTCTTCACAATCTGGTCAAACTTTGCGTCCATTCTCTTCTGACTCTCTTCTTGTCTTCTTTGACCTTCCTCTTAGCTTGAGAAATTTGAACCCAATACATCCATTAACTTGCCCATTTTTGTTCTCCAAAGAACTAAGCCGGTCTTGTTGAAATTCGAGAGGTCCTTATGCTCTTACTTGGCCACCTACATCGTTAGTATTCCATGAAAAATTTGGATGGTTTTTCCACGCAAGATTGTAAGTATTAGAGTATGGATTGTTACCTCATTACGACTGACTCAAGTAATTTACTTGTTATGTACCACTCACTCCCAGCAAGAAACATTTAGCTATGTTATGGTTGTTCTGCCCATATAATTCACATTGTAACTACATGGTCTTGATTATGGATGATGAAGCTCCTTGCATGTTGCTCAACTGCTTAGTAAGGGTTGCAATCTATGCTCTCAAGGTTATCACTACATCAAATGGAATCATTCCTTTTCGCTCCTTGGACCCTCATCTACTTCTTTCATTTGACCACATGTAACTGTTACTTGTCAACTCTTCCAAAAGATCAAGAGCTGCATCAATGGCTTTCCTCATCAAAGACCCTCCTACAATTGCATCTATTGTTCGCCTTATGCTTTGAGTTACACCATTGAAGAATGTCTGCAAAATAAATTCCCTTGAAAGGTTATGGTGGAGGCAACTCCTTTGTAATTCCTTGATTCTCTCCCATTTATACAATGACTCCCTATCACTTTGATAAAAGTTGGTGATCTCTTTTATGATTCTTGTTATCTTGGTCAAGGGAAAGTACTTAGCCAGGAAAGCTTGGGCTAGCTGCTCCTAAATAGTGATTTGGCTTACACTGAGTGAATTATACCATGCTTTTGCCTGATCTCTCAAGGTAAGAGAAAACAATCTCAACCTTATGGCATCATTTGACATCTTATTAAACCTGAAGGTATCACAAATCTCTAAGAAATTTGCAAGATGGGAATTAGAATCTTCATTGGACAACCCATAAAACTGAACATTGCTCTGAAGTATATTAAGGAGTGTCGGCTTGATCTCGAAATTATTGGCTTGAATCACTAGCCTTATAATATGGGACATCACTGGACAGTCCATTAATGTCCTCTCAACTCCTCCTTACTCTCCTTCTTCTGCAATATTCCTTTGTATTTGTTCTTAGCATCTAGCTCTTTTTAACACTTGCCACCTGACGAGAGCTGATATCTTGAAGTCCTATAATATGGAATTATAAGACATCAACATAAAATCTCATGTTAACACTAGGGTGGGACAGGCTAGTTTGAGCTTGATGTCACCGTAAGATGAGGAGGAATCAACTAGTAAGGAATTTGGGGAGGAAGAGGTAGTTAGATGGGTGCTCAGTGCCATCATAGACACTAACAAGGTGATTTTAGAAAATGCCAAGGTGTTAAATGAGATAGCTAAGGAAAAAAGATGCCAATGTCAAGACATTTGAGGCAACTATAAGTACTTCGCTGTTCAAAGTATGGAGATTCCACCTCCAATACCGTCACTATTTCCACCTCAATCACCATGACGGGTTCAATGCTTTAACCCTTATCTTTCCATTTTGATCTTTATTTTATTCTTATTTTTTCATCGTATTATTTTATTTATTTATTTTTTATTCCCACCTTATATGTTACTTGTCCTTCTCAAATTGAGGACAATGTGTTGTCCAAGTGTGGGGATGGGGTTGCATTATGTGCATTATATGTTTTATTTTAAGTGTGAATTTTACATATTTTATATTAGTTTTGTTTAGGTTTGCATGATGTAACTCGTGTGAGTATGTAAATGGCTAGGACTTAACGGAATCGATTTAGCTTTGAACATATTTTAGGTTGCTAAGATTTATTAACTTGTGAAATTAGTGTCCTAAGTTGCTTTGTTTAAGTATGTATGTTAATTAGGATACGATGTTAGTTCGTTCACCCTAGGAATTTGACACATTCATTAATCATTTTAGGTCAATCAAATAACTAGTATTATTAGTATCTTTTTAGGAGAATGATTAGCTAAAGAAATAAGGTAGGAAAGAAAATAAAAAATAAAAAATGTGTGTTTTTGTTTAATAAACAACTATTCTATTGAGCCTTTTTTAAACAAACCAGGTTATGAATAGAGCTAGTAGCTAATTGAGAATGTGATGTAGTTAAGTAACTGAGACACATTGGTCATATGTCGTAACACTACCAAAATAGCAAGATTAAAACTATAGCTAGTGGAAAGTTTAGGTCAATCCCACAAAGATTAATTCCAATTACTTTCCTAAATTATTTGTGTAAACAAAATAGAAATAAGAAGATAAAGTAAGATTAAATCTATAAAAACAAATCAAATTAAATAGCAACAAAGTGATAAAGTTGATGAATGAGTTAAAATTCGATTCTTTGGTTTAATCTCGGTCTAAGCACAATTTTGCAGATGTCGTTGAATTATCATCTTTACACCTCTCTTAGCTGGAGACATCGCCAATGCTATGGCCTTTGGCTTATAGAGATAAAAAATGATTCACGGGATTATGGAGCTTTACTCACCACCAATGCGGAAGGATGTCGCCGAAAAGAATGGAATGTTGCTTATAGAAGTATACATGAGATTTTTAACTCATATAGCTCCTCGTTCAAATCTTTTGAAGTCATTAGATCCTTTTCCTCATTTGAGAAGCTCCTCCTAATAAGCTTTGTTAATTCCCGTTTTTCCTTAGATCATAGTTAATCAAGAAGAGCTCATTAATTAACCTTAACTATTGGGAAACCTAGAACAAGCTCTCTAAGTTTATCTAGATAGCTGCATTACAAGTGAGCAAAACATATCAATCTAAGTAACAATCACACAAGCTCATATTATTTAATTTATCCTATGTTATCTCTAATTATTTAATACTGTTAATTACCACATATATCCTTTAATGCTACTATTACGTATTGCATTCAAGTTCTAGCTATGGGTTTTCATGAAAAAAAATTCAATGGAGCATTAAAATTATTCTCATACAATACCTAATCAATCCACACAAGATAACATAAGCAATCAAAAAAGAGGTAAAGAAAAAGATATATAACAATAATATGCTTAATGTGCTCCTTGGCCTTGATTGCAACTCTTAACTGGTGTTACGAAAGTTAACCTTCCATCTTCATCTTCAAGCTTTCACCATTGGCCATCCTCTCCATCACCACTATCGATGTTAAAGAATGATAAAATAGGAGATGAGTGTTTTTGGCTAAGTCTATCCCCCAAATGCCCTCCCATTGTCACTCTTTTTTCCTTATGTAGTGAAATTTAGGTTTAAACACAGTGACATCTGGTCAGGACACCTGGCTATCTCAACTTAATTCTAACACTGTGAGAAGTCACGGCTATGTAAGGTCATTCCACGGCTATGCAAACCTTTCACTAGCAGTGCATGGTTCTCTCATGGATGTGATCTCTCACAATCGTGAGAGATGTTGTAATCTCTCATGCCTATGCAATCCAATGCTTAGCTATGAGACTTCTCCTTTTTTTTTTGTTTTTCATTTGACATTCTCTCTTGCCCCTTCTTCTTTCAATCCTTTCCTTCTTCATGCTTTATGAATCAATATCATATGGAAATTGAGGAATGGCTTTAATGACATGTTTTTGGGTCACTTTAGATTCTTTACTTCTGAAAAGTACCTAAGATCAAACATTAAGCTAAACTGAATATCGTAAGCATTTCTAGGGCATTAATCAGTAAGTGTAGTGTATCAAATGATTTAAACATATATCAAGTTCCCCCACACTTAGCCTTTGACTGTCCTCAGGCAAATTGTCAAAATAAAATCACAAACCAAAACTTTTTCTTATTTTCCATATTTCCTAATAGTAGATAACTATAAGTAAAGATGAATGACTTTCAAAACCTATAGCAATAACTCAACATTCAAAGCTTCATGACCTTTAGAAACTGAGTAATCTAGAGGTAAACTTGGACAAAAGATATTTAAACAAGATATTTCCATATATACACTCAAATATCGTTTATAATCACAATAATCCATAACTTTGCATATCATTTTCTTTTTACACCACTAAAAGTTGCACGAATAATCATAAATCAAAGGACTTTTCTAGAGTTGTAATATTGGTAAGGGTAAGGTGAGATGCATTTTGGGTAACATAGCATAAAATCCATCAAGCTAGTGAAGCAAAGGTAACACTGAATGAGATATAAAGCACATAAGTTAACATTCATTCAAAATTGGGTACCGTTAGCCATGAAGAATGCACAACTATATTTCCCAACTCAATTAAGCTCTCATACCATAAGCCAAATGAATATAACACAAAAAAAGCTTCATCCAAACAGCATCCTCCTCATACGCAATGCATTCAAACACCCACTCAATATAACTAAAGGAGGATAAACTATTAATTAATAACTTTTCACAACAATTATATTTCGTCTTTACAACTTTCATTAAAACTCACATTTTTCTTTTCTTTTCTCTTTTTTCAATATAAAAGTGATATAAGCTACATCAATGTAGGATTCATAACATGGAATTTTAACAACTATAACCAACCCACATATATGTATATCCCTACGCCTACATCAATGTAGGATTCATAACATGGAATTTTAACAACTATAACCAACCCATATATATGTATATCCCTACGCTTAGGATTTTGTAAAATCACATTTGTTAAGAATTAATAATTACTCCACTAGTTTTAAAGCTTAGGTAGGGCATTTGGTTAGGTGCATATAATATGTTTTATACAAAAGAAAAGGCTAACAAAGCTTAAAGAGGATTAGAAAAGGAAAATTCATATAAACAGGTAGGCTATTTGACTAATGTAGCTCGTAATCAACAAAGAATGCCTAATCATTTTTATAAAAATGCATGTGACAAAAATGCATTCTCAAATAGAAAATCAATGCAAAAAAAGGATGTTACATAAAACAAAGACAGCGAGATTGATATAAATATGTCAATCTAATATGACTCAGTCTAATATGTCAATCTATTCATTGATCTTCTAAAGAATAACACATATTAATCAACCATAAGAGAAAAGGTACATGCTACGGTTGCCATGAATCTTTCTAGTCAATTTGCACTCTAATTATAACTAAATAGTCTTAAAAGTAATAGAAAACAAGAAAATCTTCGATTTTGTTTGGTTGATTTAAAAATCATCTAAGAAGTCACATAAGCAACAATTAAGTTCAAAACATGCATAAAAGCTAATATCAAATTAAGATCCCTACCCCCACACTTAAAACTTACATTGTCCCCAATGTAACATCAATGCAAGAAATGGGGCATTTAAGGATAATAGCAATTGCGAAATTATAAAGAGATAGAAATCAATTTCTTTGGGTTGCCTCCCCAGCAACACTTTTTCTTTTTACCATCCTTGGCTCGACTCCACGCTGCTTAGTCTCCATATTGAGGGTTTTCTAGCCCTATCGCTTCCACATCCCCCACTTGAAATCCTTCATAGAAGGGTTTCAGTCAATGACCATTGACTTTAAAATTTCTTGTTAGTTTATAAGCTTTCAATTTCAATTGCACCATATGGAAACATATTAGTAACAACGAAAGGTCCAATCCAACGGGAATGCAATTTACTTAGAAAAAGCTTAAGTCATGAATGGTAGAGAAGAACTTTTTTCCAACCATAAAATTATTCTTAACAATCATCTTATCTTGAAAACATTTCATATTTTCCTTGAAAATTTTTGTATTCTCCTAATATTCAAGTCTAAGTTCTTCTGATTCCTACAGTTGTGGTTTCGTTTATTTACTACCGCATCCATCTTCACATTACATTGATTAATGGCCCAAAAGGCTTTGTGCTCAACTTCTATTAGAATATGACACAACTTTCCATATATTACTTAGCATGGAGACATGCCAATCGGTGTATTATATGCAGCCCTATATGCCCAAAGAGCATCATCAAGTCGCTGACTCCAAATTTTATGATTTGGGCTTACCATTTTCTCAAGAATGGACTTGATTTCTCTATTTGACACCTCTGGTTGCTCGTTCATCTGTGGATGATAGGTTGTAGAAACATTATGAGTAACATGGTACTTCTTTAAAAGGTTTTTTACCAATTGGTTGCAAAAATGAGTACCCATGTCACTAATCAATGCTCTCAGTGTTTCAAACCTAACAAAAATGTTGAATTGACAAATTCTGCAATAACCTTAAAATCATCAACCCTTGTTGCTTTAGCTTCCACCCATTTAGAAACATAATCCATAACGAATGGAATGTAAACAAAAACAAAAGAAGAAGGAAATGATCCCATAAACTCAATCCCCCTTATATCAAAATTTTCACATGCATGTATTGGTGATAAAGGCATTTGATCTCCATGGGATAAATTACCCTATTTTGGCATTGCTCACATGTTTTAAAAAATATATAGGAGTCTCGAAAAAATTTAGCCAATAAAAATCACATTCAAGAATTTTCTTAGTAGTTTTATTAGGCCCAAAATGACCACCACAAGCATACGATTGGCCAAATTTCAAAATTGATTCAAATTCATATTCAAGCACACATCTCCTAATCACTTGGTCAGAACAATACTTCCACAATTGAGGATCATCCTAAATATAATAATTTGACTCACTCTTTATCCTGTTCCATTTAGCCTTACTCAAACCATTAGGTATCTCATGCTTCACTAAATAGTTCACAACATCAGCATACCATGGAACCTTACCTTGAAATGTTAGTAATTACTTATCCAGAAACAATTCTTGCAATGGCACTAAAACCTCCTCCTTTACCACTTGACTTAAAGAGATCTGTAACTGAATTCTTAACACCTTTCTTGTCTTTTATCTCCAAATCAAAGTCTTGGAGTATGAAAATCCATCTAATCAGCCTTGGTTTCGCTTCTTTATTCGATAAAAGATACCTTAATGCTACATGATCAGAATACAAAATCACTTTAGAATGAAACAAATAAGGTTAAATTTATCCAAGGCAAACACAATAGCTAAAAGCTCGTTTTTAATGGTGGAATAATTGCATTGAGATGGATTGAGTGTTCGGGAAGCGTATTAAATAACATGAGTTGTCTTTCCATATTTTTGATCAAGGAAAACACCCACAGTAGAATTGACTCACATCACACATAATCTAAAATGGTTGACTTCAATTAGGTGGTTGAATGATTGGTGATGAAGTTAAAAGTTCTTTCAACTTGTCAAATGCTTCCTTACATTGCTCATCAAACTCAAAGGGTACATCCTTTTGTAACAAATCATAGAGTTTCTTTGAAATCTTAGTCCTCGATAAACTTGCGATAAGAACCTGGATGGCCAAGAAAAGAACTAACTTCCCACACATTTATAGGGTAGAGTAATTTTCACACAATTTCTATCTTAGCTTTATTAACTTCAATTCCTTTAGCTGAGATTATATTCCCCAAAACTATTCCTTGTTTAACCAAAAAATGACATTTTTAAGTACACAATTTAGATTATCCAAGCATGCATCAAATGAATCCCTATACATGGTAAAATCATCCATAAAGACCTCAATAATGTGTTTAACATACTCAGAAAAATACGTACCACGCATCATTAAGGGTGGTTGGGGAATTGCAGAGTCTAAATGACATCCTTCTCTAGGCAATGTATTAAATGGGAATGTGAAAATTGTTTTCCCATCATCCTTTAGAACTATGAAGATTTGATTATATCCTGAATACCTATCTAGAAAACAATAATGAGATCATACCGCAATTCATTCAAGCATCTGATTGATGAATAGGAGTGGAAAGTGATTGTTGTGTGTGGCATCATTCAACTTCTTATAATCGATGCACACTCACCATCCATTATGAATTCTTGTAGTCACGAGTTCATTATTCTTATTCTTTACCACATTAATCCCCTTTTTTTAGTACTACTTGAATTGGACTTACCCATTTACTATCCGAAATTGGATAGATTATACCAACATCAGAGGATTCAACCTTCTTTATGATTCTCTTGATGGTTTGGATCCTTCTTCCAAAAAAATTCAATGCATATAAGTCAAAGGGCTAATATCTTTGATGTCGGCTATAGTCCACCCTATAGCTATAATGTGATCCTTAAGCACTAGAATGAGATTTTCATCTTAAATCTTGGCTAAGATCCTAGGTATGATTACTAGAAGTGTTTCTTCTTCTCCCAAAAAACATATTTTAAGTGCTTTGGTAATTGCTTCAATTCAATTGTAGGTGCTTGCACAACTAAAGAAAAAA
>JANSVA010000216.1:13974331-13987600 GCA_025504915.1 Erythroxylum reticulatum | reverse complement strand
CTTTTCTTCTCTTTAGTTTCTTTATCGTGGCTTTTTTCTTCTCGTCGACGTTTGTCTTCTCCAGCCAAGATCATCGTGTCTTTCGGTGGAGGTATTTTTGCAGCCACTGTCATATGTTTTTTGTATATTGAATAAAAGTTAATTTGGGTATTTGATTACTTTTATTTATTTGCATATTCTGTGATTGGAAAACAATTTTAAGGTATAAATGTTAATGATAGAAGGGACAAGACGTGATTTTGGTGATGATGTTAGGATGAATTTTTGATACATATAAGGTGTTTGATGAAATGCCTGTTATGTTGATGTTTATTGTATGAAAGTGTTATGCGTAATTAAAATTGATAGAAATCTATTCCTTTAAATGATGGGAGTTTTATAACTTTGATACAAGTCTATATAATGAAAAAAATGAATAATTCCTACATTGAAAAAAAGTTTTATGCTCTTTTTAATGGTTTAGTGTCGTGTAATATAATGTAGTGGAGCTTACAAGACAGTGGTATTTCGGTCGTGAATTGGAAAACAAAAAAAAAATAGCTTATTAAAAGTTAGGGTTTTGGTTTTAGCAAGTGGAGGGGGTATAAAAGAGAAGTATTTGGCTAAGAAAACATCAAAAAGTTACTTTGAAACTATTTTCCATTACTCTTGAATAAGAGTTCACCATTATTTGGAGATAGAGGAAGTATTCAACAATTCTTTGGAGATTTTCAAGATTCAAGCACATGACTTCTTTATATTGTTTTCTTTATTGTTTTTATGTTGATATTCTTTATGTATTTATAAACAAACATTGATATAGATTTAGGTGGTAAGAACCTAGGATGTGATATACTCTAACTGATTCTTTGGTTTAATGAAATTGTAGTTTTATTGTGATTTATTCATGATTTTACATTTATTAAATTGAAGGAGCAAAGGTGAAAGATTCATTATTACATTTAAAAATTGAGATTTGAGAGTTGAGATATATGTTTAGATCATAATATGAATAAAGAGAATTAAGTATGAGCTATTTAAAAGAAAGTCACAAGATCTTTTAGATTAGGGTAAAATCTATAAGAGAGTTTATATAATGAATTAAATTATTTTTAGGTTTTCTAGATTCAAAAAGGATTTTCGTTGATTACCTTTTGAATAAGTATTATATGTCTTGAGCAAGAATATATTCAAAATTAAGAACTCTTACTAGTCCAAGAACTAGAATAATTTATTAATCAATAGTGAAACTAATTACCTAGGCTTATGACAAATTTTACAGATTCAGGGAAATATTCAAAGAAGAAAGGTAAGATTGGTACAATCAAAATGTAAGACAATTTGATATACCTTTGATACCTTAAATTGTGTAATTTAATTTTTTATTAAATAATTGATTAATTGTTGATGAAAGACTAGTTTTATAAAGGTTTTAAGAGTTGATTATTATAATTTTTTAAGTATTTTGATTATTATAATTGATAATACTTTTTTAGTTATATATATTTAAAATTTTGATATATAAATAATAAAGAGAATTCACACACTTTTTATTTTCGAATAATTTACCCTTCTTTTTTACGAAATATTCTTCTTCGCAGGCCCTATATTGTGTTTTTGGAGTTGTTTGTCCATCCAGGTAAGTCGTCTAACTCATATACACCATATGTATTGCTTTAATAATACGATTCCGATGCCTTTGGGTTTTGTGTGAATGCAAAGGAGGTCTTAATTTTGTGTTGTTGTTCAGAATATTCTTATAATCATTGATGAGTTTTTATATTCTTCTTTAATAGTTTAAGTATTTATTGTATATGAAATGAGTTTGAGATCTTATGGATGATTTGAGGCATCACTAAGTTCCTAAGACGGTACATAGGCTGGAAACCAATGATGCAGCTCCCGTGAGGCTTATCGGTGAAAAATTTCACGAGCTTAGGAGTCACAGCAAGAACTCACTTTTTTGATTCATATAAATCAATTGTAGTTGATTAATTCAATTGATCAATGCTTCAACTTCAATGTAATTAATGCAAACTTAGTATTAACATAAGAAATTCATACATTTAATAGATAAGACAATTCTTTGCATAACAAGCCCTTAGGATGGTATATAGGTTAGAAACTCGTGACGTAGCTCCTGATTCATAAGTATAAACAATGTCACGTACCATAGTATTAATCAATTGTAGGTGATTAATTCAAACATAAATACTTTAACTTTAATGTGATTAATGCAAACTTAGTATTAGTATAAGAAATTCATACATTTGATAGATAAGACAGTTCTTTGCATAATAAACCCCTAGGATGGTTTATAGGCTGGAAACCCATGATGCATTTCTTATGAGGCTTATTTGTGAAAAATTCCTCGAGCTTAGGAGTCAAAACAAGAACTTGCTTTTTTGATTCACAGATGTAAACAATGCCACGTACCATAATATTGAAATCAATTGTAGGTGATTAATTCGATTGATTAATACTTAGGAGATGTGTAAATTGTAGATGTTATATAAACTTGGGGTAAATAAAGGATACTAACTATGAAATCACTCTTTTAAATTAACAATTTTGTAGAAATGAGTAATGTTGATAGATCTTGGATGTATAGACAATTAACACCTGATGGTTTCATTAATCCTAAGTTTGTTGAGGGAGTTGAAGTTTTTTATTCATTATGCATATTCTCAACCTGCATGTATGGATGGCCCAAAGATCAGATGTCTATGTAAAAAGTGTAAACACATTCATTTCCTTCCTGTTGATGAAGTGAATGGGCATTTGCTAAGAAAAAGGTTTGTCCCAAATTATTTTGAGTGGACACGACATAGGGAGCCATTGATTTGTAGCACCTCAAGGGGTAATGAAGTACACTCGCTAGTGAATTTAGATGAGTTTGAAGGGGGATTAGATATAGAACAAATAATATGGATGCAAATGAAAATCCTTACATGCAAATGGTTTATGATGCAGCCGGTTATACCTTTCAGGAAAATATAGAAAATCTTAAGGAAGAACAAAACCCACATACAAAACAAAATTTTGACTTATTACATTCAACTGACAAAGAATTATGACCAAGTTGTGAGACAATGACTTAATTGTCTTCAATTGCTCGAATATTGAACATAAAGTCTGAAGGACATATTTCTAATCATAGTTTGTATAAAATTCTTGGATGGTATAATGAATCATTGCCTCATAATCAGACAATGGTTGATAGTTTTTACAATATGAAGAACCTTATTAGGAGTCTTGGTTTGCTTGTTGAAAAGACTGATTGTTGCAAATTGGGATGTATGTTGTATTGGGGAGATGATGTGGAATTACAAGAGTGCAAATTTTGTGGTCAATCTAGGTTCAACCCTAGAAAGCATTCTATAAAATAGAAATTAGTACCCTGGAAGAGGATGTACCATTTCCGGCTAACTTTGAGACTTCAAAGACTATATGCTTATGATGTTATTACATCTTACATGAGATGGCATAATGAACACGAACAGGAAGATGGAATAATTAGTCATCCATTAGATGCACTAGTATGGAAACATTTCAATAACACCTATTATAAGTTTATAGCTGAAAGTCGAAATGTTAGGCTAGGATTGTCGACGGATGGATTCCAACCTTTTAGTTAATCTGACCAACAATATTCATCATGGTTAATCATAATTACTCCTTACAATTTGCCTCCATGGATGTGTATGAATGAGGCATATATGTTCTTGATAGTGATTGTGTCAGAGCCTATAAATTTAAAGTATAAAATTGATAGTCTTACAACCATTGATATTTGAATTGCAGCATCTTTAGGAATATGATGTTGAGACATATGATGTATTTCTGAAACTAAATTTTATGTTGAAAGTAGCTTTGATGTGGACCATTAATGATTTTCTATCATATGTTATGTTGTCTGGATGGAGCATAGTAGGAAAATTAGCTTGTCCTTATTGTGACAATGATTTTGATGCGTTTTATCTTCTAAACGGGGGCAAAACATGTTATTTTGACAACCACAAAAAATTGTTTCTCCAAATCATCTATTTAGATTCAATAAAAAAAAGATCATTAAGAGTAGGATGGTACAAATACCTTCTCCCCCTCATAAAGCTGGTGAAGAGATATTACAGGAGATTGATGAATTAATGTAACATCCTGTTCTCGTACTAAAGGTTAGAACCCTAAAATACGGTACATGAGAGATCAATAAGAGATTAAGAAAACTGGGTTTTCATGCTCATGCATATTGTTAGCATACATGTACGTGAATTTGAATTTTTGCTCATATTAAAATGACTGTACATGCATTCATTGACATTCCGGGTATAATTGACTTATATGTGAAAGGTGAATTTATTGAGAATTGTGGATTATGTGTACTGAAAATTTAATTGAATAGTGTGTTTAGTGATTTTGAATTTTTGGAGAATTTTTGGAAACTTTCCTAAAATTATGAGTATTTGGACTAAGAAAAATGCCAAATAGCAGGTCCAATATAAATGGAAACAGATATAAGAGTCAAATGATATTAGAGAAATTTTATAGATGACTTTAGAATTATTGAGAAAATGATATTGAAAATTTGAAGACAATTGAAGTAGAAATTGGGAGACAAATGGACTGATTATTATATGTAGTAGCATAAGTGAAAGGCCACTGTATTTATTTTATGTGGTAAGTGTCGTGACATGTGTCATGACACTTACCAAGCTTTTTAACCCACATTTATTTACATCTATTGAAAGACCATCTTCATTTTGTCATGTCTTTCAATTTCACAAAATCGTCTCATCTTCTTCATCTCTTTTTCTCTCATACATAATGCTCTCATAACCCAACTATCAACGTTAAGCTTTTATACCATCCTTCACCTTACCACTTCAACACTTTGTCATCTTCTTTATGTTAATAAAATCCCAACCTATTCCACCTTAAAAAGGTGATGATCGGATGATGCTTGGAGGCTAGGGTTATTTGAACATTTGAAGAAGCTTTGGAACTAAACATGTAAGTTAAACTTTGTTCTTCATGGGTTGTCTAAATAGAAGCATATATGATGATATAAGGTGATATAGGAGTAAAATATATGTGCAGAAAATTGATAATGAATGGGTACATGTGTATGTTTGGTTTTGGGTTAATGATCAAATATAGATCATGATTGGTTTGTGATTGAAATTGAAATGAACTGGATGTAGGAATGAAGGAGAAATATTGAGGAAATAAGCTAGAAGTGATAGAGTAAGCAAACGAGATGAGTTGAGATGAAAATGATGTTGAAGTGTGCTAGACATGTACAGATGCAGTGTTTCCACTGAACATGCATCTGTATTTTTGCCATATCTTGGTCTATAGACATCCAAATGGGATGATTTTAAGTTCATATTAAACTAAATACGTAAGGCTATATTTTTCATTAAGGAATTGAAAATTGAATTCTATTTCTAAGAGTTTCAAAATTTAGCTTGAAGTTGAGTTTGTGGATTCTATCGTGGTTTGGAACAGTCTGTAGTTTTTTTTGGTATAACTTTCATAATATTGAACAAAATTGCACAAAATTAGCTTCATTAGAAACCTAAGACATAAAGGAACAATTATTTAGAAGAATGTTTTGCCTAAATCCTTCATTTTTCTTGTCAAACTTTCCATGAAACATTGACCCAAAGTTCTATTTTCAAAAGAGCTAGAATGAATTTTGAAAAAGAGGGGAGTGCACGATCGTGCTTGCAATTGGAATTGCACAATCGTGTATAGTGAAGGTGCAGTGAAAGTTGACAAACGTGAACATCCATTGATCTTTTGGGCATAACTTCTTCTCCCAACATCCAAATGACATGGGACTTAAACATTAGACTCATAACACATTGATCTTCATCCCCACCAAAAATTATAACCATATAAAATAATTCTGGAGAGATTGATTGATGAATTTCGGACAGAATTGATGAGGAGTTCTGGAAAAATGATAACTGAACTATTTTCATTGAACATGCTTCGGTATTTTAGGCATAACTTGTTTGATAGTTATCCAAATGAGATGATTCTTAATTTAGAATAAACTAGAGAGACGAGGATACAATTATAATGAATAAATATAATTTCAATTATGTCTCTAAATTTTCATAATTTGACTTGAAGTTGAATATAGGGTACTATCATAGTTTAAGAATAGTCCACATTATTTGGAGAATATCTTTCGAAATACTAATCAAAATTGAATGACCTTGGTATCATTAGAAACTTAAGAGATATGAGAATAAGTTTCTAGAAGAAAGTGTTGCCAAATTACTTCATGTTATGGGTTATAAAGAAAATATAAAGTTGACCCGAAATGATAATTCTGGAAAAATCTAAAATTGACCAAAGGAGAAAGGAATTGTGATTATAATGATTTTATTGGGACATAAACCCTAAGTATAAATGATACTTAAGTGAGTTTGATATTGGATTGAGTATGTGATTTGAATAATGCAAAAATACCCAGGAATGTCATTAAGCATGCATTGTACATAGTCCATTACACATTTGTGCATAAATGAGTATTTATAATTTTGCAAAGTTGTAACGAGTGTGTTGCATAATGTTGAATGTGTAGGATAAACATCTTTATTCAGACATTTCCAGATCATGGGAGCAGATGCTAATCTGGAGCATACTGTGAGTCGACCTAGATGGTCTCATTTCATTATTTATTCTATTTTGAATTTTTTGTATTGATTAACTATTGAATGATCATATGAATGTGATTGATTGTGTTGATTTCCGGATAGAAGGTCAGATGATTGTGAGGTATGATTGAGATATTGAAGTACTCTTTGTATGTGAATTTGATGAAATACGTGATATATGATTTGATTGTCAAATGCCGGACCTAGCTCTGAAAGAAAACTGTGAATATGCATATGATTGCAAAAGTGATACTAAACATTATGTTGAATGCCAAACCGTGGTTCGAAGATGAATGTGAATCCTAAAGCATGTAATAGACTGAAATTACGTTAATGTTATGCATTTCATTACATGAATGCATGAAATATAAAGGCTGTTGTGGCCGGAGTAGCCATAGAAGAAGAGCTTAAAGCTCATACTATAAAAAAGAACTTAAAGCTCAGATTGTGAAAAAGAGCTTAAAGCTCAGATTGTGAAAAAGAGCCTAGAGCTCAAAAAGTGTATAAGAGTCATAGGCTCGCTATGTAAAATGAGTCTGGTATCCCCAACAGATGTGGGACAGTTATTAATGAGCTCGGTATCCACAATAGATACGGGACAGTTATAGGCACTCAGTCACAACAAAGTAACAAATTAAAAGTGAGTCTCATGAGCACTGCATATGCATGATAGGAATGATTATAATGGTTTGAATGAAATTTGAATGTGATATGTGTTGAATGTAAAACATGAAATGATTGATCAAGTGTATGTGATTATTAAATAAATGATGTGAATTATATGTTATATGACTAAGTGAGCCATCAAGGAAGGTCACTCACTGAGTTCGCAAAACTCACCCAAAATTTGCAATATTTCTCAAGCTTAGAAGAGTTACCTCGGTAGGCTAACGGGAGTACAGACACTTCATTCAAGTAAGAGGTAAAGGTCAGGATCAGTTCACGTCTGCATTTGTACTTTCTTATTTTAGTATCAATTTTTGTATTTCGCGAGTTCTATACAATGTGTATTTGAATATTTCTGTATGTAATAACTTCTGAAATTGGAAATATTTTGAAAATGAGATTGATCAAAGTATAATAATAATAATTGTGATTTTGATGTTATGAAATAAATGTATGGGCCCGAATGTGATAATTGATTTCTACGGGTGATGATTTTTTTAAAAAAATTGTACTAAGTTTTGACTGATTGACTGCTACTAGCATGCCACTTTTGCGGGATTCGCACTCGGGCATCACTCAGGATATCGGTTACGTGTCTTGCAAGAGTGAGGTGTTACAATTAAGGTTGTTGAAAGTTATAGAATTTGAAGCTGATGAAGTCAATACAAGCATTAATAAAAACTTTGGCTGGAGAAAATGAAGCATCTTTTGGGATTTGCCATATTGGAAAACTAATTTAATACGTCATAATCTAGATGTGATGCATTGAAAAAAATATTTTGGCATTTTGTTCAATACCATAATGAACACTGAAGGGAGGACAAAAGACAATGCAAAATCACAAGCTAAATTGAATTTTTTTTATAGAAGAAATGAGTTATATAAAGATCTTCGCATCGGTAAATATCCGAAAGCGTATTACACTTTTGACAAAAAAAAGTAAATTTTGTATGAATGGTTGAAAAGTCTAAAGTTTCCCGATGGTTATATTTCAAACTTGGCAAGGAGTGTGGACATGAGGAAGTACAAATTATTTGGGATGAAAAGTCATCCTTGTCATGTGTTTATGCAAAGGCTAATTCCAATTGCATTTCGGGAGTTGCTACCGAACAAGGTTTGGGAAGTTATAATAGAATTAAGTTTGTTTTTCAAAAAATTAACATCATCCGAAATCAAGTTGGCTGAAATGGAAAACTAGAAAGGGAAATTCTAGTAATTTTATGCAAATTAGAATAGATTTTCCCTCCAAGCTTCTTTGACTATATGGAGCATCTACCTTTGCATTTAACACACAAGACTAAACTTTTCTATCCAATTCAATATCGATAGATGTATCAGTTTAAGAGGTAATTTAACAAAAACGATTGTAATTGAAGTAATAACATGTTTTAATAACTAAATTGTAATAAACCTATTCACTAATGTAGGTATTTGCATCACTTGAAGAAAAATGTCAAAAACAAGGCTAGAGTTGAAAGTTCGATATGTAATGCTTATTTAGTGGAGGAAGCTAGTACATTTTGTTCGCCTTATTTTGAGTC
Source organism: Erythroxylum reticulatum (assembly GCA_025504915.1). NCBI lineage: Eukaryota > Viridiplantae > Streptophyta > Magnoliopsida > Malpighiales > Erythroxylaceae > Erythroxylum > Erythroxylum reticulatum. Next base: position 13,978,743 of record JANSVA010000216.1, on the reverse strand, counting down.
ACATGTTCACATAAGAGAAAGAAAAGTTTCCCGTAATGACGATGGGAGAGGAATGAGTGATGCTGATGTAACTTATCCATTTTCATAAATCCTAGACAAACACATGGACATTCAATAAGAAGAATGTTAACAGAGGAAGAAATTAAGGCTATCAATGGTTACATTTTATTGAACTGTCAAGAGGTTGAACCTTTCGTGCAGTAAGTTGAAATTGATTATCTAGGTTTTGAAATTTAGTGTTATTCACAACTAAAATACATAATAATGTTTTTAGATTATACAAGGAATGGTTACGTAAGCTAATGCATGAGAAAAAATTAACAATAAAAAATTTAGAAGACACTTTCCTCAATGGTTTGAGAAATATGTAAGTTTTCACTTACAATTATTGAAATGATTAAATTATAAGATTAAAGTGTTCAAATGACATTATATTGTTTAATTTGATAATTTCTTTTATATAGGCCTTAAAAAATCCAATAGAATATAAGTTTATATGTGATCTTGCAAAGGGACCTTTGCGAACTGTTAAATCATATTTGATGTATCTCGTTAATGGATATAAATATCATACAGAATATCATGGCCATAGTATGGCAACAATAAATAGTGGAGTTTGCATACAAGGAGAATTGATAGATTACTATGGTAAAATTATTTAGATACTTGAAATTGAGTACCTTGCATTGCCAATAAAGCGAAGTGTGATATTTAAGTGTGACTAGTTTGATCCAACTCCAAATGTTGGTACAAAAATACATAGCCGATACAATCTAGTTGAAATCAATAAGCGAAGAAGATTTAGACAATTTGAACCTTTCATGTTGGCAATGCAAGCGATCCAGGTGTATTATCTATCTTTTCTCAGCTTACGACAAGATAAGTCAGATTAGTTGGCCATTTGCAAAGTTAAACCTAGAGATGTTTTTAAATCACATGAAAAAGGAGAACAAAGAATTGAAAGTGAAGCATTTCAGGAAGATGTTTATGAAATAAATGCATCTGTTACATATGACGATAATGAACTTTTGAACGATCCAAATAATGAATATGTTGAAATTTCATCTGGAGAGGATGAAGAGGGTGAGAGATCTGAAGAGGAGCTTGAGTTTGATTCTAATTCTTCAGAAAAAGAAGATGATGAAGATTTTGATTTACAATTAAGTGTTGATAATGATTAATTTGTGTTTGTAATAGAATATTATATTCAACAAATCAATTATTTCTTTTTCAATATATACTGTGAAATATTGAATTGAAATTGTTATATTTTTGGAATATCAACCAAATATGAATTTCAGGTTGAAATATGCCACCAAAGAGAAAACAAGATATGATGCAACCAAGATTTAAACCACGATTTGGAGCCAGTTACTATTCAGGTGAAACATCACATTCTGCAGTTGGAAACGAATCAGATGTTGTACCTCTAGCTACTACACTTGCAAATGAGGCATAATATATAACAAATATATGTAGCGGAAAATAAAACGGAAGCTAAAAAAAAGATCTACTAATGCATATAGATATAGAAAACAAAAACATGAAATTTAAGATGTTTACATACCTTTTTGATGATCTCCTTCGTTCTTTAGTCTTCTCCATGTTGGGTTCTCGTAAGCCATAACAATCAATGTAGACCGTCTCTAATGAAAGTCCATACAAAGATAGAAGGATGAAACCTCACTAGGAGATAACTAGAATTCTGTCTTTATGCTAGCAAAGACAAGAACTCTTGTGAGAGTTAAAGAGAAAAAGAGTGTGTATATAAGAAAAGAACCTTTCTTTCACTTCTGTCTTACACAAGATACATGAAAATCATCTTTATTTTCTACACCATTTGGCCTTCCATAACCCCCATTACTAATGGAGAGTTATGGAAAGTTAATGATTATGAATAGCATGCATTAATGGACGTTATGGGAAGTTAATGACTATGAATAACATACATTAATGGAAGTTTGGGAAGTTAATGGCCAAATTGGCAGTCAACAACACTTGTTTCAGATCCATTCCATGTAACGTTTTCTACCACGATCACATCGCGATACAATCTCGAAAAACTCTCTTATATCTTGAATCACCATTCAAGACCATTTTACTCATCCTTCGGATCTCCTATGTGTTAGCCACTTGAAGTAACACTTAATTCAAGTAAGTTAAGAATGGCATCTAGTAACATGTCATGACCCCAATTGATCGAAAAGTTAGTGGTTTGACTACGAACCTCTCCATACGCAATGTTTCCATGCAATTTATCCTTTTACCGTCTATACCCTACTTGGTTCAGAGTATGGTCAAAGTGTTAACTCCCACTAAACTGACTACTTCACATCTAGTCCAAGTGATATTAGATCTTGTACTGAGGATCTCATTACTCTATGTATCATTGAAGACTCTCTTCATGACATATATCTGCTCTGATCAAAGACTCCCGAGTAATGACCCTGATAAGAGGCCGTGGGTATCATCTCCTTCTATCAAGAGTGGTGAATCCTTATTGACTACTCCATTACCTCTGAATACCTCAAATTCTACCCAATCACTACCCTATGAGTGACCCTTGAAAGGCACCGATGAATGGAGTCAAAACAGGATCAATATATGATATATCCTTAAGCACCTCAAGTCAAAGGCTACTTGCACCATTGCTATGATGAGACTGTCATTGACACTTGAATAGAATATCTATATGATTGTCTCATAATAGATCAATTCAATGTACTTACTACCCATAGTTAAACAACTCATGTCTATAGCTTTTGAGATCTACTGCTTGATCCAATCAAGGAGTATAACATGTGCTAGTCTATCTAGATTGATGATATCCTATCTCATGAATCCTATGACTAGGGAAAGTTTAGATACTAACATAATTACACATGATAGGAATCTCATTATCATGATCTCATCATGCTTACCTCCATATTATGTTTTGTATCAAGGACTTCATTAAATCAATTTAAGATCAACATCAAATCCATAGATATATGAATATCGAAATAATGAAAATACCTTTATTGATCGTAAAATGATTTGTACAATAAGTTCTAAAGGTGATTGCCTTTAGAGCACTTCTTTGACAAACTCTCACTTACACTAAAGCCAATCTCCTTGACATCTAATACCATAGGCGTGTACATGTGGCACAAAACTCTTTTAGGAAATAGGCTTAGTCAACAGAACAACTATATTCTTATTGGTGGGAACTCTCTCTATCTTGACATCATTTCTACTAATGATTTCTCTAATCATATGGTAACACCTGAGTACATGTTTGGACTTCTGATGAGACCTCAATTCCTTCGCCTGCACTATAGCCCCATTGTTATCACAATACAACTGTACTGTGTCAGCGATGCTCGGAACTATACCAAATTCTATGATGAACTTCTTGATCCAAATCGCTTCCTTTGCTGCTTCTGAAGCTGCAATGTACTCCTCCTCTATCGTCAAATCTGCAGTCGTCTCTTATTTGAAACTTTTTCAACTGAGTGCACCATCATTCAGTGTGAATACATATCCGGACTGAGATTTGGAGTCATCCCTATCGGATTGGAAACTGGCATCAGTATACCCACTTACCACAAGATCACCTTCTTCATATACCAAGAATACATCCTTAATTCTTCTCAAGTACTTAGGGATATTCTTAACAGCCACCTAATGACCTTCACTAGGGTCCGACTGGTATCTGCTAGTAACACTTAGAACATATGATACATTGGTTCTAGTACATAACATAGCATACATGATTGATCCTATAGTCGAAGCATAAGGAATAAAACTCATTCGAGTCCTCTCATCTTGTTTCTTTAGACACATAGATTTAGAGAGTGTAATCCCGTATACCATGGGAAGATAACCACTCTTGCACTGCTCTATGCTAAGTCTCTTTAACATCTTGTCTATGTATGTAGACTAAGAAAGACTAAGCAACCTCTTAGATCTATCTCTATGGATCTTTATATAGGTTATTTTTCCAAGATCTTTCATAGAGAAGTTCTTAGCTAACCAAATTTTGACTGATTACAAAGCAGAGACATCGTTTCCTATTAGCAATATATCATCTACATATAGTACAAGGACCACGATTGCACTCCCACTAACCTCCTTATACACACACGACTCATCCAGATTTTGTAAGAAACCAAAGTCTTTTATTGTCTAATCAAATCGGATATTCCAACTCCTGGATACTTGCTTCAATCCATAAATGGATTTCTGAAGCTTGCATACCTTTTCTCCATTTATGGATATGAAACCATTAGGTTATGTCATATACACCTCCTCGGTTAGGGTTCCTTTAAGGAAAGTTGTCTTCACATTCATTTGCCATATCTCATAATCATAATGAGCGGCAATGGCTAGGAGTATCCTAATGGATTTAAGCATAGCTACTGGGCTAAACG
>JANSVA010000216.1:13908032-13928844 GCA_025504915.1 Erythroxylum reticulatum | reverse complement strand
TTGAAGGTTGTGGTCGCGTGCAAACTTGAGGTATGCGGGGCCCAGTTCGCCCCGGTACGCAAAACACGGACCCAACACTAATACAAAGGTTTATTTCTAGTGAAGTGCAAGCTTCTGGACGACCTTTAAATAGGTGGAGGGGACAAAGGATTATTAGTAATGCTAATTTTGGAATACTTACTAACTTCTAGGAAAAGGAAGAATAGAATAAGTAAATTATCTAGTTAAGCTATCAGAAAATTACAAACACCAAAGAAGAGGAAGAAATGAATGAAAGTATTAAAAAATTTTGATATTTGATGGTCTAAAATAGTAAAGAAGAGGATGAGAAGAATAAGAGTTACCAATGTGGATTCATGTTATGCAACAAATGACGGAATGAAATTATCAATTTTAAAAAAAACTTTTCATATTTGACACTAAAAACCTTTTATTGATATTACATTATATTCTCTTACTGATTAGCCTAAAATAGATATCTCAAATAATTAAGGTAAAAATATATATGGTTACATGGTGATTTTCAAATTTTTAATCTATAAGAAATAATTTTAAAGCATTTTATAATTTGCTCTTTATTTTTTGAAAAACCTTTTGTGATGATTTTCTCAATTTTTGATTTAAGAGATATAATATTGGTTTGTAGTCATCAAGAACAAAGTTTTATAGTCATTAAAAGCAAAGTTAACTAACAATGTCAATCCTCTCATATATATGATTTACGTTGTTCACATTTTACTTAGAAGGAAAAATTATATGATTTATGTGAGCTTAACTATTTGTATATTGAGTGTGTGTGAACATATTAATTACTTTCTTCTTTGGAAACTTAAAATAAAATTTTCTATTTTATTGGGTAAGTTTAATTACAAATTTAGAAGTAGCATTTTTTTTCTTCATTCTTTTGTTTCAAATATGAAATGTGCATATTAATTTAATTCAGTTTGATTCTATCTTTGTTCATTCTATGTGAGGAAAGGAACGATCCCAAAGAATCGATCTTTCTTTTAGTTTTAGTTGTTGAATCTCTCTTTGATTGATCAATGTGTGACATTCCAAATCCTCATCACTAATGGAATCAATATGCTTTTTGTTAGTAAAGATGAATTATTTTTTCATTGAGGATCAATCTCAATATAGTGATACAGGTCACACCACTAACGAAAATATTAGGAAACCCTTTTTTTAAGGAATGAAAAAGTTATAATGAAATCGTGTTCCTTGTCTTCTATGGAATTATATAGATCATAATCAATTAAATACTTAATTTCTGGATCATACCTTATATAATTGTTGTGTTCAATTTTGTTTGATTTTACTTGTTTTCATATGTTGAAATTGGTTATGATTTAATTCAAATTTGATATAAATTGAGTGAAATCGATGTGGATGATGCATGAATATTAATTGGATTAATTTTTTAATATGGAATGAAGTTAGACAAGAACAATTGTGCACGAAAATGGCTACCATGTCACGGGCGTGCATGTTAAGTCACAACCGTGACTTAACTTGCACTTGCACAATCATGCAAGTTAAGTCACAACCGTGACTTCCCATATGCAGACACACTAACAATGTTCATTTTAATCTATAACTTTATTACGTGGCATAAGCAGGTAGAGAGCAAGAAAACCTAAACCTAGACTAGGCTACAAATAGAAAAGATAGGGGTGGCGGTGAGGGGATTTTTCATTCCATTCCACTCTTCATTATTCATTCTCTACACAAACATACACTTCGGGAGGCAGATAGAGAGGTAGAAGGGAAGACGAGAAGAGAAAGAGAGAGAATTGGTGAAGAAGAGAGAAATAAAGTAGAAAGATAGAAGCAGAGCAAGTCTTCGACCATCTAGTGAGAACAAGCTGAAGCAGAAATTGAGAGCTAAAGCGGGAAGCCTAAAAGGGGTAGGAGACCACCACCTTCACACTTACCCGATCCTTGTTTTCTTATTCTATTTTTCATTTGTTACTTAGTTTCTTATTTACTAAACTTATTATTTGTTAGCTTAACTAACTATTATTTGATTTCTTTTCATAGTTCATTTAATATTCACGATTTTATTGCTTTAATACTTCTGTTGACAGTAACATGGGACTGAAGTGTATGGAGATGATGAACTGTGTTTATGCTATGATGAGTTGATCTTTTTTCTTGAGGATTAATGTAGCTATCTTAGTCAAATATGCATGATTGAGGGATTGTGTTATTATCTTATGTTTGTTATAGTTTCTGAATAGAATGGATGTAATAACATGACAAAAATTTGCCCCATTTTAGTATTAAATGAAGGACCAAGAGGAGAAGTTTAATATAAAACTAGAAACTATAGATGCTTAGGCTATAAATTAGAAATATATTAACTTAAGAGGTAATTAGTAGTCAAGTTTCCATAATTAATTCAGATAATAACTTTTCGAATGTCAAAGCTAAATTTAGTCTATTATTTGAGTTGATCTTAGAATCCAACTATTAACTTTAGTAAGATAATTAACCAATCATTTCCCTTAATCATGTATAGGAGATTAAATTAGTGACATTAATTCTCAAAAATCCTTTATTTCTGTTAATCTATTTGTCTTTGCTTTTGATTAAATCGTTTACTTTTCAAACTAATTTGTGATTTTTTTTAAAGCCTTCACTCAACAATCACGATAGAATATTTAGGATTTCCTTTATTTTTACTTTTGTTCAAAATTAATTTAAGTGAACTAATTTCACCTCTGTGGGAGACAACCCTAGGTAATCACTACAACTACCTCATATACTTACGAGTAGGATGCCCTAGATAATTTTTAGAACTTTTTAGGCACAACAATAAGGCTTTTCATAATCTAGTATGCTTACCTTACCATATATTTGGTGTTATAATTTTGGGAATGTAATCAATTTCCTAGTACTATGATTCTTATATAAAACTATGTTTATATTTCAACACTTCTTTTTATCTATATACTAGAGTATTTTCTTACTTGTAGTAATACTGGGAGAGTAGCAACTCTAGTTTATATGAGGTTTGTTGTATTGTAGTATTTGATGTTTAATTATCCTTATCTTTTTATCTTTTCTCATACTTATGGCTCTAAATAGGGTTGATTGGTTAGATTCAAATATATCTAGAATGATTAGTTGAGGCTTCCAATATCCTTAAATTAGTTGCTCACAATCCTTATGGCCAATTTCCAATTATAGAAATAAATTCTCATTAGGATTTTCATCGTGTAATTATAAGTAATTGATGTTGCCATTCCTATCATTTCCCTATTACTATACCTTTAGGACTAAATTTTGAAGGTAGTATAAATGTTTTCCTTATGTAAGTTTATTGTTAATAAAGACAATGTTTCATTTTATTAATGCAAATGAAAGAATCGTTCTTCCAAATTGAAATCATAACATAAACTATATGAAATCAAACATGAAAATGAAGGCACAATATTATTTAGTGATGTTCATATTTACATTTTTTTAGAATACAAATAACATTGCATAATATAGGAGAACATAAAATACAACATTAATGAACAAATTTTAAAGTAGAACTATCATTTTATATTCTATTCCACCCACTTCATTCAAATATTTGGATCTTCTTGTAGTTATTACATCTCTATAAGTGTTTACAGGATCCTCCTTTGGTTTCATTATGGTGCTATTTAAAATCGAGATAAGAAAGGCTTTAATGGTGGTTCATATCTAATATAGAAGTAAACACCTCTTAGAGTTTAGTCCATCCACTCTAATTGGTATTTTTATCCTCCTATTTTTCTTGCATCTCATTAAGTGTCTAGAGGACCTGTGTTTTTTTTTTGTTCCTTCTAAATTTTCTCCAAAATTGTTTAAATTGATGGATAGAAAATGTTTATGTTTATTTATTCTTCTTTCTTATAATGATTTGGCATTTAATAATAGAATTATTAACATCATCTTCCATCATTTTTTCATCAACACTAACCTTAGCTTCTTTAACAACATTTAAAACATATTCTTCCCTGACCATTTTTAACAATCCTTATATGCCACATAGTTTTAATGTCAAGGTCAAGCATTGTACATATAATGCTCCTATAAGGAAACATATTAAATAACCATAGGTTCCTTTCTAATTGCATAATATAGGATGCACCATACATTGCACCTTTCTTTCTCATAACATTGTATTTCACTATTTTGCAAAATATAATGCCAAAAATTGCAATAATGATGTTTAAAAAAGAAATATAAGTAAAACAAATCATATAGAGTCACCATCCTCCTACTCTCCTTCCATCCAAAGATGATACAGGCAATTGGGCACAATGCAAAATTCATAATAATGGTGATTTAATGTATGATCCCTTAGTTATTTAGGCTTATCATCATAGGTTCCATGAGGGATTTTATGCCAAAACTCACTGGTTATATATTTGTCCTTAGGAAAGTTAATTGAAAAACATTGACTTGCAACTATTTTTAAATAGTCTTGATATCCAAATCTAAATTTCATAGTAAATTTTTGAATTAAAAATATGAAATTTGTACCACCCATTCGAAACATAATAGGGCTTTACCATTCCAACATCTCTATTAAACTTAAAGGTTGTTAAAATTTTCAGTGTCAGTTTATTATACACCTTTTGATAGAACTAAAAAGTTTGGTGAAGCTCACGTTATTAACTATATCCATAAGTTCCATAGACAAACTTATTTGTACAAGACTGTATGGTCAAATAAGGACATTTTGTTTAAGATATATTTATTCTAGGATTTTATAACTTTTCAAATGACATCTGCTATTGAACAAAAGTATAAGGTACTCTAACTCCTACAATGCTTACCTTTATTTGTTAAACCTTTTATTCTTTCCTTAACACCATGACGTTTGCTAATTGATGGATTTCATTCATTTTTATACAAAGTTTTTAAAAGAATTAAAATAATCAGACATTAATTTCCACCAATTAAAAAATAACTATCTTTTTAAAAACTAATATTGTGCGCTAACTATCAAGATTTTAATTTAAGTTTAAGGCAAAATATGATTATTTGTAACTGGTGAGAAGTAATATTAGAAACCATATCAATTAACTAAAAAGATAATTTAAAATTATGATGGTATTTCATATAAATACTAGTATTACTGGATGTACAAAGTACTGGTATAATATATTTTTAGGTATGGTATTTACGTACTCAATCAATTATCTCTAACGTGTACAATTATAGCGTTAGTCCCATTTCATATACTAAGATTGATCCTTCCTCTAATTTCACTCTCCATTATAAATTCGAGACATATCTAACAAAAGAACTACAAATAGAATTTGTCCAAATCCAATAGATTATGTTTATGTTAATTATATTTACCCGTAATTATAAAGTGCATAGTGTTTATTGGTCACTGTTGACATAACTTTTGGATGGAGTTAATTTCAAACTTGGGAAGCCACAAAATGTCACTATTGGTGTTTAGATTGCAAAACTTATCACCTTCCTTGAACAAACTTTTCCCTTTTATTGTTAATTATATTATAAATGTGTCCATATTAGCAGCTATGGATTATCTCTAACCTTGTAGTTCATTTAAGTTGGATATGCTTTGCTTGAGTTCTTGATTCATAATGGCTTTGTCGATGTAAGATAATATCATGTTAAATGAAAAATATTAATATTTATTATGTAAAATAAAAAAATCTATGAGTTTTGTTCCATGATTTTATTCAAAATTTTAGTTATAAGAGGTAGGTGTAGACCATGTAAAGAATTGAAATCACTTGAAGTCACTCTATTATATATGTGCTTCTAAGTATCGGTTAACTCCTTCCATTACAAAATATATATGTCAGCAATATGAAATACCATAAAAATAGTTAACTTTCTCATAGCGTGTTAACATAAGCCTACTATTATAATTGTTGATCTAGGTTTCTTGTCCCTATACCAAAAGTCCAAGGCAAAAAAAAAAGGTAAATCCCACATTCATCACTTTATTTATTAATATACAAAAAAACGCAAAATGTTAGTCAACCTCTATAATTGAACTCAGGAACAATGTATAATAAAGAGACCTTGTTTTGCATACAAGAATAGATAAATTTAATGTTTTGCTTACTTATTCAACTGCTTTGGGAATTTTTTTTTCATAAGACATAAAAAATGTGGACCACTAAATTATTTTCATCACATTCGAGACTAGAATACACTAACCTACCACAAGATATGCATTTATAACACTACATTAATATGTTATTATATGAGACATAATATGTTAGGATTTTTTTATTGTAACGAGCAGTAAAAAAAATGTTGTAAGCCATTAGTGCTCTATACAACTTCCTAATAACCTCCTCATAACCAATAATGTCAATGATCGTTATCTCCATTTCTTGCAATGAAATGTAAACACCGCCAATGCTTGTTCAAAAGTATAAGGAAGAAAAAGTATGCGCATAAAAGTATTTAACACTAATATATTATCTAAACAATTAATTTATGCATCAATGCCAACACAAACATAAAACATATACTTAGCAAGCAAATTAAGTTTATATTAATGTCAATCTCTAAATTGTTCCCAACATTCCTTGCATACATGGAAACAATGCATCATCAATTGCTTTACATCTGTCTAATAACATTACAACACCGAATTTACTTCCTAAACATGTTTATTCCGTTTTCCTTAACATCAAAAAACTATAGGAAATGATTACTCATCGTAAACATTCATTCCATTATGTATCTCCTCAAAGGAACTTTGGAAGCCACACGTTTAAGTAACAAAAAGGATGAAAACCCATTTGCCAACTCTCAAGTATTCGTATCATCAAATACACATAAAGAAATAGAACATTAAACTAAAATATATTTTACCTACCATGTTACTAATGTAATTCAATAGGCCTAAAACATGATAAGGACGTCAGCTAATGTCATTCCAAAAGGTAATATTTTTCACAAACTTGAACAAAAATTTTAACCAATAATGCATAAATATTAAATAATATTCATAACCATGTGCAATAATATTAATTTTATAGTAATATAATTACTAAATTTTCTAGTTTTTAAATGAAGTTTTCTTTAGAGGAGCTTAAGGTACATGGACTTAGAAGTTAGACTTCTCTTATGAGATGATTTTTTCCCAAAAGTAGCCAACTCTTTGCTTTTAGATATTTTGTTGCTTAACTTTGAAACCCTTATTTGCTTGCATTTTAACTAAAATTTCAAAAATCATAAAAAGAATATGACCAAAATCTAACAAAATGTTATTCAATAAAGACCATTTGCTTATACTCCTCCTCATCTTCCTCTAAGTTGCAGGTTGTTATGGTCTGTCAACACCCTCTTCTTTATCCTTTTCCCTCATTGTCATCTCCTTATGCCTTGGAAAATATCCTTTCTTTTGGTCAAACATTTGCATCTCCTCACAACTTAGGACTAATATTTCATTTTCTCCATTATTGGCATCTCCATTGTCTTCGAATAACCTTATCACTATCTTTCTCCCTCACGAGTATATCTTTATGCCTTGAGAGACATTCTCTATTTTTTCGTTCCATCATTTTGCATCTCTTTTCATATTAGAACAAGTTTTTCATAATTAATCTCCATCGTTGGCACTTCCTTATGCCTTAGGACTTCTTCTCCTGTAAAATAAAACTAAATTGTAAACTATTCACTTAATAAAAAAAGTAAATAGTACATTGATAAAAAAAATAAATTCCTTCCTGACTTTCACTTCCCACGTAACTCTTTGTATTGTATTTACTATTTTTCAACCAGTGATATGCTTCATTGTGTGATCCATATTGTAATAAACCTTTCGCAACTAAGATAATATAACACACTTATGAATTAAGCTCTTCATAAATACTTTTTTTTTCAAATATTACTATAAATTTCCAATAACAAACACATCTAAGATAATATAACACATTTATGAATTAAGCTCTTCATAAATACTTTTTTCCAAATATTACTATAAATTTCCAATAACAAAACTATGTATAACTTCCTATACTCTTGCTCCAAGACTCCATTAATATCCAATGCCTCATTGATGATGGCATCATCCCAAGCCATAGTCTAGGTTTAGATAAAATCAAATCATACTCTTTATTATTGACTACAAAATAATAAAGAAGTTTACAGACTAACTAGACCTGTTACGGATCAGGAAATTGATCAGGTTGTGTTTAGTATGAATGGATCTAAAGCTCCTAGTCCGAATGGCTTAAATGGCTTCTTCTATCAAAAAACTTGGCCTTGCTTGGGTGGAATTATCAAAGAGACAGTGCAGGAATTTTTCTTAAAAGGAATACTTCTAAAGGAAATCAACAAGGCTTTCCTTTGCCTAATTCCTAAAAACCCCATCTCGAATTCGTGGACTGATTATAGGCCTATATCTTGCACCAACTTCCTATATAAGATCATAGCCAAGATGTTGGCTAATAGGATGAAGGAGGTTCTGAAGTTTCTCATTAGTGAGAATCAAAGGGCATTTTTGGCGGGCAGAGATATTGGAGATAACATTCTGTTGGTTCAAGAACTCCTAAAAGGGTATACTTGCAAGAGGTCCTCCCAAAAGTGCACTATTAAGGTTGATCTACAAAAAGCCTTTGACAGTGTAAACTGGGGATTCTTACTTAAGGTATTGAAGGAAATGAATTTTCCTTCAATCTTCATTAATTGGATCCACCAATGTATATCTACTGCTTCTTATGGGATTATGATAAATGAGCGTCCCACTGGATTGATTAAAGGAAAAAAAGACCTTAAGCAAGGGGATTCCCTCTCACCCTACCTATTCCTTATATGTATGGAAGTCCTAACTCAATTGCTCAAGTACAACATTTCTTGGGAGTCAAAGTTCAGATTCCATTCAAAATGCAAAAGGATTTCACTAACAAATTTATGTTTTGCAAATGATCTCATCCTCCTATTCCAAGCTAATGTGCAGTCGGTTTCTCTCATGATGGCTACTCTTACTCAATTTAAAGAGATGTCTAGCTTATGTACTAATCTCCACAAGAGCTTCATTGTTCTCTCGAAGAGTGACTCTCATCTCTCAAATGTATTAGCTCATGCTACTGGTATGGAAGTTAAAGCTCCTCTCTAAACTACTTGGGGATCCCTATCTCCTCTAAATGGATCAGGTTCTGTGAATGTCTTCCATTGGTAGAAAATATTTTTTAAAAAATTGGGTTTGTGGACCAATAAAGCTCTCTCCTATGGGGGTAAACTACAACTTCTCAAATCTGTTATTCTGTCCATGAACACCTACTAGAGCTCATACATTTTCCTCTCCAGAGGACTGGCTAAAATAATAGAAAGGTTGCTGAAACAGTTCCTGTGGGGGAAAAAGAATAGGGGAAAAGGAATGGCCAAGGTAGCTTGGCAGTCTATATGCCAACCCAAAGAAGAAGGGGGATTGGGAATTGAATCCATAGTTACTAAGAACAGAATCCTCATGTCTAAAAGAAACTGGAGGCTATTAAGTGATCAGGAAACATTGTGGGCCAACTGGATGCATACTTATATTTTAAAAGGAACGAGTTTCTGGTCTCTAAAACCTAAGCCCAGCTACACTTGGTTCTTTAACCAACTCCTAGGTATGAGGGGAGAGATTTATCAGCATATAACTTGCCAAATAGGGGGGTGATAGACTCTCATTCTGGTTTGATAACTAGTCTGGAAATGGCCCCTTAATTCAAAATAGCATGACCAATTCTCTCTTAGACCACATTCCAAAGGATGCTAAACTCCATGCTATCATATGTAATGGTGAGTGGACACTATCTTCGAATGAGATAATTTGCCTACACATCCCTCCTCTTATAAGACAGGGGGAGAGAGATAACTACTTTTGGAGGGGTCTACCAATTTCGAAGATTAATCCTAAGGCAGTAAGGAAATTTAGTGCAAGGCTAGAAAATAAGGTCGGATGGGACACTCTGGTTTGGAATAAAACCCTCAAACCTAATGTGAATTTTCTGCTACGTTTGGCAATGTGGAACAGGCTGAGCACTATGGATCGGTTAAATTTCCTGACCTCCCCTAAACATTGTATTTTCTGTCACCTAGTGGATGAATCCAGAGACCACCTCTTCTTTGAGTGTGGCTTCTCAGAACACTCTGTTTCACAATCTTTACCCTCAGTGCACCAAACCTTAATGCCTGGAGACTACTAGACATAATGCAAGGGCTTCCTAATCTGAACTTGTCGAAATATGACAAGGATATAACCCTTCTCTCGATGAATACATGTGTTCAGGTTATATGGCATGAGAGAAGCTGTAGAAGATTCAAGAATCAGACCACTTCAATGACCTCTCTTACAGAGATCCTCACTACAAGTATTAGAGAGCAACTGATTGTTAAGTCGTTACACCTATATTGTAGTGGGAGAATGGCCTATATATGGAGGATTTAATTCCCAGAAGACAAGCTACACAATCCCACACACCAAGCTATGCAGAAACTAGATTACAACTTAGATCTACAACATTTGATCTCTCCCTTCTCAGGGGAGATCGTATGCTAAGACTTGGTTCTTTAACCAACTCCGGATTGAAATTGAAAGATTACTGAATCCTTGTCATTATAGTTCAGTTATGTCTTTCACTTATCTAAATATAGAGATTTTTAAACGATCCATTTTTTTATTTACAAAAATTTCAAATGTTATTATCGTTGAACTAATTAAGAAACTGTTTTGTTTATTATATCTACTCATTTGCATCTTAATGATATTCTCGAAATTATAAATGGTCATAAATTTTAATAGGATGAGTTTGGTACAATATAATTATTGCTACATTACACCGTCAATGTTGTAATGCATTATGTTTAAAGTTATGCCTTTCATTCTAAACTGCCTCATTTCTATTCCACCTACAATTATATTTCATCATCCCCCTACTAGTAATCACCTAAGTCTAAGATTTGTATGATAAAACCTCATTATTAACATTAAACAGAAAGTTATTCGTTCAACTTTTGAAGGTGAATGACTTTAGTGTTTAATCAATTAAGTTCACTGAAAATTTTCAACTATAGCTCATGCTAAATTGTCTTTTGAATATTTCAAAATCATACTATCCTTAGTAAAATACAAATTAAATCTCCAAACTTCCAATTATTATATGTAATTCTCCAACTCAAATTAAGGTGGCAGACTAACCAAAATTTAAGCTTCCCCGCAAAATGCATGCCAGTGGGCTGAGAGCAAACTCAGCAGCTTTTATATCAAATTGGTTTCATTTATTTCCCCGTGATTTCGGATGATGATTGGAGAAAATTGGGAAGCTTTTTCACCTTATCAGGGCAGCAGAAAATGACCCCAAAAACTTGTTCACTTATAGATCAAAGTTAACAGTGAGGATGCACATTATGGAAGGCAATTTCATCATTTCAAAGTCAAAAACAAATCATTGGAGTTTAACAACATTAGAGGTGCTACACAAATTGAATTACGGAAGTTAAAAATGTATAGATGGCTGTGGAGATGAAGAGTTAATTGTAGAATGGAAAAGTGTACATGGTTCGGAAGGTTTATGAATTGATTCATTCAAGATCGATTATACCGAAATTGGAAAGAAGGATCTTTACTTGATCAACAAAGTCTGAGCCTGTTGCATACTCTGTTAGCATCCCAACAGCGAAACCAAACATCGCCCATCTGGTCAGCAAAAATCCCAAGAAAAGATATGCAGAGAATATCACAATTTAAAGCCATAAAATACAGCATGTTATTTATCAAAATAAGCTAATGAGTTCATTTATGCAAAATGACATGAAACTAAGCTCAAAGAATCTACGGAAAGTCCATTACACCTTCAATTACCAAAACAGAGATGCGACCTCAAATGAGAACGTCCTACCGGAAATTGCACGTCATGTCAGTTTCATATCCATTTAACTCCTAACGTAAAAACTCTGTAAGTTCTTCGGAGGAATTAGCTATTGATATAAACAAAATTCCTACATCAGCTCCCACAGACCTTAAAAAGAATTTTCTTTTTCTACCTAGACATTGCATGCTAAATTTTTAAAAAAAGAAATGACTTCAGAAGAAATAAAAGACTTGTATTTCTTTCTCATTCTGGTCCCCATATATGCATGAGGATAATGCAAAACATAAAGCCATTTGTTGCACAAATCAAAAGATATAGTAAATGGACTCAGATAAAGTATTTTATCTTTCGAAATTCACAACAATATTGGTTTCATTTAGTTTCATAATCTGCTCCACTGGGCCTTTTACAACAGCCAATGTTAGAGGAGAGACAAGTTTCTTGTCCACCATTCCACCCTATAAATATTCTTTAACAAAGCCATTTCATAGTATATAGTTCCACGCACTTCTCCCTTTGAAGCATTAGGGGAAGATGATACAATGGTCAAGTCATTTTCCAATCTATGTGCTACATTATGAAGTAGCAACTGCCACAAAATTGACACCCCAAGCACATTCATGGTATTTCTCTTCGGCCTATTAAACGCCAAAGCCAGGCCCAATGCTAGTGGGATGGCAAGTGTTTAGCAAGATATGGAAATTTTGAATCAAGAGCTCATTTTGAAGACCTATTAGAAAGAAGAGGTTGCTCCTAAACTTCAGTACTAAGGCTATGTTTGATAGGAGAGTTACTAATAGAATAGAATGGAATATTATTTAATCGTTTAGGAGGAAGGTTTATAATGGAATGGATTGGAATAAGATAGAAGTTTTACATTACATCTTATTCCATTCTAAACAATAAAAATGGGTTACTTCCGATTTGGGAGTTTCAGGATAGAATGTAAAATGATAAATATGTACTACCTAACATACTCTCAATAATTTTTTATAATACTAATTATACCTATGAATATGTATTTTGATCTATTAACATACGTTTTGTTCTATCAAGGATGGAATAGTCATTCATTATTATTATACATTTCATTATATCCATCTTCTAAATAACATTTCATTATATTACATTATGAACTATTTCATCCATCTCAAACAATAATTTTCTAATAGTACATTCATTTACATTTCCATTAAAAATCTTACGTCTAACTAAACATAACCTAAGGTATAGGAGATAATTTAGGGGCCAAACCTTCAACATCTTGAAATAGACTCATCAGGAAGAGATGGACCACCATTGGAGCGATGTGAAGAAGAACAAAATTCTATTATGGTAGGTAGGCTTGGCTCTTGGTATGTAGTGCTAAGAAGTACTAGAAAGATGAAATCGAAGAGGATGACCGGGGGGGAAGCTATAAGTGTTTAGAATGCTACAAGTCAATAAGCTCCGGAGATAAACCTAAGATCTTTAAATGTTTTGATGTTTCTACTAGAGAACTTAAAACTTTTTCTTTGTTCTCGGACATGGATTTCATCCTTTTGCCACCAGAACAACAAAAACAGCGAATTCAACTTTATAAAGTGTCAAACCCCTCTTACTAAATTTGTTTTATAAAGTTGGTTCAAGTAACTTGTTATGCCAAACTATCTTCTACAGGAATTCTAAATGGCATTTTGAACTACGGGAAGTGACTTTTATTCGTTATTATGACAATTACATCAAATCCCTTAACCGTCACCAATTTTACTTGACCCAATTTCTTAATTACTCGTCATTATTCATTTACTATTCGAAAGACAGTATTACATGAACTGGAGATTGTTAAGCTCCACTGGTAATCAAGCTCTACGTACACAAGCAGACTTCAGACAGGACCTATCCCAATCGAGAAAGAGAAACAAAAAAGACAATAAGTTGGAAGCTTTTAGTAATCTAAGAAAAAGGGAAGTCATTACCTTCCATTAATAATCTCATTCTTTCCAAGGAACCCAAAGAAGGGACCTTGATTTGCTTCCTCAAGCTTCTTCTGGTTAAAGTAATCTTGAAGCTCTTTGGCCTTTTTCCGCTGGAACTCGAAGGTAATAGCATTCTTGTCTCCCATAGTCACTGGTCTGGGAGGAGGAGCAGCAGGAGATGAGGGAGGTGAAGAAGGAGGAATTGGCTTCGATGGAGGTGAAGGCTGCTCTCTAAGTGGAGATGCCACTGATCTCCTAATAGGCCCCTCAGCTTGAGAGCTCCTTATGGTAACAGCAGCATAGGCCTTGATAGATGCAGTATTAGTAGGTAATCTAAAGCAAGAAGTTGAAGGTGTTGATGAAGATGAACATGGAGAGGAGCAAGACAGCGGTGGGTTTGGGATTTTGATGCACGGTAGTGAAGATGCCACAGCCATTTTTTTTTTTCTCTCTCCAATTCCAAAGCTACGTAGCATAGGAATATTTGTTATTTTCATTATTATTTTATTTGCTTACGCGGGTAGAAGATGTGTGGATAAGGTGTGGCTTAAGTTTCAAAGAAAGAGAATCATGGATCTTGTTCAGGTGAATGTCGGTACATGCGTGCTTTTTAAACGCGCTCTAACAACTTTCATGCCCGACCCGAGGACTATAGTTGAGTTTGTTTTCGAACAACATGCTTTTCATTTCTTTAAAGTTTATTTAGTTTCACAGCTAGGAGCAGGACAAATAATAGTCATCTGTACATGACCCTGCCGTAACAATCATATTATACGCATTCTGAAGTGAATTAGGAAATAAATGAAAACATAATATTTTGAGATAAATGAAACCATAAATATTAACAAGGCAAGCACAAGACACAAGAAACATCACTAGCCAAAAAAATAAATAAATATAGCACGTCGGCTAAAATAAAAACAATGGCAAATGCACTCACCAGTACTAAACTAATGAAACAAAATTGAGATCTTAAGATTAAATGAACAATTTAAAAGCGGATGGCCACGACATAGGACTCCTTCCATGGTAGCAAATCGTGGCAACTTTATTTCTTTCATTTTTCTTCCTCCAAAGCATCAAATTGATTTAGGGACAAACACATAGCCTCTGTTACTAGCAACAAATATGATGGGTCATTGCATTTTAGAGCAAACAGCTCTGGCACAAACCTCTCACATAATTACACATGCACAACTTCTTTCATCTCCTCTCTCAAGTTCATCATCTGATCCACCCCTTTCACTGTAATTCGATTATTGCACATTTTAGTAACATACCCATAATGAAACATAAAATGCATTAAAAAGGGTTAAAAGAAAAGGCTTTCTTCTTAATGCTTGTTGACTAAATGTTCAATATATCAAATGGAATTCCATTCCTGATAACATCCAATTAGGATGAGGAAAGCATCCATATATTTGACAACTAATGCCTCATTCATTTCTCTTGCATATTTGAAGGAAGAAGCCAAGAAAGCAAGAATAACGTCAATAAAAATTGCAGAAACAACTCCTCAAATCTAAAATGGAAAACAGCATAGCTGCCAACTTCAAGCTGCAAGTAAATTGACTGGATCAATCTGGTGTTATCGGAAGAAAGAGCAGAAGAAAACTGCAACAACTTGGAAATCTTACGGCCACAATACTGGCTTTATGTTCGACTGAATCGAATATTCAAACCAATAGATTCCTGAATGAAAAAAAGTATTGCGGTAGATACTAAACAGAAATCACGTAGGGTTGCAATAGACTGAAGTTAGTGTATTTGCTCAGGTTAAAAACAAATCATTTGTTACCAGGGCAACCCCAACAATTACCCGAGTCAATCTCAAATGGAAGTCCAGTTGACATTATCTAAAGATTCCAACTGTATACCAGGAATTCAGATTCAGACAAAACAACAAATTGATTTTATTAATCCATTGAATTTACAGCATGTAATTAATATGAGAATTGAAGGCTGTCTGTAATATGTCACCCCTATCAAAGAAGGCTTGTAATTATGAAGAAACGTATAATTACTCCAGGGTCAAAAAATGAGAGCAATGCAACTATGACTCTAGTTCACTGAAAAACAGGTAGGGAATTACATTTAACTGGAATATCAAGGATATCATGAAGATAGCGTAATGCATGACAACCCATCGCTGGATCATCTAATTCAGTAATATGTTGGAAAATTTTCCGCAAGAATCAAAGTGGCATATGAAACACAACGAAGAATGAGCCTTTTTTTTTTCACAATTAGACATGTAATATGATACAAATATGCTATACGCACATTCATTGTAAATGATCCAGTAATTTTAATTGAAAACTGAAGGAGAAAGAGAGAATCACCAAGAAACTAACAACTGAATCTTTTGTACATGCACTACAAGGATGATATAATGTGCAGTTCCCCAGCCCACTTCAAATGCCATCTAAATCAACGGAAGATGTGTCTAGTAATCTTGATGATCATCATTCATTAAACTCTTATTCTCCCATAGAAACTGCTTCCATAAAGCATTCTGTTCCGGTGCCATAAGCACCAAGTGATTTAGTCCCTGAAATACCTATATTGTTGCATCTCAATCTATCAATCTGATCTCTATAAGATAATCTATCTTTAGGCATAAAAGAATTGTTAAAATCCTTCTACGGGTGCAAATTATAGGCACAGGAGACTCCGTTGTTCAGTACATACTGCAATTATATATCCAAATGTCTATACTTGCTATCAGTTAAAGTCTTTCAGAGTTCTACTTTTAAAGTCATCAACTAGTTCTAACCAACTCCCTGTAATTAGCCAGGTTAGTAAAGCAACTGAGACCAAAAAAAAAAAAAAAACCCATAAATACAATACGAGCATTGAACTAAAACGAAAAATTGCTTGTTCATTTCGCAGCACACAAGAGGGGGAGTACATGAAGTCTAAGTTAAGGCTTACTGGCAAAGGCAACATTATCTGGGACATGTTTCCCTACCTTGGCTCAAATTCCTTGATTTCAGCAAGCTCATTTCCACAAACATCAGTCCACTGTACTTTTCTTCTCGCTGTATGACCAATAAGGTCATTTCTTTTATCGCACAATGCACCATAGGGATTAGCAACCTCATGAGAAACAGGAAGTTTACTTTGTGGCTTCTTCAAGTTACTTTTCAAAGATAACTTTTGCACATTATCCTCGTCAAGATCTGCTGAGTGATCCATTCCCTTATTAACAACGAGAGCATCTGGTAACACATCCTCCCGTTGGGTAGATCCTACTTTGAGATGCGAAGGGGAATCAAGCTCTGGAGAAGCGCGATCAAAGCAGACAAAGGAAGCGCATCTACGGGGGAGCCGGCCCTTCACAGAAGCCAGCTGGAGGTCAGGTTCTGGTTCTTAGTCTACCAACTGGTAATGATTGCACGATGAAACTCTCATGGACCTGTCTTCATGATTCTGACCCAAGAGAAGAAGGGTAAGGCCCTTGCTATAGCCAGAAGCTGAAGAAGAGAAGAATCCTCCTCCTTCCACTGCCAATAACATCAGTTCTAATCATCTGGTTACCAAAATCTAGATTCTGTATGATTTCTTTTGCTCCCTGGTGGCTACAAATACAAAAGTCCCTTGTTCGCCAACATCCTGCACTCAGGTTATCAGAGAGCAGAAACAAGTAAATCAAATACATCAACGCGCATTGCGTAACTATAATTTTACACATTTTAGGCTCGGACCCTAGTAGTGCAGTATTTGGACATCGAAAAAAAACAAAGAGCAGGGACTCCAGCTTGAATTTAAAAGAATACTAACTAAAAAAGTACACACTGTATGCAACTCGCGAAGTCAAAAGAAGCATGGTAACTAGTAAGTGGCAAATGTTTGAAAAATCGGGTAATTTTTTCTTTAAGGTAAACAACTAGTGAAGTGAATTAATTCGGTAATACCTAAGAAAGACTGTCAAACGGACTTCTAAGATAGTATTATCATTCTATGTAAAATCTCAAGAAAGGACAGAGGGGTCACAAATGGTCTCATTTAAAACTCGGTCTTCTAGACAGAAATTACGTGCATGGTATATTTATTACAACATAACTCATGTACATACACAAATAGTAAATATACCCAAATAAATTTAACACAACACTACAAATATACCCGAAAAATAATATTGAATACTATAAATGCGGAATAAATAAAAGAGATAATGAAAGAACACACTTAAAAATTATTAACGGAATTTGACCAATTTTGCCTACTCTCTGAGCACCACTTAAGGCAACCTGCTCTTATTAAGAAGAGAATACTAAATTTGATATGTGTACAAATTTTGAGTATTTATCAAATTTTGGGATGGTTTAGATTAAGAGAGGGGGGAGTTATTTTATAAATTGAAATACTCCTCCTATCTTCATCTCTTCTCAATATGATATAGAAATTGGGTCATCAAAGTCAAAAACAAACAACAAATCTCCACCTTAGCACAATTTCGGGTCCCACCAAATGCAAGCATCATTCATCCTCCTAATCAAACAAAACAGCCTTTGTAGTGCTTCCAATTTGCATCCTCAGTCGCCAACTTAAAAGTGTAAGATGTTGACTAAGTTTAAACAATGTTTAAACTTAACTTTTGTCACCACCTTGGTCATCATATCTGCAGGATTCTCCGTAGTTCGTATCTTTTAGAGAAGTATCTCCTTTTCTTCGAGAATCTCCTTCACAAAGTGATAGCGAACGTCAATGTACTTTGTCCTTGCATGAAAAAAATAATTCTTTGCTAAGTGAATAGCACTTTGACTATCACAATACACTACAAGGTGTTTCTGACCAACTGCCAAGTCTTTTAGCAATCCATAAAGTCAAATCATCTCCTTTACAGCCTCTATAATTTTCATACACTCTGCCTCTGTTGTAGACAAAGCCACTGTTGATTGTAAACTGGACTTCCAACTAACTGGCACCTTAGCATAAGTGAATAAGTAGCCAGTTGTAGATCTTCGCTTATCCAAATCGCTTACATAATCAAAATCACAATATCCAACTATGTATTGACCAAGTGATTTATCCCGCTCAAATAATAAGCCAACATTTACGGTATGTTGAATATACCGTAAAATCCATTTCATAGCTTACCAATGAACCTTGCTAGGATCATGCATATATCTACTCACAACACTAACTGCTTGTGAAATATTGGGTCTCGTACACGCTATTGCATACATCAAGCTTCCTACTACATTAGCATAAGGGACTTTCGCCATATATTCCCGTTCTTCATCCATCTTCGGAGATAACTGGTTGCTAAGCTTCAAATGAAGAGCAAGTGGAGTACTTACAGGTTTTATATCTTTATTCATACCAAAACGTTGTAGTACCTTCTTCAAATACTACTTCTGAGTTAGCCAAAGCTTGCTTCTTGGTCTATCCCTGCTTATCTCCATACCGAGAATCTTCTTAGCTTCTCCCAAATCCTTTATTTAGAACTCTTCATTCAACTGAGCCTTCATTTTGTTAATTTTATCTTGGCTCTTGGATGCTATTAACATATCATCAACATATAAGAGTAAGTAGCTGTAGGACCCATCTGGAAGTCTGCACAAATACACACAGTGATCATATTTACTTCTTGTGTACTTCTCCTCCATCATAAACTTGTCAAATCGTTTGTACCATTGCCTCAGTGATTGCTTCAATCCGTACAAAGATTTATTCAGTTTACAAACCTAATTTTCTTTACCAGCAACTTTGAATCCATGTGACTGAGACGTATAGATTTCCTCCTCCAAATCACCATGTAGGAACGCGGTTTTCACATCAAGTTGAGCTAACTCCAAATTCAATTGCGCTACCAAGGACAATAAAATTCTAATGGAAGAATGTTTAACAACCGGAGAAAATACCTCATTATAATCAATTCCTTCCTTCTGAGCGTAGCCTTTAGCTACTAGCCTTGCCTTGTAGCGAATATCATCTTTGTTAGGAAATCCTTCTTTCTTTGCAAATACCCATTTGCATCCAATTGCCTTCTTTTCCTTAGGTAGTTGTGTCAACTTCCATGTCTTGTTCTTCTCAAGAGATTGCATTTAACTCTTCCATTGCACCTGCCCATTTGCCACTTTCTGAACTTTGGATTGCTTTTGGGAAGGTAGATGGAACATCATCAATAACTAGAAGTACATAAGCTACCATGTCAGTAAACACAAGCAGGTTTTTGAATTTCTCGTCTCGTCCTTCTAGCGGCAATTGACTCTGATTGCTGTGGAGGTTCTTGGGTCGGAATCTCTTCCTCATCTGACTCTTCTTCTGCCATAGGAGAGTCGCTAGTAGTGTTTTTTTCTAGGATCACCACTGTCTGTTCAAACTCTACCTGCTGCGAAGTACCATCAGCCCCTTCTAGAGTTACCTTATTTAACATGGCAGATTCAACAAAGGTAACATCCCTGCTGACAATTGTTTTCTTTGACTCTAAAGACCACAAACGGTATCCCTTAACTCCAGCATTAAAGCCTATAAAAAGTTCCTTCTTTGCTCTTGGATCCAAATTTGATTCAATAACATGATAAAATGCAGTAGAACCAAAAATATGCAAAGAATCATAATCTGTTACAGGTTTTCTAGACCATACCTCTAATGGAGTCTTGTCACTAATTGCAGATGATGGAAAACGATTAATGAGATGTTGAGCATATGTCACCTCAGCCCAAAACTTTCTGCCTAACTTAGCATTAGACAACATACAACGAACTTTCTCCACTAGTGTTCTGTTCATACACTCCAACACCCTATTCTGCTGCGGATTTTTTCTAACTGTAAAGTGTTGAACTATGCCAGACTCTTGATATACCTTCAAGAAAGGATTACTTTTGTATTCTCCACCATTGTCTGTTCGGAGAACTTTGATCTTTCTTCCTATTTGGTTTTCAACCTGAGCTTTCCATCTAAGGAAAACCACAAGCACATCATCTTTGTAACATCCCATCACCGATGGGAAGGGTAGAATAGTCATTTGGAATGAGTTATGAGTGTTTAAAATTGTCTTGGCATGTT
>JANSVA010000216.1:13890618-13907932 GCA_025504915.1 Erythroxylum reticulatum | reverse complement strand
CTTTTTCAATTTCGGCACATACCGCACATCCCTCAAAATTCTGGTGGATCTATCATGATTCCTCAGCTTGATTGAACCTATCCCAGCTGTTTTACATAGATTGTCATTACCCATGTAAACAACTCCACCATCAATTTCTTCAAAATCAAAGAACCACTCTCGGATGGGAGATATATGATAGGTGCAACCTGAATCCAGAATTCACTAGTCTGAATGGAATGTTGAGGGTAATACCACTAAGGAGACATCTGACTCTACATCACTTTTACATTATGCAACATTTGCACCTTGCGAAGCCTTCCCTTTCTTCTTCAACTTTGGACAGTCTTTCTTCTAGTGCCCTTTCTTATGACAGAAAGCACACTCATCTTTGGCAACTCTGCTTTTTGATTTGGATCTTCCTTTTCTGCCCTTCGATTGGCTTTTCTGACGACCTCTTGCCACAAATGCTTCATCTTCTATAACCGCTTTACATTTCTTTTTATCTTGCTTTTGCAATTTATGACTATACAAAGCGGAACACACAGCATCTAAAGATACCTTTTCCTTCCCATGAAGTAAAGTAGTTTCTAAGTGTTCAAATTCATCCGGAAGGGATGATAACAACATTAAAGCCAAGTCTTCATCTTCGAATTGTACATCTAAATTCAACAGGTCTGCTATTAATTGATTAAACAGAGTAATGTGTTCATTCATAGTAGTACCTGGTCGGTATTCAAATCGGAACAACCTTTTCTTCATAAGGAGCTTATTCTGACCATTTTTTTTCAGAAATTTGTCCTCCAATGCCTTCCACAATTTGTGTGTAGAAGTCTTATTTTTAAAGCATACTTTTGCTCTCTAGACAAGCATGATCGAATTTTCCCGCATGCCAATCAATTTATGATACTCCAATCCTTATCTTCTACATATTACGGTTTCTTTTCTTCAATAGCTATGTCAAGGCCTTGTTGGAAAAGCGAATTCAGAACCTCACCTTGCCATATGCCAAAATGAGCAGTACCGTCAAATATTTCCATCGCCAACTTCATACTTGACATTGGAATCCTCTGCCATGTGGATGAGGAAGTCGATGTCGCTTGTGTCATATTTGTTATGTCCCTAGTTGTTCATGAATTTACCGATGTCATTATAGACTCAAATAATAGTATTCAATATTACAAATATTACAAACAAACTAAAGGATGAACCTTCGGCTTTGATACTACCTGTTGGGAAAATCAGGTAATTTTTTTCTCTAAGGTAAACAACTAATGAAGTGAACTAATTCGGTAATACCCAGGAAAGACAGTCAAACGGACTCCTAAGATAGTATTACCATTCCACGTAAAATCCCAGGAAAGGGTGAAGTGGTCACAAATGGTCCCACTTAAAACCAGGCCTCCTAGATAGAAATTACGTGCATAGTGTATTTATCACAACCTAACTCGTGTACATACACAAATAGTAAATACACCCAAATAAATTTAACATAACACTACAAATATACCCAACAAATAATATTGAATACTATAAATGCGGAATAAATAAAAGAGATAAGGAAAGAACACACTCGAAAATTGATAACGGAGTTTGGTCAATTTTGCCTACTCTCCGAGCACCACTTACGGTAGCCTGCTCTTATTAAGAAGAGAATATTAAATTTGACATGTGTAAAATTTTTGTGTATTTATCAAATTTTGGGATGGTTTAGATTAGGAGGGGGAGGAGTTATTTTATAACTTGAAATACTCCTCCCATCTTCATTTCTTCCCAATATGGGATAGAAATTAGGCTATCAAAGTCAACAACAAACAACAGCAAATACACTAAAAAAGTAAAGAGATACAAAGAAAAGTTGTTAACTATTTTCAAGGGAACCAAACATAATCTTGGTTGTATGAGATGTAATAGAAATTTAGAGAGTCTTAAACAGCGGCGGCGGTGACTTGTCGTATGTCAAATTATTTAGAGGTAGATAGTAATAGTGATCACTGGGCTGGGTGCATGAAAGTGATGGATACTCTTGCGTTTTATTTCTATTTTGTTATTTTCAAATTTCACTTTTCTCTCCTTCTTATTAAAATTGTTTTTTCACTTATCTGAAGGTAATGGTGTGATTATTATGGAGAGAGGAGAGAGGAGAGAGGAGAGCGATTGCTTTTGTTCCTCAGTGCTGCTTTATGCGTCCACCCTTTATTTAATAATATTGTTAATGTTCGAGCATTGTAGGTTTACTTCAATTTAACTTGGTTATGAAGAATAAAAAACACAAAATTACAAATTAATTTTTCAATTAGTCAATACAATTAATTAACCCTAGGATTGGAACATGTTAGATTTAATAATTATATGGATAATACCTAGAAATTGAGGAACAATTGAATCCATTGTTGTTTTCTGTGAAGTGAAGTGACAGAGATGCAGATGATTGACTACTGTTATTCCAAACCCTGATTAGAAAAATCTCATACAATTCCTAATAGGGGGACTGTATTTAAGATTGGCTAGTAGTAAGGCCTCTTGTGCACTACAAAATATGGATCAAGCCTACCCATCATAGCAAGCTCGTGAACACAGGCCCAATGACATATATGAGAGAATTACCAAGCCCAATTATATTGAAATCAAATTAATCGAGGTTTGTATAAAATTATGTTTATTATGCTAGTCCACAAAATTAATGATAAAATTCCATCATTCTCCCACTTGGATAGTATAACCAACATCAATGAACAACATAAACAAATCCCCAGATTAATATAACAATATGTGGCCACAATAGGATCTCAAAGATGAGCCAAGAATCTCTTAATTATAAGTCCAAAATGAGGTTACAAGTATCTGAACAGTATATAAATCAGACCTAATAAGAGTACTGATAACATATATGCAAGATACACATGCCTCAATGACCTAAACAGAATGTGTCATAAGGAAATGCACATAAAATAGTAATCTGATTGTGCAATTCCAAATAAAATGACCCAAACATCCACCTAGGATGCCAACTGAGATTTAATAAAAATATCTCAGAACAATAAAATAAGATTGGGTACAAAACTTCTCCAACAAAATGCCATATATATACAAACATTTAAATGTATCTATATAGTATATTAATAAAGTATATGGCAATAACAATAATAGCAACAATTATGAGAAAAAGTCTCTAGACTAAATAACAAAATAGTCAAATACAATGATGCTATCAAAATTAACATAAAAGACAGACTCCCACTAATGCAAGACATCAAAAGATCTAAATAGACCCATACGGGTTACATGATTGACAAAATCTTTAACAGTCAAGCCTTTGGTTAGAGGGTCTGCCGCTATAATATCGGTGGGTATATGCTCTATACGAGTTTGAAACTCCTTAACCTTCTCTTTAACAAACATATATTTTGTATCAAAATACTTCGAATGCTTAGAGTTCTTGCATATTTGAGAGAAGCCCACCACAGTAGAGTTATCACAGTATATGGTTAGAGGTCTGGAAACACTCTCCACAAGATGAAGCTCATAAATGAAATTCCTCAACCATATTGCTTGTCGAGTAGCTTCGTAACAAGCCACATACTTTGCTTCCATAGTTGAAGTTGTTGTAAGTATTTGTTTAACACTTTTTCAAGATACAACTCCTCCAGCAAGTATAAAGATATATCCTGATGTGGATTTGTGATCATCAAGGCAGCCATCATAATTAGAATTAGAATAACCTATCACCTCAAGGTGATTAGACATCCTATAAGTGAGCAAGTAATCTTTAGTACCTTGTAGGTACCTCAAAACTTATTTCACAACTTGCTAATAACCCACACTAGGGTTGCTTAAGTATCTCCTAAGTACACCAACATCAAAAGCAATATCAGTTGACCATACATAAGACTGCCAATAACAGAAGCATATGAAACCTTTTCTATCTCTGACTTATCTTTATCATTTTGAGGACACTGGCTATTCGAGAGTTTGTCACCTTTTTGGATGAGTGTATTGCAAGGATTGCAAGTTTTCATGTTAAATCTATTCAAGAACTTTTTAATATACCTTTTATGAGACAAACCAAGAACATCAGGAATTCTATCACGATGAATTTCAAAGCCTAGAACAAAAGAAACATTGTTGAGATCTTTCATATCAAAATGAGTTGTCAACATTTGTTTAGTCTAAGAAAGAAAACCTATATCATTACTAGCTAAAAGAATGTCATCAACATATAAGACAAGAACAATGAATTTTCTCCTACTATTCTTCAAGTAAATGCATTGATCAACAACATTTTCCTTGAAGTCAAGGGAGCAAACAATTTGGTCAAACTTCAAGTACCATTATCTGGAAGCTTGTTTCAGCCCATAAATTGATTTTCTCAATTTGCATACCATATGTTCCTTACCTTTCTCAACAAAACCATCAGGCTGATTCATGAACACATCTTCATATAAATCACCATTTAGGAAAGAATTTTTACATCCATTTGATGGAGCTTCAAATCAATATGAGAAACCAAAGCCATCACAATACGTAATGAATCTTTAGTAGAGACCGGGGAAAAGGTCTCTTTATAGTCTATACCTTCCCTCTGGTTATACCCCTTTGTAACAAGTCTGGCTTTGTACCTTTCTGTCTCACCTCTAGCATCATGTTTAGTCTTAAAGACCCATTTACACCTAATATTCTTACAACCACTAGGTAATTCCACCAAATCGCAAACGCGATTTATACTCATAGAAGCTAGCTTATCTTCCATGGCTGCCAACCATTATGAGCTACGAGGACTAGAAATGGCATTCTGAAAAGAAATTGGATCTGAGTCTTAAACTAAATTGAATTCATGCTCCTCCAAGTAAATGTAATAGTCTCGAAATTTAGAAGACTTGGATTTAGGAATCCTTTCAAATCTCCTAGGTGGAACTATAACCACATATGGGACTTGACTGACAATGCCAACCTGTTGAGGAATTTCAACATCATTTCTTGGAACAACAATATCATTATGAATCAAAGGAGACTAAATTTCCTCAGGATGAAAAACAATAGGTGTAGGAACAATAACACGATTCTCTCTGAAATCAACAACATGAGACTCATGCCTTTCATTATGATCCATGTCCCATTCAAAATAGATAGCCCGATCTGATTCAATGACTCTAATAGTGTGATTGGGACAATAGAATTTAAACCTCTTAAGCCAGTATAATAACTAATAAATTAACTTAAAATAGTTCTAGGATCAAGTTTCCTCAGTTGAGGATTATAGATCCTTACCTCAACCTTACAACCCCAAACACGAAAATGCTTCAAACTGGGCTTCTTTCTTGATATAAGCTTAAAAGAAGTCTTTGGTACAGACATACCAGGCACATGATTGAGAATATAAATAGTAGTCCTCAAAGATTCTCCCCACAAGAACTCTAGTAAGGTGGAGTGACTAAGCATGCACCTAACCATCTCCATAAAAGTACAATTTCGTCTTTCTACAATCCCATTTTGTTGAGGAGTGCCAAATATGGTATATTGTGCCTCAATTTCACAATCTTGCAAGTATCTAGCAAAAGGGCCAGGGTTTCTTCCAATTTCATCATACTGACCATAATACTCACCACTCTATCAGATCTTAGACATTTGATCTGCTTCCCAAGTTGTAATTCAATAACATTTTTCATTCACTTAAAAGAATCCAATGATTTAGATTTCTCATGCAACAATTCAATCTAACCATACCGAGAAAAATCATGAATAAAGGTAATGAAGTACCTATAGCCTCCCATGGCAATATGAGCAATGGGTCCACAGATGTCTGTATGAATTATCTGTAATGGTTCCTCCTTCCTAGTCATTTTCTCCTTTCTTACTTTAGCTGTAAACTTCCCTTTTATGCAATCAACACAAGTGTCAAAATTAGAGAAGTTCAGATCATGCAAAATAGTTTCCTTAATCAACCTCTCCATTATCTCCTTAAAGATATGTCCTAACCGTTTATGACATAACATAAAAAAATTTCAGTAACTCTCCCACGTTTCTTTCTAACAACAACATTAACATCATCATGTGGTCGGTCAAAATGAGAAGAATTAGCAATTAGCATAAGCAATCCATCACACATAATTGCAGAACCGACAATAGTAGAATCATAGTACAAAATAATACCATTATTGATTATATGGAAAGTATATCCACAATTGTGTAAAACAGAAACTGAAATCAAATTCCTTCTCATAGAAGGCACATAAACAATGTCTTTCAAAAGCAAATCATGTCCACTACTCAATTTCAAGGAAACTACTCCTATGTGCTTAACATTAACATTAAATCCATCTCCTAGTTGCATTGTCAACTCCCCTTTATTTGGTTTCCGCCTGCTTTTGAACTCCTGCAATATGTTCGTTACATGAATAGTTGCACTATTGTCTAACCGCCATGAATTAGAAGGAACATCAACCAGATTTGATTCAAAACAGACAAAGATTAGAGATATACCTTTCTTCTTTGTCAACCAATTCTTAATCTTCACACAGTCACACTGCCTATACCCATGTTCTTGACAAATTTTGCAGTTTCTATTAAAAACAAGCTTGGCTTTAGCACCAGAACTCTCACCAGGCCCAGAAGGTAATACAGGTTTATCATTCCCCTTCTTCTTAAATTGAGGCTTATGTTGTTTATTTCTATAAAATTTCTTCTTGTCATCACTCTTATAAGAAGTGTGATGAATACTATAGAACTTTCCCTTCTTCATAGTATGGTCCTCTTGAATAAGAACAGAAATCAATTCATCAATGCTCCATTCATCTTTCTGAGCATGGTAAGTAGTCCTAAGAACATCAAACTCAAATGGAAGAGATTCAAACACTTGCTAGATCAGATAATCCTCTCCCAGTACAACTTTCATGGCCTTCAACTTGTTATACCAGTTCACAAGCCTCATAACATGCTCACGAACACCACCCACACCATCATACTTGGTCTTAGATAGTAAAGACAAGTAATTAGACTTTTCATACTTATCAAACTTCTGGAATTTTTTACCAACAACCTTAAGATAATTTTTTGGCATTATCAGTTTCAGTGATGGTCTCTTTAATAGTCTTCTCCATTGTGTACTTGATGGTCATCAAACAGACCTTGTTAGAATGAACCCACTTGTCATATTTAGCTTTATCTACAGCGAAAGTCTCAGTAGTGGGTTATGCAAGCTCATCCTTAGTAAGAGCAACATCAACATTAGAAATCGCCAAAAAAAGATTCAAGGATTCGAGCCAGTCCTCATAATTGGTCCCATTCAGCTTAATCAAAGAATTCAAAGTTGGAAATTGATACAATGTAAGGAGATTTAGCAAATGGATCAAGAATTATCAAAATTGGGCAAACAACACGGTTAGGTTCTCATGTAATTACAATCCTGCCTAAGGGTTCCGAATTACAACACAGATCACCCAAAACATTAAATTATTCCCTAAAGCTAATATCGATAGGATATTGAAAACTTAAAGACATAATTCAATGAATTAAACAAAACATTAGAAACCACATTGATAAAGACAAACCGATAGGGTAAGTACATCATTAACATAGTATCTAATGTATGCCCATTAACAACATCACAATAACATTTTGTAATAACTGGTTTCATGATAAGTGAGCTCACAATTACACAAAGTGAATGACAATAATCCAATAATATTCTTAAGATTGCTCTCATAGGTTCCAGTTAGCATCATAATTACAAAATTAACCATATTAATCATATAATTTAATATTATATGCATAAACTATATCTAAAATTAATTTTTGGTGCATAACCACATAACATTGAGAGTACACATGATCCCACAAAACAAAATAATACTAGAAACAAGTTCAAAATAAAAATTTTAAAATTCAGGAAAAATAAAAATAAAAATTCTATTATTCAACAAATTCCAAAAAAAATACCATAAATTAGAACTGGGCAAATGGAACAAACACACAAAATTTGGCACAAAATGGCTAAGGGAGGAGGCTATAAGCACCACCACGTGCCACCACTGTGCGTAGGAAAGAGATTAGCTAGTCGGGCTTCAACTTCTCCACCCAAAAAATAGTAATTGGGTTGTTCAACCCGGTTCGCAACCCAGTTTAGAAAACCGTCCATAACTCCTTCAATTTTGATCTGTTTTCAACAAAATTGGTGTCATTAGATTTAGAATTTAACGATCTATCAAAAACCTTAATCAATTTCATAAAAAAGCTACTTAATATGTTCAGAAATATTTGAAAGATATGTTTTTCAAAAAAAGGTTTTCATGGTTTGTTTTCGGGTTGTGGGGTTTTAAAGAACAAATAAAAAATTCAACACCAAATCAACAACAAAAAAAATCAATTTTACAAAAACAATTAACAAATTGAAAACAAAAATGAAATTCCATGAAAATTAATATCTCAAAAATTACACAAAATTAGCAATCACAATTAGGGTTAATTGGATCTGATACCAATTGAAGAATAATAAACACGAAATACAATTGACTAACCCTAGGATTGTAACATGCTAGATTCAATAATTGTGTGGACAAATACCTAGAAATTTAGGAATAGTTGAATCCATTGTTGTTTTTTATGAAGTGGCGTGGCAGAGACGTAGAGGATTGATTACTGCTATTCCAGACCCTGATTAGAAAAATCCCGTATAGTTCTCAATGGGACGACTGTATTTAAGGTTGGCTTATAGTAGGGCCTCCTGTGCACTGCAAAACATGGGTCAACCCATCATAGCAAGCTCATGAACACAGGCCTAATGACATGTATGAGAGAATTACCAAGCTCAATTATCTTAACATCAAATTAAATCAAATTAATCGGGGTTTGTACAAAATTATGTTTATTATGCTAGTCCACAAAATTAATGATAAAATTTATTCAGGTTAATCTTACATTTTCATCAATTTATTTTCAAGGGATCAATCTACTCGGTGATGTGATTCCTGATTTATTGCTTCATTGTTGTAAAATAGAGTCAAAATCCACTAGCAAGGTCCAGGAGCTTTTGACCTATTCTCCTTGAACAGACAAAGAAGATTGGTCATTAAAACATCAATGTCGGTAAGGAAATGTGATCAGATGCACTGATATAGTATTTTTCTTTTATTTTCATAATTTTCTTTCATGATTTTAGGGAATATTTGGTTTTATATTGTGGTTGTCAAAAATATAAAAATTAGGTCCTAAAATGTGTTTGGTTTCATTATGCTGTAACAACATAATTAGAATAAGCTTTTGTTAACTATCTAATTAGATGTCTTTTCATTGTCTCTTCAACTAATGTAACTTTCCTCATCGGCTACTTGCATTGGCAAAGGCAAGGATACTTTAGTTCAATTCATCAAATTGTGAAGAATTAATTGTTCCCTTTTTGTTATCTCAAACCCAATATCATCTTTTGATTTTTCAACAATTCCAGAGTTCCTTTCATTTCAAATGGACATCATGATATTTCTAAATGCAATGACATGGAAATCTTTATCCTTCATTAAATTAGCATTCATCCAGCATAAAAGTTTGTCCATGATAACTTGATAGTTAGGTCTTAAATTTATCAGTTGGTAAAATATGTCGCTAAAAGTTAGTACAATTAAATGGATTTTAAAGTATTACCGTTAATAATATTAAGAAGCAACGATAGTAATAAATCGTTACCATATAACGAAAAAGGAAATAGTTACATTAAAATCAAATTAATCGTCTTCATTCTCTTGTAGAACATAAGCTTCCTCCTTCTCTTCAACCTCTAACTCCTATCCATTTTGTAAATTCAGACTTGTTTTATTGGTTCAATTTACTTATCCATCAAGAGGCCTGCCTTTTTGAGGAGTAATTATAAAGTTGGCTTAGTTCTAGGTAATTATGAATATGAAGAATTGATTTTTCCTAGATGGGTTGCTGTAGTGAATGTAAGATTCATGTTTTTCCCAAGTAGGTTGACCTAGAATACTTTCATTAGGTATGCAATATTTTGGTTTTGATATTTGAAAGTTATTAATGGGGAGTATGTGATTTAATGTAGAAGATTGAAACTTTAATTGCATAGTTATTATTTAACCCATAAAAATTGTAGTTTAAAGATTTGATAATAAAAATCATACACTTTTTTAATACTTATGGTGTACAAGATATTTTTTATTTTTATTTTAATGATATTTTTTGTTTTATTTTAATGCATATGGTGTTCAATTGAGTTTTAATTTGGGGAAGACAAATCAGCCCACTAATTAATGATATACTTAAGAAATTCCTGTTTAGAATTTCTTAGTAGTAAGAATTTGGTTTGAGTTTAGAAGAGTGGGGACAATGAAGAGAAAATGCTATTAAAGATACTTATAGAGGTGATGAATTGGCACATTAAACACAAGTAATTTTCCAGTTATTTGGAAAGAAGGAAAAATGACTCTTTCTATATGCTCTCGAAGCTATGTACCTTTCAATAAGTAGAATCTTCTGCATTTGATCTTCTTTATTTTGGTCATCTCCCTTTCTAAGTGACTATGTTAATTGAGTTATTACATTAATTTATATTTAATAATTTTTATATTTTATGTTATACTTTTATTTTATAAAATTTTAATTATATTAAATATTCATACTTTAATTTTTAATTTTTAATTAATTTAATAATAAATTTTGGTATGTTAAGAAATGAATTAAATTCTAATTTAATAGTAATGATCTAATAAAAAAGGATAATAAAATCAAATTCTTTTAATTTTTCATTACAAATCTCAAAGAAGATTTTTTTTTTCAATTTTTTCATTACAAATCTTAACAAATTAGGTTTTTGTTTTCATAACAAAAAATAGAAATTAAAGCAAAAAATAAAAAAACCATAATAGAAAAATGGAAGTGGAAAAAATGACTCTTTAATTTTTGTAATAGTAACTTCTACACATTTTTTATTATATTTTTATTACTTAATATCCTTGCCTTTAATTTCAACTTTCGAATATGAAATGAAAACATTTATGAGATAAGGTTGAGAAGTGAAACATGCATGCTTTCATATATAGCTTTTAAAAATCATTGATGAAATAAATATAATTAAAATATTTAAAAAGGTATTAATGTTCTTTTGAGTTTCTTTAGTACTTTTGTTTTCTCTTTTGGTTCATTCTTTTAGGAAAGATCTTTCTTATTCATCTAATTTTTGTTTCTCTTTTATTTTTATTATCATTCTTTGAAATATCTCTCCTTCCTTTTTCCTTTTATATCTAATGAGAATGATTTTCTCATCATGGATTGTATAAGTTACTATATGAATTCTTATTTGAGTTCACGAAGATACTACCCACGTAACATAAATGCTTACATGACCTCCTCCATATAGCTCACAAAATAATGCTTAAGATCGTCTTGTTGCTTTAGCAAGGCCATTAATCTTTGTTAAAATTACTTCCATATGAGTTTCCAACAATATGATCGCACTCATAGTGTGAATTCATGCTATCATAAGTTTCCTAGCATGACTTGATTTTCATTGATAATTATTCATGGTAATCTCCTCAATTAAATCTAAAACAGCTTTTGGAGTCTTACTGTTCAAAGTCCCTTTTGGTATATGAATCTACCATCTATTTGATTACATAGTCTACACCATTTTAGAACGTTTAAACTTGTGACCATATGAAGAGTATATGGTGTGGACACCTCTTAAAGAAGTCTTTGTATCTCTCCTATGACTTGTACAATGTTTTATGATCCAACTGTTGATAAGTAGAGATATCATTTCTTAATTTGGTAGTTTTTCTAGTAGGAAATACTTAGCCAAAAATTTCTCCAATAAGTTATCCCATATGGTGATTAAAGCGATCGGTCATCCCTCTAACCATCGTTAAACCTAATCTTACAGTTAAAGTAAGGAACAACTTCAACTTGATGGCTTCGTCCATCACCCCTTTGGCTTTGAATGTGTCATATATCTCCAAGAAATTAGATATAGGTGCATTAAGATTCTCATATGGTAACCTATTAAAATTTTCAAACTCTTGTAAAATATGTATAATGTTATGTTTCATCCCAAAATTGATTGACATGATTATCAGTCTCTATATAATTAATTGCATCCTTATTAAAATGACATCATATAGTGAAGTATAGTTTTATGCTTGCCTTCTATAATGACTTGGTGATGATCCATTTAGAAAATAGTTCTCGTTATCTCTTGACATATCTATAAAAGTGTCCTTTCTATTTGTAGATTTTCTTTTGTAAAACCTGAGGAATTATTTCTAGTCATACACCAAAAGTTACACCTACTACTAAATTTGCACATAATAATCTTTAAATATTTTCAATATTGCATCGCTCCCCAATAACGACGCTAAAAACATAGTGATACCTTCCTATTCTAATACACAACTTAGAATATCATACTTATCATTTAGTGCTACTAAAGTGATAGTAGGGGTTCATCCTATAAGGAGTTAAAAAATATTGGATCTAATCATCTAAAATTTAACCAACTAATAACTAAAATAAATTATTGATTGATTAAACTAAAACTAAACTAGTATTCACTTCTCTAAGTCATTACAAGAACATCACAATAATAATCAAAGAGAAATATCAATATAAGTAAATACCTATACAAGATTTCTTCCTAACTTCATTGCATATGTTTATTCCATTACAGGAATTATATTGTTGGATTAGTGAAGGCTCTTAGAATATTGATCCATCACCTCTCGATGTACAACCATGTACCCCTAAATAGGTTAATTGATATCTCTATCTCAGTAACTTATTTAAAGTTGCATTATATTCTTTGAAACCTTGTAAAAGGTTGTCTTAATACTAAAAAGGTCAGGTAGGTCTATCTTTAGATCCTTATTCAATCTTTAATATATATTTCAAAGATATTTTTCATATAGATTCTCTCAACTATGTTTATATGTAAATTAAATAAAACTTAACCTCTCGCTTGTATATGGCATTAAATAATACATATAATTCTCAAACGGATAAACCTTTATTTAAATTTAATCAAAATATGTAAAACCTATAAAGGTTTAAGGTAATATAGATATAAATGTATTTAGCCACAAATCATCATTGAAAATATGAAAATAATAATTGAAAGAAAGGAAAACTCATTCTAAGGCATCCCTTGATCAAATTATCTACCCTTTATTGGTTATCACTTATCCAAAATGAATTAAAGTCTCTCTATATTGAAAATTATATTTGAATGTACTTTTATACTTTCCTTAGGTAGACACTTACTAATCTAGTTAAAGTTAAAAGTGAAAAAGAATACAAATTCTTAATTTTTGCCATTTCTTATAAATTATGTTTTCTATAGACATGTTCTAGGACACAATTGTGACCCAGAACTTATAACTTTCTATCTGAAATATAAAAGGGACACAGGTTGAGACAACCTTTTTAAATTTCTATTACTTTTTTAAAATTAGAAATATGGTAAGATATTGCTATATCTCAAGTCATTTAACTTTTTTTTTCTCTTATCTTCACCATATAACCACCCTTTTACCCATATATCATAATGTTTATCTATTAGTTTCTTATTCAAGTGAGACACGGTCTAGCTTATGACCATGTGTTCGTCTATATTTAGCTAAAAAGTGGCATTTTCTTTATGTTTTACCTTACAATCTCCTTCATTCTTGTCTACTTATATGGTGCAGTGCAGTGCATGCTTACAACTATGATTACAACTATGACTATCAAGTCATAGTCATGAGTATTACAAGTCACATCTATGACACAAGTTTTCATGGGCGTGACTCAAGATGCACGACTAAGACTCAAAAGTCATGGTTGTGACTCAACATGCGTGGGTGTGACTCAAGTTGTCACGACTCAAGTTCATGGTTGTGACTCAACCATGCATGGGCATGACTTTTGTGAGTTGGCACCCCAAACCTAATTTTTCACTATAAATAGAACATGATGACAATAGAAACGAGAGGAATCGTGGTGAATTATTTTGGGAGCAGAATGAGGGGCAGAGCATGAATACCTTGGAGACCTATAGAGGGCTAAGCTTCCCCAACTTGGTTTCAATTTGGAGGTGAAATTGACACTAAAGAACACAGTTAAGCATATCATTTCATTTTGTAATGATGAATCCCTCTTTTAATAGATAGTTATCGTTGTTTTGTGTCTATTGATTTGGATTTTGTAAAGATAATCTGAATGCAATCATTAGATTGTATTTATGAAAATTGCTAGAATCTTTAATATAATATGTAATCATTATGTTTTAGATTCGTTTGTAGCTACTAATGATGTTGAATCATTAGGGATAATGTAACATAGACTCGAGCTTATATGGTTATTCCCTAGATTGTTCTATTTTTCATATTCATAATGCAACTGTCCAATTAAATCTAGAGATCTTGTTCTAGATGATCTAATAGTTAGGTTTAATTAAAGAGTTTTTTTTAATTAAATACGAGGGAAGATTGAGATTAACAGAGTTTGTTGTTAATCTATGATTAATAGTTGCTAAGAGAGGTATAAGAATAACAAAACAATGAAATATACTTATTTATGTGTAGGATGAGATTGAATCGAAGACCGAATCCCTAACTCATTCATCACTTTTCATCATTTTTTAATGTTTTCTTTAATTTATTTTCATTAGTTTAGTTTCATTATATTTTCTTATTTGAAGACCATCAAACCCCCTAACATCCTAAACACCAATTCTTTTCATTTCAAAAGCTTTACACACACTCTTTGTGGGATCGACCTAGCTTTATGAGTATCTATACTTTTTGTTCTAGTTATTTTGTATAGTGTTACGATGCATTATCATAATTTTGGTGCTATTGTCAAGGAGTATAGTGTTCTAGTTTTTGTTCTTGATTTCAATTGGTGTTTTGTATATATTTGTTTTTATTTTATTTTTACATTTATTTACTACTTCCTTCATAAGGAAAAATAGATTGTGTGCTAATATTTTTACATTCTATTAATGTCCAATCTTAATTGAACAATGACTAAGAACACTTTATGGATAAGACATAAATATAATATGAATCTCATTATAATTTCATTTGTAATATATAATTATCCCGTGGACTTTATCATATACATTTAAACAGGTACAACATAAAGAATGTTTTTAAATTATTTTATCACTAAACTATAACTAATTGATTAGCTGTAGGGTATAAACCAATAATTAAGGTGTAACCTTGAACTTATTACACATAAACCAGTTACGGTAGTATATGGGGCTTAACTTCCTTGCTAATATATCTGTAGAAATGGAGGTTATAGAAAAATGAGTTTACTACAAATGTACTATTGCTTTCTTTAGGAAGTTATGATATGGTATTGGGAATTCAATGGTTGGGTAATCATGTAGATATAAACTAGACCTTTAATAGCTGGTTATGCAATATAGATTCAAGGGGAAGCAACATGTTTTAAGGGGAATGCAATTAAAAGAGTTATCACTCTTAAAAGGAACCTTAAAGAAACTAAATTATATAATTCAATTGTGTTTATTTTAGTTTATTCCCTCTTAGGTGAGATTTAAAGACCCATAATTATTTTGTTTTCTATAGAAGTTAATGAAGTACCACCAACCTTGATCAATGTACTTCAACAGTTCAATGAGTTATTTGAAAAGCCTATAGAACTACCTCCTAGTAAAGTTACATTTGATCACAAAATTCCTTTAGTGTAAGAAGAAGCCACATCTAATATGAGACCTTATAGGTGTCCTTTGAAACAAAGGGATATTATTGAGAAATAAGTGTAGGAAATGTTTGATAAAGGCATAGTTTAACCAATTGCCAGCTTTTTTGCTTCCCCTGTGGTATTAGTGGGTAAGAAAGATGGATGTTGGAGATTGTGTGTTGATTACAAAGCTCTAAATAAACAAACTACGAAAGACAACTTTCCAATCCCAGTGATTGATTAATTGATTGATGAGTTAGTTCTATCATGTTTAGCAAGATTGATCTAAGGTTAGGGTATTATCAAATCAAAATGTGGCTAGATGATGTGTATAAGACAACCTTTAAGGCCCATTATGGACACTTTGAATATTCTAGTAAAGCCTTTTAGCCTTACAAATGCTCCTGTAACTTTTCAAAGCTTTATGAATTATGTTTTCAAACCTTTCTTGTTATGGTATTCTTTGATGATATATTAATATATAAACCCTTTATAAAAGCTCACGTGCAACACCTTATTGATGTTTTTAAGCTGATGAATCAACATAAACTCTTTCCTAAAAAGAGTAAATGCTTCTTCAAGGGATCCAAAATTAAACGTCTTGTTGACTATATTTCTACTGAAGACCTCCAAACTAATCCTAAAAAGATCAGTGCCTTAGTTTATTGGCCAACACTACTAATGTCAAACAACTAAGGACTTTTATTGGCATGGTTGGTTACTACAAGAAATTTATTAGAAATTATGCATTCATTTCTCATTCTCTCACTCAACTCTTGAAGAAGTGGGAATTTACATGGAGTCTTAAGGCTTAATAAGAATTTGGACAACTTAAGACTGCATTAAGCTCTGCTCCTGTGTTGTCACTTTTGGATTTTTCCAAGGTGTTTATTGTAGAAAATGACGCTTCTTTAAAAGGCATTGGATTCGTATCACTACAAGAAAAATGAAGCTTAGCGATGGAAATTACCGACGGACTAATGTGTCGAAGAAACGGTCGTAGGTAATAATTTAAGATGAATCACAAAATGTCCATCATAAATTTATCAATGAAAATTTTATGTAACCATCAGTATATTTACCGATGATATCAACAAAAATTTTGTGTAACCATCAATATATTTACCGACGATTATTCTAAGTTGTCTTCGGTCGGTAAAGTTACTGACGGACAAGATATGTTCATCGGCAAACTTATCGATAGAATTGGTTATTCTGTCAGTAAGTTAATGTTGTCATTACTGATGGTAATTAGTTATTCGTCGATAAATCGAATAGATTTTACCGACGAACTTTGTTTTTTTGTCAGTAAATTTACTAAAAACTATTTTTTATTTTCCCTGCATTAAATTTTATTTGATGATGTTATGGTTGATGAATAATTTAAATAGTTATGAGTTATTTATTGATAATATTTTGATTTGTTTCAACATTTAATTTGTTAAAACAAAAAGTTGATTGATGATATAAAGTAAAATTATCTTAATTGATAATTAAAAAATTATTTTATACATAATACATATTTGTAATTCATACAAAATGACTACAAGTACCCTATTCATTTAGTGATTACAGATGCTCTGATTACTGCGATGAGGTGCTACGCCTCCCCTTCAACTCATCCATCTCATTACAGACTTAATCTATGTAC
>JANSVA010000216.1:13866004-13890518 GCA_025504915.1 Erythroxylum reticulatum | reverse complement strand
AGGTCTTAGCACCGAACCTCTATAAAAACAGTGTTTGTTTTTCTTCCCTATTCTTAGCATTTAAATTTGTTTAAATTATTTTGTGTGTATTAACTTCTGATTTTATAAAAAGGTTTAAAGATCTATTCAACCCCCCTTCTAGATCGTTTACAATTAGTTACTACAAATGAATCAGAAACACAACAATTATGTATTGTATTCGATTCTAGCAAAGGGGGTTTCATGCATAAAAACAATCAAATAGAGCATTCAATTATTCTTATACAGCACCCAAACAATAAGTATAGGATAATATAATCAATTACTAAGAGAGAAAGAACAACAAACAATGAAAGAATGCTTAATTAGGTTCTTCGACATTGATATCACCTTTGAACAGACATCAGAAAGCCTATCCCGCCATGGCCTCCATGGGTCTTTGAAATTGCAAGCTTCTATCACCCCTCTTGTTTCCCAAATGATTCATACCCAATATTTGCTTTTGTTGTAACTTTTATACTAAAAATTAGGTTTTTGGGATAGCTAGACAAATGTCACGGGAGTGTATGTCGGCTCATGGCTATGCATGGCCTCCTTAAAGGCTCATGATCATGAGCCTTTGTTGCACTCGCCCATGCATATAGTCATGGGGGTGAATTGTCATAG
Source organism: Erythroxylum reticulatum (assembly GCA_025504915.1). Classification (NCBI taxonomy): domain Eukaryota; kingdom Viridiplantae; phylum Streptophyta; class Magnoliopsida; order Malpighiales; family Erythroxylaceae; genus Erythroxylum; species Erythroxylum reticulatum. Next base: position 13,889,873 of record JANSVA010000216.1, on the reverse strand, counting down.
TCATGAGACACAATTTGATGTATGGTTGTGAGCTCTCCTTCATGGCTTAAACTCTTCATTTTTTGCAATTTTCTTGTCTTCTCTTTCTTTAACCCTTCTTTTTCTTGTTTCATAAAGACAAATGAGCGAGAATCTCAAGAAAATGACTCCAATATTGTGCTTTTGAGTTACTGTAGCTCTTTCACTTCCGAATTGTACCTAAAACTAAATATGAATTAAAGTGAATGTCTTAAGCATTTCATATCATTAAACACTAATTGTTATAGAATAAATGTATAATCAATTAAGCACATACTAATTTCCTCCACATTTAGCTTTTGATCGTCATCAGGTGAAACATCAAAATTAAATTCACAAATGCAAAAACGCTTACGCATTTTCCATATTTCCTAAGAATAGATAATCATAAGTAAAGAGGAATTACTTTCAAAACCATGACAAGAACTCAACATTTAATGACTCTACTAATGATCAATCAACATTCACCACCTTTATCAACTGAGCAATTTAGAGGTAGACTTCACAAAATTTGTTTAAATATGATAAATTATCGACTACACACAAACACCATCAAAATTATGACATTCCACAACTTTGCATATGATTTCATTTCTCCACCATTAGGATTCACATACATAACCATTATAAAGGACTTTAAGGTTTTAATGTGGCAAAGGTAAGGTGAGATGTATTTGGGTAATGCAGCATAAAAACCATCAAAGTTAGTGAAGCAAAAGTAACACTTAATATAACATTAAACGCAAAAACCAACATTCACTTACAATTGTGTACATCAACTACGATGAATGCAAAAACTATGTTTCCTAGCTCAAATTCAAGCTCTCACATCACAAACCATATGAAGTATATATCACTCACAAAAGTTGAACGTAAACAATACTTTGTAACCACAGGGAGTGACCCTTGGAAGCAACATCTACCTCATATGGATTATGATAGTGTTAGATTGCATAATATTTTAATGGGTAGTTTAATATATGTTTAGTTGTTAAATTAAATAATTATTGCATGTTTAGGGTAGGATTGTGTTGTTTAGTCAGAAATTTATGTTATCTTTTATAGGTTATTGTATGTCATTGAGCTTAAATTTTGACTATTTAAGGTTCCTTGATGTGTTTGATAGTGTTTTAGATCAATTACGGAAGAACGAAGGAGAATTGAAGGAATCCCGAAGCAAAAGCTGATGCCACGATCATGGCTTGCGTGATAGACAGCACGCATCAACTTACCAAACTTCATTTTTAGGGACATTTTGAATTTTTTGAGCCCGGGAAAAACTCAGAGTTTTCCCTAATTAGAAAACACTATAAAAGGAAAAGAAAAGAACCCTAAAAGGGAGCTTACATTCTACCACTTTGGTAAAAAGCTTTAAGATGAGAGAAGAAAAAGAGAGAGAAGAGGAAGAAGAGGAGAGGGCTTCCGACACTGTTGCCTTCCCAAGTCATCCCAGTCTCATCCAAGTAACATTCTGTTTGTCTTTTTCATTTTCTTTATTGAATGTGTAAGATGAATATGATTATGTTAATGGTTTGTGGATTGATGATGATGTTTTAACTTTTCAATAGGGATTTAAACTTGATTCAATGTTAATATAGTCGTTTTTGTGTTATTTCGATTGGGTGTTGTGATTAATTGTTATAACTTCACACTTTGGTAATAAATTGAGAGAGTGAATCGAATGCGAAATGATTAGGTTGCTTAACAATAGTTAAATAATCTAATAGATCATGTTATTAATCAAACCGACAATTATACAGAGAGAGATCTCGTGTGAGACCCGATAGTTTATTAGAAAGCTTAAGAATTGATTAGGTTGTGAGTTGATGATTAATCAAGAGATTACAAATTTGGTAACTCTACTTAATTAGGTTTATTAATTAGGGTTTAGTGATTATAATTCAAGAGAGAGTAATCCACCCTATAATAGTCTAGAACCGACACCACAATAACACAAAAGTGATTAGGTTAACATTGATGATAAGATAAATCCCTCTATCATAATTTGGTAAATTTTCTTGTGTGATTTCCTATTTTGAATTTGGTGTTGCTCAATATTTAATTTCTTGTGTTAATTTCACAAATTAATTTTGCCATTCACCTTCATGTGCTTACTTTTCTATTTAATTTTATTTTCATTTTATTAATTTTTTAACCTTAGATAACTTAGGATTAGCTTAATTCACATCTCCTTGTGGGATCAACACCTTTGATGCTACAAGCTATGATCTGAATATTTACAGATATTGGGGGTTTTACATTAGATAAAACTTGCTCAACGAGTTTTTGGCGTCATTGTCGGGGAGTAGTAGGATTAGTTTGATTCTTTTAGTCTAAGGCGTTTTTCCCACTCTTATGTCCATGCACTTGTATAAACACGAGTTACTAGAAGTTCGAATTAGATAGCTAAAATGTTAGAGCTTGACATCGCTAGTTTAGGGAGTGCAATTCGAAGAGTGAGACGTGAAGAAGAAAATACGGAAACAAATATGGATGAAGAGTTTCATCAAGAATTCGATCAGGGAGGCAACCAAGGACCCTCATGGATTTCATAAGACCGAGGTTTAATGTTGCTAATCAAGGTATCACGAGACCATCTGTCCAAGCAGCATCATTTGAAATAAAACCTACTCTATTGAACGTATTGTAGCAAAATGTACAATTTTACAGATTGACCAACGAGGATCCCAATGCACATATTGTGATCTTCCTCGAGATATGTGATACCTTTTAATATCATCAGATGTCAGAAGACGTTGTTAGGATAAGGCTTTTCCCCTTTGCATTAAAGGATATAGTCAAAGCATGGTATCACTCTCTCAGTCTTGAAAATATCACAACGTGGGAGTAATTGGTATGAGGATTTTTAGGCAAATACTTCCCCCTTACCAAAACCACAAAAATAATCAAGGAGATCACGAACTTCCAACAGAGTGATGGGGAATCACTTTACGAGGCATGAGAGAGATACAAGGACTTGCAAAAGCGGTGTCCACATGATAATTTTTCCATAAAATTCCTTTTACAAACCTTTTATAATAGAGTGAACCCACCTACTCGAGGCACTATTGATGCAATGTTGAATGCAAAACACATTACTAGTCTTATGCTCAAAACCGCAAGTATATGGATCGTACTTGTAGTTGAAAGCAAATATCGATCCCACGAGGATTATGCTTAGCCAACACTTAATTCAGGTTGTTCTTTATTTAAGAAATTTTTCGATCGAATTTAAAAAGATAAGTAAAATAAAGACAAACTAAAAGTAATAGGGAACAACACAACCCAAACCAAAATCATAAACTAAGACTTGGAGAAAATTAAGATTAAACATTAGGACTTGTCATTATCCCTATTTACACCCTTCTGATTAATTGATTCAATTTATGCTTGGCTCAAAATTTCCTAAAATTCTAGCTACCCTTTCTCAAAGTCTAACTAAATCATAAACTAAGACTTAGAGAAAATTAAGATTAAACATTAGGACTTGTCATTATCCCTATTTACACCCCTCTAATTAATTGATTCAATTTATGCTTGGCTCAAAATTTCCTAAAATTCTAGCTACCCTTTCTCAAAGTCTAACTAAATGTCACTAGTTAAATAAATTAGAATTAACTTTGGGATCTCTTGATGTGCAAAACCTTTCTTAAACATTCAGCTAGATATGAAGCTATCCTATAGGTAGTGTATTGATCTATTGAATCTCTTCCTAATAAATCAATAACTTGTTATTTATAAGTCTATTAATCGTTAGCTCTCATTGTACAATTAATGCAGATTACCAAGCTCACTCTCTCAATTTATTGCAAGGTTTAAGCACAATAAATAACACAAATATGTATATCATTAAATCAATAACCAAAGGTTCACAAATAGTTTAACAACAAACCCTAAAAATTGTTTTATCCAATCATAATATCCATAACATCCCTAACAATTAAATAATCCATGATAAACATACTAGAAGATAAAGAAATTGAAATAAGACTGGACAAGGCAGCTCCTCCTCTTCTTTGCCTAATCTGGAAAATTTGGATAATGGGGTGCTCTTTTCCCAATTAGGAATGAAAACTTGAATCTCACCCTATCTCTAGGCTCTCAATCTATCTTTTAACTCCAGGAAGCAAGTTCCATGACCCTCTGGCAGCTCTTAGGATTCTATATCTTATAAAGCCACGAAAACCTAAAAAAATACACGAAACTCGTGTCTCTCTTAGACTTCTAGTTCCTATGATCCTTGGAATTATACTTGTGCTTCCCACGATTGTGGGTTAACTTAACAGAAACTTTTTCCATAGATTTCCTATGATCATGGAAAACATGCCTTTTTTCACAATCGTGGGTTCTTGTTTTTCAGCAGCTTGACTTCTTTTCTCTTTTCTTGATCCCTATCTTAATCATAAAGGTGTCCACCCTCCATTCCTACACCAAAAAGATCAATTCCTACCGTAAACCAATATCAAACACAAAAGAACAACCATGAAGATCAAACTAAACAAAAACACACAAAACAAGTCCTAAAACACAATAATACTAACCTATCATGTAAGAAACACATACCAAACACTTAGAATAACACATAATAATACACAACTATCAACTTACCCACTCTTAAATCCTTATTTGTCCTCAAGCAAAATCAAACACAACCAATCAATTATATCACTTCATTTTCATAAAGATCAAAGTATGCAATCCCTCAAAGTTTAGCCAACTCAAGTATTAAGCTATTACACATATCATGACTACTTTTCATTAGTGTACATGTGCAAACTTAATTTATGGCACCATCATTCAAAGATAAGTATAAACACATAATGAATATTCCTCACACTTTTGCTCATTTCTTTCAAGTATTTGATGGTTATTGTTTCGCTCAAGCTCTCTATAGGAAACTGCACTACCATAGGCTTACTAATACACCAATTCTCCTCTACAATGATTACATGCATAAATAGATCAAAAGGGCTTTTTTTTGGGTTGTAATGTGGTAAGGGTTATGGTGGTTGAAAAAAGGTAAAAGGTTTAACACAAGCATGCATAAAGTAATAAGTGAACAAAGGGATACAAAACATATTATGATATATACAACTGTAAATATACTACTACTCTGCACTTATTGATGGTACCCAAATTGTTCTTCCTTTTTCTTTTTTTCTTTTCTTTTTTTATTTTTATATAATTGAAGAAACAACAAACAAAATAGCAACTAGATACAATGTGATTAAAGAGTAAAAGTATAACTCAACTCATCTTGGAAAAAAAAATTGTACCTAAAATCCCAAACTGGTGCATCATTTAATACTTTACTAAGCTTATGAATGGGTAGCCTAATGAGGTTTCGGGTTTTGAAATGTGAGGTGTTTTCAAGAAACACAAGGGTTAAGGCTTAATGGGGCTAATAAGGGATAATAACAAAGGTAGGTCATTTAAGCCAAGGGTTATCACGAAAAGGGCCTTAATTATTTCTGTTAAGCATGCATCTAGTAGACTCAAACTAATTCAAAACAAGCTCTGAAGGTAGTAACCTAAAGGGAAATCACACACTCAAAGAAATAAGATGAATATAGATGAAGTCATATAAGCTCAGTCCTCACATTGTCTTAAATGAAAATTCATTATGCATCTCTGCACTACCTCATTGCTCAAGTGTCAGAGTAAGCTTATGCAACCAACAACTTTTCATCACTCAACATGATTCACTCTGTACTCAAGTAGCCTAATTCAAGTTCAAGAATGCATTCAATCTTATTCTAACTAGCTTGAAAGAATCTCATGTCAAAATACATCAAAAATGATTCAAGTGTGGTTCCATTGATTAACACATCACAACATCAAACAACAACCTAATATGCCTAAAATGTGCATCCTAAATAATAAATAAAACAAATTTAAATGATGCAATTCACAAGGAAAATGTCACCTCTCCACACTTGGACAGCACATTGTCCTCAATGTGATAAGGCAACCACAAAATGAAATCAAAACATCAAACACAACATCAACTAAGTAAACAAATAACATAACTAACAAAGTAAATAAAACAATATAAATAGTGAAGGGTAAGAAGGCTTATGGAGATTGAGGTGGTGAAGGTGTACGAGATGGGACTTCAATGTTCTTTTTTTGGAAGAACTTTATGAACTTCTTCTTTATATACCACTTCTCTTTGTATACTTATTGCACTTGGTTGCTGAGCTCATTGATTTGTAACATCATTTGTTGCTGATTTGTGACCATCTAATCAAGAATTTGTTGAAAGCCATCAACGTCTGTTATTGTTATTGGTTCCTCTTTGACTACTTCTTCTTGAGGCTCTAGTGGTGCCTGAGAGGTGGATGGTTGCAACTTGGCTGCATTCTTACCATTCCTGTTCTTGATAGTAGTACTCGTCTTCGACACCTTCTTGTTTAATAGGATGTCTAATGATGTCGTGAAGTTGTGATTATTTTCTTTCACTTTGAGAGATCAGGTGAAGGCATGGTACAATTCACTCAACTCAGGGTAGATTACTACTTAGGAACAACTAACCTAGACATTTCTTGCCAAATACTTTCCATTGATCAAAACAACAAGGATCATTAAGGAAACCATAAATTTTTAACAAAGCGATAGGGAGTCTTTATATGAAGCTTAAAAGAGGTTTAAAGAACTATAAAGAAGTTGTCCCCACCATAACCTTCCGAGCGAATTCCTCATGCAAACATTCTATAATGGTGTAAATCATAGCACAAGAGGGATCATAGATGCAGCTGTGGGAGGATCTTTGATGAGAAAAACTATCAATGCAACGGATGACCTCTAAGAAGAGTTGGTAAGCAATAGTTGTATGTGGTCAAGTGAGAGGAGTAGACAGGGGTAGCTCCTTCTCTGCTTTGCCTAATCTGGAAATCCAGATGTTGGAGTGCTCTTTGCCCATTCTAGAATGATACCTTGAATCTCGCCTATCTCTAAGCTCTCAATATGTGTTTTAGCTCTAGGAAGTAAGTTTCATGACCCTCTGGCAACTCTCAGGATTCTATATCTTATAAAGTCACGAAAACCTAAAAAAATACATGAAACTTGTGTGTCTCTTCGACTTATAATCAATCCCCACAATCGTAGGAAATATAATTTTGTTTCCCACGATCGTGGGTTAACTTAACAGAAACCTTCTCCATTGATTTTCCACGATCATGAAAAACATGCCCTTTTCCACAATCTTGGGTTCTTATTTTTCAACAACTCCACTTCTCTCCTGTTCTCTTGATCCCTAGCTCAATCACAAAGGTGTCTACCCTCTGTTCCTACACCAAAATTATCAATTCCTACCCTAAACCAATATCAAGTACAAAAGAACAACCATGAAGATCAAACTAAACAAAAACACATAAAACAAGTCCTAAAACACAATAATACTATCCTATCATACAAGAAACACATACCAAATACTTAGAAAACACATACTAACGCAAAACTATCATGCATCATCAAGAAGATCATTAATGAGGAAGACGGTGGACGAAGCTGAGGAGTTGTTGGAAGAAATGGCTAGTAACAGTTGTCCTTAGACAAATGATAGAGTTAGATAACATTCAACCCTTCGTGAGCAAAAATGAGCTTTAATTGTGGACTCAATCACTAAAATGTAAGCAAAGATTGATAATCTAACTTGACAACTAAATAATATGAAGGCCTTTTCCTCAACTCCTATAAAAGTTGTTCAGCTAAATTATGAGTTGTGTGGATAATTAGACCACAATACCATTAATTGTTTCCTAATGAAAGGTCATGAATTAGAACAAGTAAATTACATAGGATTGTAATATGGTTGAGGAAGGGAAAATAACCCTTACTCAAGCACTTACAATCCTGGGTGGAAGAATCACCTTAACTTCTCTTGGTCGGACAAGAAAGGAGGTCAATTCTGATTTCAAGGACTACCGAGTTTTTAACAAGAGAAACCAAATTGAATGGAATCTAAGCTACATAAGATTTTGGATAAGGTTGGAATCTTAGATGATACTCAAAAAGATTTGGAAGGTAGATTCAAGAAAGTAATAAAGAATCATGCCTCTTTTATCCATAATTTGGAGGTTCAAATGAGCCAATTGGCAGGTGCTTTATCGGCTCAAAATGCGGGGAATATCCCAAGAACTTCCAAAAAAATCGAAGAAATAACTAAAAGCTATCACACTTCAAAGTGGGAAGGAACTTGAACAACCCATAAAGACAAAAGTTGCAAACCTTCCTCCTATTAAAAAAGACTTAGAAAGGAGAAAGATGGACATGAGCGAACAGCCTCCCTATACTACTCCTCCGCCATATCCACCCAAAGTTTCATATACTCAATGACTACAAAAGACTAAACTGGATTCAAAATTTATGAAATTTGTGGAGAAATTAAAGACATTGCTGATTAATCTTTCATTTGTCGAGGGTTTAGAACATATGCCCAAATATGCCAAGTTTTTTATGGACATATTATTAAAGAAGTGTAGTTGAGAAGATAACCAAACGGTAGCTATAATAGACACTTGTAGTTCAATAGTAACTAACCAGATGCCATCTAAGTTAAAAGATCCAGGGAGTTTCACAATACCCTGTGTAGTTGGTGAATTTGAATTCACAAAGTGCCTTTGTGATTTAGGGGCAAGTATCAACCTTATTCCCTTGTTAATCTTCCAAAAATTGAGGCTTGGCAAGGTCAAGCCAACATCAATGTTAATTCAGTTGGCTGATCAATCTATTAAAAGACAGTTTGGAGTGGTGAAAGATGTTTTAATGCAAGTGGACAAGTTCATTATTCCTATGGACTTTGTGATTCTGGGCTTTAAGGAGGATAAGAATTTTCCACTGATTCTTGTGTGACCTTTCATGAACATAGGAAAAGCATTAATCAATGTTTATGAAGGAAAACTACACTTTGGATTGGTGAAGATCAAGTGGAATTTAAGATGAACAAGGCTTTAAAGAATTCAAAGGAAAGTAGAGCATTTATGAAAATTGACATTATGGATAAAAGTATGTAAGAACGAATAGAGAGTTGCGTTGCAGAGGTGAAATCAATAAAAGTGGAGATAAAAAATGTAGCAGAAAAAATAATAAAGATGATTCTGAAGGAGCTGATGAGCTAGAGGAGTCAGATGTTCAAACTCATAAAGACATATTAGTCTGAGTCGAAGCACCTATACCACCCTCCACATAGAACCAACCACCTTAGAACTTAAACTTTTTCCTACACATCTCAAATATACTTTCTTAGGTAAAGGTCAAACTTTACCCATCATCATTTCTAACCAACTGGATAAGAAACAAGAGAGCAGGGTGGTAGCTATTTTTAGGAAGCATACAAAAGCCATAGGATGGCAAATATCTGATATTCAAGGTATAAGCCCAAATGTTTATATGCATCGCATAAACCAAGAAGAAGGATGTAGGGTGATATAAGAACGTCAACAAAGATTGAATTGCAACATGAAAGAAGTGATCAAGAAAGAAGTAGTAAAACTCTTGGATATGGGGATAATCTATCCATATCTAACAGTGAATGGGTTAGCCTGATACAATGTTTACTAAAGAAAGGTGGAATGATTGTAACAGGATAGAGAGTGTGTATAGAATATCACAAACTCAACAAGGTGACTAAAAAAGACCATTTCCCTCTCCCATTCATAAATCAAATGATAGAAAGAGTGGATGGGCACTCATTCTACTACTTCTTGGATGGTTTCTCAGGATATAATCAGATATTCATATACCTCGAGGATTAAGAAAATTCCACGTTCATATACCCTTTTGGTACCTTTGCGTATAGATGGATGCCTTTTAGATTATACAATGCCCCAGCTCCATTTCAAAGATGTATAATGTCTATCTTTGTAGATATGATTGAGGATATAATGAAAGTTTGCAGGGATGATTTTTTAGTTTTTGGAAGCTTTTTCGAGATGTGTCTGACCAATTTGGATAGGTTACTCCAAAGATGTAAAGAATCACAGTTAGTGCTCCAAATACGTGAAGAATGACCTATAGTGCTAAATTGGGAGAAGTGCCACTTTATGGTGCAAGAAGGGATAGTGCTCAGGCATAAAATTTATACACTAAGGATTTAAAATGGACATAGCAAAAATGGAAATCAAAGTCAAGGGTGTACGAGGATTCTTAGGCCATGCTGGGTTCTATAGTCATTTTATTAGAGATTTCTTGTAGATTGCAAGACCTTTGACAAATTTTTTAGTTAAGGATGTGCCTTTCTTTTTTGATGAAAATTTTTTATCCACATTTAATCAATTAAAGGAGTCACTAAGATCAGCCCCAATCTTGACATCACCTGATTGCACACTCCTATTTGAGGTCATATGTGATGTGAGCTAAGCCATAGGTTGTGCATTGAGTCAAAGGAAGGATAAAAGCTTGCATGCGATATACTATGCAAGAAAGAACCTTATAGGAGCTCAACTTAATTACACCACCACAGAAAAGGAACTACTCGTGGTGGTATATGCATATGACAAGTTTTGGTCATACCTCTTGAGGTATAAAGTGATCATATTCATCGACCACACTCCTTTAAAATATCTCTTTACTATGAGAGACATGAAACCAAGACTTATTCGATGGTTGCTACTACTACAAAAGTTTGATATAGAAATACGAGATAAGAAGGGAGCGGAGAATATAGTTGTAGACCATTTATCATACCTAGAAGGAGGGAAACTTAAGCAAAATGATGATATTATTGAGAACTTCCCTAATGAAACCTTGATGTTACTTAACAACTTGGGAACACTATGGTTCGTTGACATTTCAAACTATGTTGTTGGTGATAAACCTTCCTCTGATCTATCATATCAGTAGTGGAAACTTTTCTTCCATAAATGCACCTAATATCTTTGGGATGAATCAATCTTATATTGAACATGTGCTGATGGTCTAGTAAGACAATGTGTTTCAGATGAAGAAATGTTTGACATATTAACACAGTGTCACAAAGCTCAGTACGCTGGCCACTATGAAGTAAAAAAAATGACAGCTTAGTTACTCAAGTGTAGATTTTATTGGCCAAATTTGTTTAAGGACGCTCAAGCTTTTGTGGCATAGTGTGATCACTGTCAATGAGTAGGAAACATCTCTAAAAGAGATGAGATGCCTTTATCTAACATTTTAGAAGTTGAAGTCTTCGATGTATGGGGAATCAACTTTATAGGGCCTTTTCCATCTTTTATAGGAAACACATACATTTTAGCGTGGGTGGATTATATATCTTACAAGGCTGAAGCCATGGCATCTCCAACTAATAAGTAATAGAGGAGCACATTTCTGTAACAGATCCTTTGATGCCCTCTTAAAAAGATACGGAGTCCACCATCGAGTTACTACTCCTTATCACCCGTAAATGAGTGGACAAGTAGAGGTTTGAACTAAGAGCTAAAACGAATTCTAGAAAAGATGGTGAATAGTTCTAGGAAGGACTAGGCATTAAGGTTAGATGATGTTTTATGGGCTTATAAGACTGCGTTCAAAACACCTATCAGAATGACTCCCTTCAGGCTTATATATGGTAAGGCTTGTCATTTATCTGTGGAGCTAAAGCATCAAGCATATTGGGCGATGAGAGCTTTAAACTTCAATTTGAAGCAAGCAGGTGAAAAATGACTCCTACAACTAAATTAACTTGAAGAGGTTAGTTCCAATGCATACAAAAATCCTAAACTTTACAAGGAGAAGGTGAAGAGATGGCACGACTCTTATATTAAGCAGAAGGAATTCAAGGTAGGAGATGCAATTTTACTATACAATTCGATGTTGAAACTATTTCCAAGAAAGCTAAAATCACAATGGAGTGGACCTTTTACGTCACTCAAGTTTTTGATCATGGAGCCATAGAATTAGAAAACACAAACAAAGAAGCCTTTAAAGTGAATGGGCATCACTGCAAACTATATCTCGGAGTAGTGATTTCCATGGAAAAGGAAGTAATTTCCTTCCTTTTAAGCAATTGAACATGCTTCTAAGGATGCAAGGTCAAGCTAATGACCCTAAATTAGCACATTTAGTAGTTAGATTTAAAATATTGTGTAGTTAGATTTGTTTTCAATTCTATAATGAGTTGGAATGGGTTAGATCACTACTTCTCTTACTCTCTTGAATCACCTATAAGATAGGAAACACTCTCAGTGTCAAGCGAATTCGATGTCAACACTATCGTCATCACCACCTCGGCCATTATGATGGGGGTTCTACACTCTAACCCTTTTCTTTTTTTATGGTTATTTTCAATTGTTCTCACCTTTCTCTTGTTTCGTTATTTTATTCCCACCTTTTGTATTGTTTATTGTTTATTGTTTTTCTCACATGAGGACAATGCGTTGTCCAAGTGTGGGGAGGATTATATGCATTATATGTTTTTATATGAATGAGAATTTTGGATATCATATGTTAGTTTTTTTAGGTTTACATTATGTGATTTGTGTGAATATGTCAATGGCTAAGACTTAATGGAATCAATTTAACTTTGAATAGTATTTTAGGCTGCAAAGATTTATTAGCTCGTGAAATTAGTGACCTAGGTTACTTTAGTTAAATATAAATGTTAATTAGGATATTATGATAGTTTATTCACCCTAGAAATTTTTCATATCATTTATAATTTTAGGCCAATCGAATAACTAGCATTGTTAGTATCTTTTCATAAGAATTACTAGCTAAAAGAAGTGAAGTGGGAAATAAAATAAATAAAAATGGTGAAAATATTAAATAAACAACTATTTTGTTGGCCTTCAAGTTATGAATAAAGCTAGTAGCCAGTTGAGAATGTGATGTAGCTGAGTAACTGGGGGATATTCATTATAAATGTTTGTCTTCGTGTCAAAAGTCTATAATGACATTCCAACCAAGATGCTTAATAAAAACATGACCTAGTTGAGTAACCGGATCGACATTCATCACAAATGTTTACCTTAATATAAAAAGGCTAGGTTTATGTCAATCAAAATCGACAAAAATTATGTTTTGTCAAATAATTCTATCGATCTTTGTGAATATCTTGAATTTCATGAAAACCTACTTAAGGATAGTTACAATTTTGATTGACTGAATAATTATCAATGTGTGTGTGCAAATGATAGGGGTGAATAAACTTGACATTAAGGTATTAATTAGTATGTATTTTTAATCCAAAGTACTCAAACACAAATTTCACAAGTTAATAAGTTAAAACAACTTTTTGCGATCGTGTTTGTAGTTAAATTTGTTTAGTGGAGTTTAATGCCATTGACCCATTATTGCATATGTGTGTGTTTTGTTGTTAATTGTGTTTAGTGTGTTGTGTTTTGCTTGTTTTGTATTTGCTTAAGGACAAGCCAAAGTTTAAGTATGGGGATGTTGATAGTGGGAGATTGTATAATGTTTAGTTGTTAAATTGAATAATTAGTGTATGTTTCAGGTAGGATTGTGTTATTTAGTTAGACATTTGTGTTGTGAGTGTTTTATGGGTTAGGTATGCAATAAAGCTTAAATTTTGCCTATTTGAGGTGCCGTGATGTGTTTGTTATTGTTTCATATGAATTATGGAAGAACGGAGGAGAATCGAAGGAACCCAGGGCCACGATCGTGGCCAATATGCCACGATTATGACATAAGCAAGATGAAGGAGCCAAGATCATGGCCTGCATGACAGACAACGTGCATCGACTTACCAAACTTCATTTTTGGGGACTTTTCGGACTTTTTGAACCTGGGAACCCCCAACGTTTGCCCTAATTAGAAAACACTATAAAAGGAAAAGAAAAGAACCCTAAAAGGGAGTTTACATTCTGCCACTTTGTGAAAAAACTTCAAGAGAAGAGAAGAAGAAAAGAGAGAAGAGGAATAAGAGGAGAGGGCTTCCAACACTACTGCCTTCCTAAATCATCCCAGTCCTATCCAAGTAACATTCGATTTGTCTTTGTCATTTTCTTCATTGAATGTTTAAGATGAATACGATTATGTTTATGGTTTATGGATTGATGATGATGTTCTAACTTTTCTTTAGGAATTTAAACTTAATTCAATGTTAATATAGTCGTTTTCTTGTTATTTCAATTATGCGTTGTGATTAATTGTTTTAACTTCATCTTCGATAATAAATCAAGAGAGTAAATCGAATGTGAAATGATTAGGTTATTTAATGAGAGTTAAATAATCTAATAGATCACGTAATTAATCAAATCGGCAATTAAATGGAGAGAGATCTCATGTGAGACCCAGTAGTTTATTAGAAAGCTTAAGAATTGATTAGGTTGTGAGTTGATAGTTAATCTAGAGATTACAAATTTGGTAACTCTACTTAATTAGGTTTATTAATTAGTTTTTAGTGATTATAATCCGAGAGAGAGTAATCCACCTTACGATAGTCTAGAATTGACACCATAATAACACAAAAGTGATTAGGTTAGCATAGATGATAAGATAAATTCCTCTCTTATAATTTGGTAAATTTTCTTGTGAGATTTCCCACTGTGAATTTTGTGTTGCTTAATATTTAATTTTTTGCGATAATTTTACAAATTAAAATTTTGTCACTCACCTTTACGTGTTTACTTTTTTGTTCATTTTTATTTACATTTTATTAATTTTTTAACCTTAGATAACTTAGGATTAGATTAATTCACAACTCCTCGTGGGATCCACACCTTTGATACTATAAGTAACAATTTATATACTTATGGATATTAGGGGTTTACATTAGATAAAACTTGCTCAACACATGATACTCAAGTCACATATTCCATACAACTTTAGGAGGCGACATTAATCATAAATAATATTGGAAAACAATTAAATTTCCTCCAAGATACTTTTATTTAAATAATTTTTTCTTTTCTTTTTTCTTTCTTTTTATATAATAAAAATTGAAAGAAGCTACACCAACAATAGAATTCATAACATGACATTTTGACAAATATAACCAACTCACATATATATACACTCCCATACTTAGACTTTTGTACATCCACAATCATGAATAATCAACAAATGCTCTAATATGGATAGATTGCATTGTATTTTTATAGGTAATTTAATATGTGTTTAGTGGTTAACTTGACCATTTAGTGTGTGTTTAGCTTAAAAATTGTGTTAGTTTATAAATATTTATGTTTTAAGTGTTCTTTAGGTGAGAACATGTTTTTGAAATTCAATTATATATATATATATGGTTAGTGTTTTAGGGCATTCAGAAGAGTTTTGGAGGAGACCAGAACTAAAACACAAGACCATGATCGTAGGAGACCTACCACAATCGTGATAAAAGCACCAACATAAGGCAACAATTGTGGCAAATATACCACGATCATGACAAAAGCTCAAGCATAGGGCCACGATCATGGGGGATCTGCCATGATCGTGACAGAGAGCAAATAACCAGGCCACGATCATGCATTAAGGGCTACAATTATGACCTGCACGCAGATAGATACAAAGTTACTTTCAGATTCGAGTTTTTAAGGGGCATTTCGGACCCCAGAAAAATACTAGGGTTACCTTAATTGGTAAAGACTATAAAAGGATTATGATATAATCCTAAAGGGGGAGCCTAGATTCTGCCTACATTTGGAAACCTAAAATAGAGAGAGAGAGAAAGAAGCGAGAGAGAAAAGAAGAAGAGGAAGAAGAAGAGGGTTTTGACGTCGAAGCTTCCCGAAATAGATGCTCTCCCGATGCCACTGCTCTCCCATATCATCCAACTTAATCTCCCTTTCCTTCCCGTTTACTTTTTTATTCATTTAAATGTGTAAGATTGAGATGGTTTGTATGGTTATAGATTTTGAGTTGTTAATAATGTTCTAACTTTACCTTCAGGATTTTGCTTATCTTTAAAGTTAATCTGTATTTACTTGAGTTGGATGTTGTGATTGATTGATGTATTTGCATGTTTCGGTAACAAACCAAGAGGGTGAACCAGATAAAAAATTATTAGATTGGATTAACGAGAGTTAGGCGATCTAATTGACCACTTAATCAATCTAGTCGAGAATTTCATGGAGAGAGATCCCGTGCAAGACTCGATTGTTTATTAGAGAGCTTTAAAACTAACTAAAATCATAGGTACTTTGTGAATTAAGAGATTGCAGGTCTATAATTCGATTAAGTTTTACAATTTAGCAAATGATTATAACTCAAGAGAGAGTAATTATACAATTATCTAGAACTAATACCCCATAAACACATAAAAGGCTATATTAGCATTAATGATAGGTAAAATCCCCTCTCCCATAACTTGATTAATTCTCTCTTCAGATTTCCACTATTGCATTATTCAATTGTTGCTAGTTTGTTTTGATTTAGTTTACTTTTTAGTTATTATTCAAATTTGAGTCTTAAACAAATCACAACCTAAATTAAGTAATACCTAAGCACAATCTCTGTGGGACGATATTTGCTTTTTACTACAAGTAACGACCGTATATTTGCAGTTTTTAGCGTAAAACAAGCCATTGGTTTTGCAATTAACAATAATCAATTAAATCCAAATAAATTGATACCAAATAATTGACAAAGAGTATATATCAACAAGCATATGCAAGGAACCATGTATGACTTCCTATCTAGCATGAGAACTATGGATGAATGAATTACTGAATGGTCATGAAAAATAGTGTTTTAATATATTTAGGATAAATCAAAAGAAATTTATTCAATTATGCATGATTTTGGAAAACAATTGTGGCTTGAGGCCTTCAGATAAAATTTTAATTTTAGAGAAAGTGGGTTTTATTCGTATGTGTCCTAAGTAAAGGTGCCCCTAATAAAGATACCCAATAACGCATTCAACATTCTAATGAAACTGTGAATAGAGTTTTTAAAGAAGTTTTGAGTGCAATATATGGATTTTTAAGGGATATACTCGTACTAAAAGATCCTGAATTTAAGGAGATTCCACTACAAATTGTCAATGATGCTAGATATATGCCACATTTTAATGTTCCCCCTCCCTCTTCATTATTTTTTCGTTGAAAACGATTGTTTTACATCAGGATTGCATTGGAGCTATTGATGATCATACATAGCAGTAGTTGTTGCAGAGGAGGATCAAATGTGATATAGAGGACGGAAAGGAATAACGACTACAAATTTATTGGCAACATTTGACTTTAACTTACTATTCACGTATGTTTCAGTAGGTTAAAAGGGATCAACAAATGATTCTTATATTTTCCTTAACACAATCGGTAATCTGAGACTCAAATTTTCAAATCCACAAATAGGTAATTTTAAGATTTGCAGTATTTGCTATTCAAGATTTAGACTTTTTATGATATCATTCATACTAAATATATTGCCTCTATAGACACTTAGGTAAATATTAGTTGGTTAGCAAAGGTAATCAAGAGAAGGATATTTGACACCTTACCTAAAGATAAGATATTATCAATCAAAGTTTCGTGGTGCAAATCCAAGAGGATCTCGAGAAGTTTTTAATTAAGCACATTCATCATCCAGAAATTATGTTGAGAGGGCTTTCGGTGTTCTTAAGGCTTGATGGAAGATATTGGAGAAAATGCCTAAGTATTCATTGAAGGATCAAACTAGAATAATTTGTATAGTTTTTGCATTGCATAACTATATTACAAGAAGAACAGTTGATGACTTGACTTTTAACATCATTGATCAAGATCCTAAATTTATACCTGCAAATGTATTTAAAGATGTTGAAGTTAACTCTACACAAAAAGGTGTTGAAGAACCGAGAACTTCGAAGATGACAACTATTCATGATAATATTGCTTTTAGTTTAATGGCAATTAGATGTCGTTCTTAGATTATTATAAACCTTTGCTTTAAATGATGGTGTTGACTTCTTTTGTTCTATCTAAATTCTTATGAGAATATTCAAAGATATACTAAGATATATTACTTATGTCTTTATAAATTTTTTTAAGTTATGCCCTTATAAGTCATTTTACACATAAATAACTAATACTAAATAGTTAATTTTACCAAACATCTTTAAATAAACAATTGATATTATCCGTTAGTTAAATCAACTATATTCATCGGCTGTCAGCTAAACGTTGATAGAATCAACTAATAGCTAATGCAATAAATTGATTGTCAAACAAAGCCTATGTGTATTAAATAAATAAATAACATTTGTTTTATGTAAACTCTCCATTTTCTAGCTACAAATACTAAATGGGTGTAATGTAAAATTGATGGGAGTACTTGAAATTAGTTCACAGCTAGTAAATGGTTTGAAAGAGTAATAAAACGTAAAAAGAATATGTTTCATATTAAAATTTTATTCTTCTGCAACTGCAACACTATATGATATTGCAAATGTCCTCAAAAGCTACAAACATTTGGATTTAAAAGAGATACAACATATATAAATGCTTGTGGCCATAGAGTAGACAAGGAAAATAATAAGCTAAAGTGAAAGAATAAAACTAGTTAGTCTTGAGATTGTCTTTTCAATAAAATAGAGTATTTCTGGACTATTTCTTTTACCGTTTTTCATATAAAACAATTAAAATTTGTAGAGTTTTAATTCCCTTCAGTTTGTGTCATGATAGTAGACTCCACCTTAAATATATATGGTTTCGTAAATTACGTTTTTTAAATAAATTATTTCATAATTTTTTAATTATAATTTTAACATTTATAACTCATATTACATTCAAATTTAACATGATTTAACATTATAATTTCATCAAAGTGAACAAATATTTTTTTTTAATTTTAATTTTTCATTCTTGTTTCCAAATTAAAAAATCTTATTTGATTGATCTTTTTATGTTTTTCTTTTATTTTTCTTGTTTCTACAACATATAAAATTCTCATAAAAATTGAATTTAGTTTTTATCGTAATCTAATTTACTATTAATAAAATATATAATCGATAATTACTAATAATATTTATGATTAATATAATTTAGTTATATAATAATTATATTAAGAGGTTAAAATATTTTTAATTTTATCATTATTTAATAAATATATTTAACATACATAAATTTCAAATTCTTAAAATAGTTATTTATGAAAATTTTATTAAATATCAAATATTAAATTATAAATAATAACATTGACTTGAAAATATTTAAAAATATAAATAGATTAATAGAAATAATTAAATTTTTTTAAAATAAAAGTAAATCTGAACAACCTTTTAATTTTTACCTGGTTAACCTAACAAGACGTTTGAGAAAAATTATTATATGCGTGATGTAGAAGAAACGAGAGAAAGATTGCCATCACTTTTCATTTAGAGACTGCCTGTTGAAGGGGAAAGGTAGGGCAATGGGTCACAATTCTCATGGAATCTCATCTAGATTTTCCTTAAATGATAAGTGCAATAGTAAAGTTTCCATTGAATATGAAAACGAGAATCCTTTACTACCCCAACTTGTGATTCAAGATGATTTCTAGCAGTATCTGTGTCGTGATCGGAAGCATACTATTATTGTTAAAGTATACAGGAAGAGTGTAGGGTTTCAATTTCTTTCTAATCGTCTCTTAGCTTTATGGAAATTAGAGGGCGAGATGAAGATGCTTGACATATAGTCTGGATATTTTATTGTGAAGTTCGATTGTGAGGAGGATCTCATTATGGTTATGTATGGGGGGGCCTATGTGATTGCTGGCTATATGCTCACAGTCACTTGCTGGGTACCTGATTTCTCTCCTTCTACTACGAAAATCACAAAGGTAATTACTTAGGTTCGTATTGTTGAGTTCCCTATTAAATACTATAAAGATGAGGTCTTGTTTGTCGCTACAAGCTATATTGGGGAACTAATTAAGAATGAAAAATAGATAGCGTTGGCAACTAGAGGAATATTTGCATGTATTTGTATTGAAGTTAATTTGAAGAAGTCCCTTATTCTGAAAATGAAAGTGGAAAAAGCCTAGGGTAAGGTTGAATATGAGGGTGTTCCAGTGATTTGTAATGGATGTGGGAAGGTAGGACACTTGATTTCATATTGCACTGAAATTCCTCACCCTTCTTCCAGTCAGAATGGTGGTGATGGTGTGAATGGTGAGAGAGCTAGTGGAAGATCTTAGGACCAATAGGTGGCGACAATGGGGACGAATTACAATTTGGTCCTTAGATGATAGTTTATAAATGACCATGTAGAAATTATAAAGGAATTGGGAGATTCCCTTCTATGTACAATAATCGAAGGGCTAAGGATAAAAGCATTCTCAATCAGTTTAAAAACTTGAAAGTTGAAAACTTGCAGATAGAGCCAAATTTAGAGGAAGCCAATGTGATGAAGGCAGGTGTCCAGAAAGTGTTTAATTCCCAAGACAATTCCACTCAGAAGGAGAATAGTGGCAAGTTAGGAATGTCCAAATCCAATGTTAAAAAAATGGGATCCACCTCAACTTCTAAGTTGACTAAATCAACAAGAATTGTAATTGATGTGCCTATGCCTGCTGTGGCCTTGCTACCCCTTCTATGTAAACTTTATCATATGTCAAGTGAAATTATGACTATACCACTTTATAACCTAAAGTCTCCTGTGATGGTAGAGGTTAATATTGAAGAATTCCCTTATACTCGAGAACCCGTTATGTTGAATGATTCTTTCAATATTGACCTAGGTCATATTATTTTGGAGAAGATTGGATCCGGTGATCAATTTGAGCCAAATAAAGTGGGAGATAAGCTCTTCCCTGAGATTGACGGTAGAGCGATAGACATGGGCAACAAGTAAGAAAAACGTGTAAGGAGTCAGAGCCCACGTAGGTGTTAACCCTCCCTCTTTTTTAAAGTTTAAGTTATTTTTTATGGATTTACATATTATATCATAGAATATTGGTGGTGTAAAAAAGGGAGGTTTCTCTTGTATGTTTAAGGATCTTTGCAAGAGAAAAAGAGTTGATATAGTTATTATTTTGGAGCCTCATTTTTTGGCCCAATGTTTGATGGAATTATTAGGAGCTTGGGGTCCTCTCTTTTTCTCAAGATTGACTCAAACAGATTTGCCGGGGGTGTTTGGCTCTTATGGAATATGGATAATTTGAAGATTCATTTCATTCATTTTTCCACTCAATGTATTCATGTGTTATTAAAAGTGCCTAGGTTTCAACCTTGGTTACTACGTGTTATATTAGCCCTATAAACACGCTAAAGGAGATATTTTGACAATCTATGGTGGACATAGCATCTTCGTGCTCTATGCCATGGTTACTTATAAGGTACTTTCATGATAACGTGATAGATTATGAGAAGAAGGGTGGTAGTCCGCCTTCTGTTAATTGCTTTTTGTGATCGGTGGAATAGTTACGAGTTAGATGACATTGGTTTTCAAAGGCCTATTTTCACTTAGGCTAAAAAATCTTTAAGTTTTGGTTTAATTCATGAACAGTTAGATCATGCTCTTGCTAATCATTATTAGAAGGATTTATTCCCAGATGCTTCTCTAATTAATATTCCTCGAATTCTTTCACACCATAGTCCGATTTAACTATATACTAAGGGGATTTCTTCAATTCCTAGATTACGACCATTTTGATTTGAGGTTGCTTGGGCCATGCATTAGGAGTATTATGAGGTGATAACGGATGCCTGAGGTTGTGGAACACAATTCCCTTGTACATCTCTTTAGCAGGTTCAACAAGCTTCTGTGGCGTGGATTAAAACTATTTTAGGGAAACAAACTGAAAAAAGAGGTGGGTGATGGGCAAGATTAGGGGAGTGCAATTTTCACTCGCTAATAGGCCAATAAGAAGTCTCTATAGATTGGAAAGAGATCTAGTTATGGAGTATTCTTCTAGTTTATGGCAAGAAGAGATGCTTTGGTTCTAAATGGATAAAGTTAATTGGGTTATGGATAGGGATTGTTGCACCAAATATTTTCATGCCAAAGCTAAAGCCAAACGGAAATGAAATAAAGCTAAGTGTTTAAAAGGTTCCTCAGTGAACTGGGTTTCTGGTGAGAGCTTCCTTTGGAATATAGCCCGTAGTTATTTTTCGAATATCTTTGTCCCTCCTAACAATCTTATAGAAATTGGAGATATTATGCTTGATAACCCAAAGTTTACAGATTCAGCTAAGTTGACTCTCTCATGCAAGATTACGACTCAGGAGGTGTGGATGACTGTATCTCAGATAAACCCCTTTAAGGCCCCGGGTCTCGATGGATTTCAAACTTTCTTCTACAATAGATATTGGGAAATTGTTGGCACTGATGTGGTCACTTTAGTCCGTCAAATCCTTAAGACTGTTACAATCCCGAAAGGTGTTGCTAAAACAAATTTTCTTTTGATTCTGAAGGTTGACACTCCTAAGGTAATTCCTCAATTTAGACCTTTACCTCTTTGTAATGTCCTCTTTAAGATTATTCCAAAAGTTTTGGTTAATCATTTACGCCAGTTTTTAAATGAGATTATAAGTCCTTTCCGTAGGAGTTTCATTCCTGAACGACACGTATCAGATAATATTATTGTTGTCTAAAAGGTCATGCATTTGTTGTGCAAGTCCAAAAGCAAAGTAGGGCCCATGGCTATTAAATTTGATTTTGAGAAGGCATATGATATAATCTAATGGGATTTTCTTGAAAATTTGGTTAAAGCTTTTAATTTTCTAGCTTCTTGGATACAGTTAATTCACACTGTCTTAGCTCTTCTTCTTTGTCTATTATTTGGACTGGTTTGTCATTGCGTAGTTTTAGCCCTATTTGTGGGATAAGACAAAAGGGTCATTTATCCCTATATTTTTTTGTTCTTTGTATGGAGTATTTATCCTCTTTGATAAGTAATATTGCTCGCAGTAAGTTATAGACTCCTATTCGTGCTTCTAAATCAAGGCTTGGAATATCACACTTATTTTTTGTTAATGATTTGATGTTATTTGCTAAGGTTTCTTATCGGCAAACTAAGGAGATCATGATAATCTTACCTAATTTTTGTGCTCTTTTGGGATAGAAAGTTAGTCTAGCAAAGTCTAGAGTCTTCTTTTCCAAATCTATAAGTAGGGACACCAGCGAAAAATTACAAATGTCTAGGAACGAAAGTTTCTTCAAATTTGGGCAGATATTTAGGGGTATCTATAACATCCCGTTGCCTGCGGGGATGATAGAATAGTAAATAAGACTGTTCAATGAGAGCTTAGAATTTGCATTTTTCATGCTCATGCATAAAATGGCATACACATACATATGAATAGTGAAATTATTGCACATAGAAATAATTGTACATACATTCATGAATAATTCTGGGCATATTTGGACTGAGTTATGATTTGGGGAATTTTGGGAATTTGGAATTTATTTATATTGGAAATTTTATTTATTAGTGGAGTTGTAATATTTTTAAATTTTGGTTTTAATTTTCAAAATTTATGGAGTAAAATAGAAAATAGGAAAAAGGAATCAAAAGAAGATTGGAGATAGTTATATTGTAAAGATGAGACTAAAGGAATTAGTCAACAAAGAAACTTAGTTTAGGCTTAGGCATTAAGAAAGTGACAAGTGTCACTTAGTTAAGTTGCTTCTATAACCTTGTAAAAGTAAGTTATAGAATATCTAAGAGTTAAAAAAGGTTGAGTAACATGTCTTAAGTTTCATTTTCCAACCACTTTCTTCGAATTTCCTTTCACTACACAGAGTTTTCCATCAAATACTTTTTGAGGAATTTCTTTGCTTTTCCTCATCCCACACCTCTATCACCACTACTAATTGTCTTTTCCACCTAAGAAAAACTAGAAGTTGGTCAGTTTACATAATGAATACGTGATTTTTGCATGGAGTTAGGGCTTGAAGATAGTTAGAGCTTTTGGAGTTTTCAACAAGTAACTAATGAATAAACCCTTTAGAGTTGTGGATTCATGAAATAATTTGATGAATTATTGTCAATTGCATGGATCATGGCATTTACG
>JANSVA010000216.1:13838046-13865904 GCA_025504915.1 Erythroxylum reticulatum | reverse complement strand
AACTTGGAAATATGTTTAAAACTAACATGACCTAGCTTTTTATGCCAAATCAGTTTTCCTCATCTGTTGATATAAAACTTGAAATATTTTGACTTTTCAAATCCTCTAAATTAATCTTATAGAGATTGTTTCGTCTCTTGGTAGAAAGAATATGGAACCGTCCTTGTTTTTAACTACATAAGAATTTTGGTTAAAGGAAACTTCAAAGCCAGAATCACATAATTGACTTATACTAACCAAATTATGCTTTAAACCTTCAACTAGCGGAACATTATCTATAGACGCAAATGAATCTTTACCAATTTTGCTAATTCCAATTATTCTACCCTGCTGGTTGTCTCCAAAAGTTACTGATCCTCCTTGCTTATTTTGGATGTCTAGGAACATAGACCTTCTTCCCATCATGTGTTGCGAGCATCCATTGTCTAAGTACCATTGGTGCTGGTTTCTTTTTCCAAGAAGGGAGATCTCATCGTCGCATTCCTTATTAGCTACTAAGCATATATTTTCTTATACTGATGCTTCTGAGTCAAAATTAGATTCGGATGAATCCAAATCTTCCCAAGTTTCCATCATGCTCTTTTTTTATGTTTTCTTTTGAGCAACGAACATTCAGACTTATAGTGTCTTGATTTGTTGCACTCATAGCATACAATAGAAGTTTTCTCATCTTGACTTCGTCTTTGCTATTTTTCTTAAAAGAAAAATCTTTATTTCCTTTTGCTTTTTTCTTCCACATCCTTCTAATCTTTCTTGAAATGAAGGATAGTTCATCATCTTCTTCACTTGTCTCTTGATCAGATTTACTGGCACCATCATTGTTGATTTCTTCAATCTTTAATGCTTTTGAAGATGTAATTCTACTTCCCTGGTTCTTTTGATTCTTCTGACCGGCCTTTAATGTTATAGATTTGTCTCTTCTAGTTTTATCTTCTTCGTTAAGCTCTACTTTATGTATCTTCAAAGATTAACATACTTAAGTCCTTGGCTTCTTGTATTGCTGTGACTTTAGGTCTCCATCTTTTAGGAAGACTCCTGAGAATCTTTCTGACATGATCTTGATTATCTTAGATTCTCCTAACAGCTTTAGGTCCATTAACGATAGTTTGAAATTGTCCAAACATATGATCAATAGACTCATCCTTTTTCATCTTGAACATCTCATACTGATGTATAAGAATGCTGATCTTAGACTCTTTCACTTGATTTGTGCCTTCATGTGTGATGGATAATGTGTCCCAAATTTCCTTTGTAGTTTCACATCTATGAACCTTATCATATTCACTTCTGCTTAGGGTATAACTCAGAAAGAACTTGACCTTTGAATTTAATTAAAATCAAGCTTTCTGATCGGCTGACCATCTGTCATTGGAAATGGTATTGCCTTCTTCTTTTGTTGGTATGTATGGTCCATTCTTGGTGATATCCCAAAGATCAATATGTGTGGATTCTATGAAGAACCGCATCCTGTCCTTCTAATAATGACAATTCTCACCATTAAACGCAGGAGGTCTTGTGACCGACGCACCTTTAGCTATAAAAACATATGATTCAGCCATGGATCTTTTTCCTCACTTTGTAAAGGTTGTTCTTGGAAACCGAGCTATGATACCAACTGAAGTAAATCACTTGTTAATATAGGAATCATGTAAAGTATACAAAATACACAAGAAGGGGGGTTGAATTGTGTAATCTTTTCAAAATTGTTAATCTTTTGAGATTTCTTGAATATCTTTACAACTACCAGATGAATATCAAAAACATGTTACTAAGAATTGATAAGTATTGAAATCACAACTTTATCTACTTATCTAACAACAAGAAAATTAAAGTATGAAAGTTAGAGAATAGACGTCGTAATTTTATACTGATTCAACCCAAACCTTGGGCTACGTCCAGTCCTCAGAGTTTATCTAAGATTTCACTATACTTCACAACTTTTACAATTATTCTTTCTTCCCTTCAAGACCCTCTTCAAGTCTCTTTGACAAATTATTCTTTCTACTATCTTAGCCTCTCCAGGATACAACCTTTTCTTTCTCTCTAAGAAAGATATCTTGAGCTTTATGTTACAGTAAGATTCGCTCTCTTGTTTCACACTTTGAATAGATAATTTTTTCTAAGTATTGTACAATCATAGTTTCTCTCTCTTATAAGCAAAAAGTATTTTAGTCTTTGACTAGGACTAGTATTTCTAGCCTAGGTCTCCACTGTTTTCTTGAAAAATGCTTCTTGAACCTTTAAGAAACCATTATTTAGTTTAGTTCTGTAACTAACTCCAACTAACTAAATGTCTGACGTTCTAGAGTATCTTCCTCTTTGTATCATCTGATATTATCACTTTTTCTGTTGTTTATGCTTCATCTGTTGTTTACGCTTCGTTTGTTATTTGTGCTTCGTCTATTGTTTACACTTCGTCTGGTGTTTGTGCTTCATCTGTTGTTTATGCTTTGTCTTTTGTTTGCACTTCGTCTGTTATTTACGCTTTTTATGTTGTTTGTGCTTCGTTTGTTATTTACACTTCGTCTGTTATTTGCACTTCGCCTATTGTTTGCGCTTCGTCTGGGATGACTAAGTGTTACTTACATTTTTCTGCACACTTAACAAACTTATCAAAACAATTCATATATTTCTAAGATTATTATCATTTAATTGTCACCAAAATTAATAGAAGCAAAGTCTACTTGACTTAACACATGTTTCCATTATGGCAAGGATGGCCATTGGAAGAGGAACTGTAAGGCCTATTTGGAATAACTGAAGCAGAAGAAGACATAAGATACCCCATCTAATTCAGGTATGTTTGTTATTGATATTAATACTGTTTCTATAGCATTTGAGTATCGAATACTGGTTATGTCTCACACATATATACTAATATGCAGAGCTTTAGGAACTGTGAATAACTCAATAAGGGAGAGTCGGACTTACAAATAAGCAATCGAGCAAGATTTGCTGCAGTAGGAACTTATGTATTGACACTCCCTAGTGGTCATATAACAGAATTGGATGATTGTTTTTTATATACCTATATTGACTAAGAATATTATTTCAGTTTCTAGTCTTAGTAAAGTTAGTTTCCATTTAAATTTTAGTAATGATGGTTGTTTTATTAGTTTGAATATAATGCTTTATGCTATAGGTACATTATGCAATATACATATTAGATATGTCCAATATAGTTTTAAATATCAATAACAATAAAAGACAAAAATGAGATAATGTGAAATCATCGTATTTATGGCATTATCTCCTTGGACATATAACTGAGAGACACATGGCTAACCATAAATTTGTGATAGTTTAAGGTTATTTGATTTTAACTCATATGACATAAGTGAATCTTGCTTATTAGGCAAGATGACAAAATTACCCTTTAAGGGAAAGGGTGAACAAACTACTGGGCTATTAGACTTAATATATTAAGATGTATATAGTTCGATGTCCATACATGCCAAAGGTGGTTTCATATGCTTCATTACCTTTATCAATGATTATTCATGATATGGGTATGTATATCTTATGAGATACAAATCTGAGGCCTTTAAAAAGTTAAAAGAATTTAGAAATGAAGTAGAGAAGCAGCAAGGTAGAATTATTAAATCACTATCTCAAAGATAATGGGATAGTATCCCATTAGACTCCACCCTACACGCTACAACACAATGGTGGGGTAAAAAGGAGAAACTAAACCTTTTTAAATATGGTGAGGTTAATGATGGGCTTAGCAGATTTATCAAAATCCTTTTAGGGATATGCACTTAAGGCTGCTGTTTATATGTTAAACAGAGTCCCTTTAAAGTTAGTTGATGTTACTCTATATGAGATGTGGAATAACAAGAATCCTTATCTTTCTCAAATGAAAGTTTGGGTTGTCCAACTTATGTAAAGTGGATTTAGCCAGATAAGCTAGAAGCTAAATCTGACAAGTATCTATTTATAGAATATCCTAAAGAAATAATAGGATATCAGTTCTACAATGTTTTGAAACAAAAGGTGTTTGTTTCAAATCATATTGTCTTTTTAGAGAAAGAGTTTCTTCTAAAAGAAGATAGTGGGAGCAAAATTGAACTTGTGGAAGTTCAAGAAGCTCAAATAGATGCAAATCAACTGCTTGAACCCAATACTATTGTTTATAATGATAAAGCAATAGTTCAACCATCTAACACGCAAGAAGTTCGTAGGTCAAGTAGGATACGTCTTATTTCAAAGAGATATGGATTTCTCATAAGTGAACATAATAACATATTACTCATAAAAGATGATGAGACTACTACGTATGAAGAAATTCTGAAGATTTTGTAATCTGACAAATGGCTTCAAGCCATGAAATCTAAAATGAATTCCATGCATGAAAACTAAGTATCGAATTTGGTTGACGCACCTGAAGGGATAAAACTCATAGGGTGCAAATGGGTTTTCAAGAAGAAAACTGACATGGATGGTAATGTAGTTACTATAAAACTAGGCTTGTAGTTAAAGGTTATTATCAAAGGCAAGGACTTGACTATGACAAAACATTTAACTTGGTAGCCATGATTAAATCCATTAGGATACTACTATTGCTTCTCATTATGATTATGAGATGGAAAATGGATGTGAAAACATCTTTCCTTAATGGAAACCTATCGAGGATGTGTACTGACATAACTTAATGGTTTCATATCCAAAGATGGAGAAAAGGTATGCAAGTTTTAAAAATCCATTTATGGATTAAAGCAAGCATCCAGGATTTGGAATATCCAATTTGATGAGACAATCAAAGAGTTTGTTTTCTCACAAAATCTTGATGAACCTTGTGTGTACAAGAAGGTTAGTGAGAGTGCAATTGTTTTCTTGTGATGTATGTAGATGACATACTACTAATAGGAAACAATGTCTCAGCTTGACAATCAGTCAAGATTTGGTTGTCCAAGAATTTCTCTATGAAAGACCTTGGAGAAGTAACTTATATTTTGGTTATAAGAATATATAGAGATAGATCTAAGAAGTTGCTTGGCCTTTCTCATTCTACATATATAGACCAGAGGCTAAAGAGGTTTAGTATGGAGCAGTTCAACAAAGGTTATCTTCCCATGCACATGGGATTACACTCTTAAAATCTATGTGTCCAAAGATAAAAGACGAGAGAACTTGCATGAATTTGATCCCTTATGCTTTAGCTATAAGATCAATCATGTATGCTATGTTATGACCCGATGTATCATGTGCTCTAAATGTTATCATCAGATACTAGTCAGATCTTAGTGAGAGTAATTAGGTGGATTTCAAGAATATCTTTAAGTATTTAAGAAGAGCTAAGGATGTATTCTTGATATATGGAGAATCAGATCTTGTTCTAAGCGGGTATACAAATGTCAATTTCTGAGACAGGAATGACTCTAATTGCCACTCAGGATATATTTTTATATTGAATAGTGAAGTAGTTAATTAGAAGAGTTCCAAATAGGAGATAATTGTAGATTCAACAACTGAAGTAGAATATATTGCCAGTTTAGAAGCAACAAAGGAAGCAGTTTGGATTAAGAAGTTTATCATAGAACTTAGAGTGGTTCCTAGCATTGTTGACCCAGTACAGTTGTATTGTGACAACAATGGTGCTATAGCACAAGTAAAGGAACCAAGATCTCATTAAAAATCCAAACATGTATTCAGATAATTGCATTTGATTAGGGACATCATTTATAAAAAAGATGTCAAGATAGAGAAAGTGCCCAGTGATTAGAATATTGTTGACCCTTTAACTAAGTCAATTCCCCCAAAGAGATATCATTCTTTATATACTTGCCTATGGTATTAGATACAAAGGAAATTGACTTTAGTGTAAGTGAGAGGTTGTTAAAGAAGTGCTCTAAAGGAAATCACTTTTAACACTTATTGTACAAATCTTTTTAATTAATAAAAAGACATTTTTGTTAATTTGATGTTCATATTCTTAATGAATTGATAGCGATCTTAAATCAAATTAATGAAGTCCTCGATACATTACGTAGCATGAGGAAATCATAAAGAGATCATGATAATGAGATTCCTATCATCTGTAATTATATTAGTGTCTAAATTATCCTTAGTCATAGGATTAACAAGATGGGTAATTATTAATCCGAACATACTAACACATGTTATACTCCTTGATTAAATAAAGCAGTGGATCTGACCGCGCGTCATTTGTCTAGTCAAAATAAAATAACTAGACCAACTACTATAGCAGTGGTGAGTTTAGGTCGATCCCATAGAGAGTGTGTGTAAAGTTTATGAAATTAAATTAATCGGTGTTTAGGTTTAACCGGGGGGGGGGGGATTTTTAAAGAAGAAAATAAAATAAAACTAACTAATAAAAACAAATTAAAGAAAACATGCAAAGAAATGATAAATGTGGGGAATTCGGTAGGGACTCGGTTCTTTGGTTTAATCTCGGCCTACACCCTGACAAAGCATATTTGATTAATTTGTTGTTCTTTAACCACTCCTAGCAACTATTAATCGTGGGTTAAAAAATTAACTTGAGTTTTCCCTTAGGTTGTGTTTAATCAAGATAAGATCGTTAATTAAACCTTACCACCAAACAACTTAGAATACGATCTCTAGATTTAATTAGGCAGTAACATTACAAATTAGGAAAACCGATTAATCAAGGCAACAACCACATATGATGTGTCATTTAACCTAGGTCATGTTATCCCTAATGATTACGAATCATCAGTTGCTACACATGAATTTCAACATAACAATTATGGATTATATAGAAATTCTAGCAATGAGCTTGAAATTAACGATTCAATAGACGCATTAAAATCATCAATTCTTAATATCCAACGGGTTCATACACAAATAACCAAATAATAACAAAAATTCGATTATCCATACACAATACCCAAATCAATTAAAATAGGATAACACAATCACTTCCTAATAAGAGAAAGAAACAGAAAATAATTAAAAAAATCCTTAATCTGGGTCAACGGCGTCGATGTCACCTTCGAACTATTATCGGGACGTCTAACTTTTCATGGGTCTTTCCTGAAAATGATTCAGCCCAAAATTGACCCTACCAAAGCCCTTTATCATTGTGCCACCTTCTCATTTCACTGTTGATTGATTAGACGAATAAGGTTGCTGGTTATTTTAAAATCCTCTCTTCTCTTGCGGCTACTCAATCTTGCAAGCTTCTATTCACGCCTGAGCCAACAAGCTGTAGCATCCCTACGCCTGTGCCCTAGCTACGCTTCTCCTCCTTGTTCCTCGTTCCTGTAGCATTTCCTGTAGCTTTTGATGTAGCGTCCACTGTAGTTGATGGGACGAATTAATTTCGTCCCTCTATTATTGTTCATGCTTCTCTGCTGTACGCCCCCTTCTTAGCGCTCCACGCTGTGTTTAACGCATCTGCTATCTACGTTACATAGACATGTTGTGCGTTTAACACACAACATTGCATTACGCAGCATCTGTGTTATGCAGACGCGTTGTGCGTTTAATGCACATTGTTGTGTTCCGTAACATGAGTTTCATGGTCCGCTGCCGTTTTTGCTATCCTTTTCTTTTTTTTCAACTTCTTTTATTTTAATTTTTCTTCTTCTTTGTCTTCCATTTTTCATCTTTTAATTTTCTTTGTCTCACTCCATGAAGACAAGCGAATATTGATCTTCGGAAAATGTCCCAAATAGGGTGCTTTCAACTCACTTTAATTTCTTTGTTTCCAAATTGTACCTAAAATTACATATGAATTAAAGTAAGTATCTTAAGCATTTTTGAATCATTAATCGCTAAGTGTAAACAATTAAGTATATCAACAATTAAACATATATCAATTTCCCCCACACTTAGCTTTTGACTGTCCTTAGGCAAAATATCATAATTAAGCTCATTGTCCCAAAACATTAACTCAATTTCCATATTTTTTCCAAGACTGTATAATCACAACCAAAGATAAGTGACTTTAAAAAAATCATAGCAAGAAATCAACATTCCAAGCATTTACTCATGATCAATCAACATTCAATATCTTCAAAAATTGAGCAATCTAATGGTAGACTCGGAAAATGTGTTTAATTAAAATATATCCATGGTTACACTCAACACCATTCATGATCATGACAATCCATAACTTTGCATATCATTTCATTTCTCCATCACTAAAATTCACATGCAAAATTATGAATCAAAGGACTTTTCAAGGTTGTAATGTGGGCAAAGGTGAGGTAAGATATATTCGGGTCAAATAGCATAAAAGTCATCAAAGCTAGTGAAACAAAGTAAAACTCATCAAAAACTGGCTACTGTCAGTTATGACAAATGCAATATTTATATTTCACAACCTCATTTATCTCTCACACACAAACCACATGAAACATATACCAATTCGAAGGAATCACTTATACAATGAAATCACAAGAGTGAACCTTTTAAGCTAACATCTACCTCATATTCAACATACTCAAATAACACATCCATTACAACTCTAAGGAGATCCATAAACCATAAACAACATTTCAACACATATGCAATTCTTCTTTGATACATTTATTTTAAATAATTTTTTTTCTTTTTTCTTTCTTTTCCATTTTCTTTTCTTTTCCCTCTTTTTTTTCTTTTTCTTTTTTCCTCATAAAAATTAAAATAAACTACATCAACATGGGAATTTCAAGGATAAGACATAGAATAACATCCCAACATTATAACCAACCCTTACATATATACACCCCCACACTTGGAATTTGTCCATCCACAAACTCAACAATCACAAATGTTCCACTAGTTTCATGACTTGGGTAGGACATTTGTTTAAGTGTAAGAGCGTAAAATGTGATTTATACCCAAAAAAAAGGCTAAAGCTCAAAGGGGTTTATCAAGGGAAAATCATGTCAATAGGATAGGTTATTTGGATAATGTAGTTTATGAAGAACAAAGAATGCCTAATCATATTCATGTTAATGCATGTGATAAAAATGTGGCCTCGAATAAAAATTCAATGCAAAATTAGGATGTACATGTCATGAAGGTTACACATTATCAAAAGGCAATGAGACTGATATGAATGTGTCAATCAAATAAGGCTCAAAATCTCACCTGATTTGTCTACCATTAGTCATTACTCTTTTAAAGATAATGCATATCGACCAATCATAAGAGCAAAAGTACATGCTAAAGTTACTATGAAATTCTCTAGTCAATCTACACTCTAATCATGATTATACAATCCTAAAAGCAACAGAAAATGAGAAAAATGTTTGTTTCAATTGTTTTATTCTTTCTCTCATTTTGATTGAAAACTTAAAAATAAGTAAAACAAACAAATATAAAAACACACATGCATATAAAAAGTAATGCGGAAATGTAAAAGAAAAGAAAGTTACTTCCCTTAGGTTGCCTCCCAAGAAGCGCCTTTGTTTAGGGTCGCTGGCTTGACTTCTTCTTCTCCTCGCGTGACAAAATTGTGATCTTCGGGTGTCATATACAGCTCCTCCACGTGAGGTAGTTTTGGATAGGGCCTTAGTTGATCATTATCCTCCCTCAGCGTCTTCCCTATCCTCAGCTTCTCAATCCTGACCGAGTCCATACACTCCGGAAATATTTGGAACGTCTCTTCACTTTTTTCTTTATCATTTAACTCCTCCAATCTGTTATGTAAAGGTAAAGAGTTAGTTTTAAAAATAATCATGGACTCAGTACTTACCTCCGAGCTAAAAGATATGTCCTTTTTGGCTTCTAGCTCCTTCTCCACTTCTTCAACACAGACAATTCGTTGAGGGTTAACCTCAAAATTCTCAAGCTCCTCATCACTTTGTAAAGTTTCCGCATAGATGTCCATTGAATACACCTTGGGTTGATATGACTGCTCCTCTTTGCTTTGCGATTTTAGGTGATTAAGGCTCATTTCCATTTGACCCATTAGGTGTTCTATCCTCTGTTGGCTTGCTTTTATCTCTTGTCGGAATTCTTGCAATTCCTGGTGCATATTTTGTTGTTATTGCTGTATAACCTGTAGAAATTGTAAATTGTTAGCAGCAATATTATTAACAAGTTCTTCTAAAGATGCACCTGAATCATGTTGGCTCTTCGAATCTTAGGCGCTAGATCGTGTGTTTTTTGGAAATTACTCTACATCCTTCTGGAATTGTAAAGTATTCTCCTGCAATTGCAAAATCAACTCTTCCAGAGATGGACCGAAGTTGTGATAGGACGCTTCTAGTTTGTACGAGAATTGTTGTGTGTCTTGCAGACTATCATGGAAGTAATTCTGATGATTATCCCATCTACAACAAAAGTTAGGTTGATCAGTCCAAACATTGGTATAAGATTGAGAATATGAGTTATAAAAGAAATTACTTCCGTCCATATCAAATTTTTTTAAACACGAAACAAAAAAGAAAGAATCATAAAATAACAAGAAAGAAATCAATTACGAACAAATATATGCAAAATACCAATTAACTCATAAACAAAAACTAAAACACTGCACTCCCTGGCAACAACGCTAAAATTTGACCGCGCGTTGTTTCACTAGTGAAAATAAAATAACTAAACCTACTACTATAGCAGTGGTGAGTCTAGGTTGATTCCACAGAGAGTGTGTGTAAAGTTTATGAAATGAAATTAACCGGTGTTTAGGTTTAACGGGAGGGTTTTGGATTTTTAAAGAAGAAAATAAAATAAAACTAACTAATAAGAACAAATTAAAAAACACTTGCAAAGTAATGATAAATGTGGGGAATTCAGTAGTGACCTGGTTCTTTGGTTCAATCTCGGTCTAGACCCTGACTAAGCACATTTCATTAATTTTTTGTTCTTTAACCTCTCCTAGCAACTATTAATCGTGGGTTAAAAATTAACTTGAGTTTTCCCTTAGGTTTTGTTTAATCAAGATACGATCGCTAATTAAACCTAACCACTGAACAACCTAGGATACGATCTCTAGATTTAATTAGGCAGTAGCATTACGAATTAGGAAAACTGATTAATCAAGGTAATAACCACATATGATGCGTCATTTAACCTAGGTCATATTATCCCTAATGATTACGAATCATCAGTCGCTACACATGAATTTCAATATAATAATTACAGATTATATCGAAATTCTAGCAATGGGTTTGAAATTAACGATTCAATGATCACATTAAAATCATCAATTCGTAATATCCAATGGGTTCATACAGAAATAACCGAATAATAACGAAAATTCGATTATCCATACACAATACCCAAATCAATTAAAATAGGATAACACAATCAATTCTTAATGAGAGAAAGAAACATCAAAATAATTAAAAAATAATTAACTTGGGTCATCGGTGTCGATGTGACCTCCGAACCAACATCGGGACATCTAGCTTTTCATAGGTCTTTCCTAAAAATACTTCAGCCCAAAATTGATCCTACCAAAGCCCTTTATCACTGTGCCACCTTCTCATTTCACTATTGATTGATTAGACAAATAAGGTTGCTGGTTCTTTTAAAATCCTCTCTTCTCCTGCGGCTACTCAATCTTGTAAGCTTCTCTTCACGCCTAAGCCAGTAAGCCACAACAGCCGCAGCAACCACACCAGCCCTGCACCTGCACCCCAGCTGCGCTTCTTCTCCTTGTTCCTTGTTCCTGTAGCATTTCCTGTAGCTTTTGATGGAGCGTCCACTATAGCTGATGGGACAAATTAATTTTGTCCCTTTGTTATTGTTCCACATTTCTCTGTTGCGTGCCCCCTTTTTAGCACTCCACGCTACGTTAAACATAGCTATCTACGTTAAATGCAGTTGTTGTGTGTGTTACGCAGACGCGTTGTGCGTTTAACGTACAACGCTATATTGTGCAGCATAAGTTCATGGTGCGTTGCCATTTTTGTTATCCTTTTCTTTTTTTAATTGGTTGCATTTAAAATTTTCTTCTTCATTGTCTTCCATTTTTCATCTTTTAATTTTCTTTGTCTCACTCCATGAAGACAAACGAGTATTGATCTTCGAAAAATGTCCCAAATAAGGTGCTTTTGACTCACTTTAAATTCTTTGTTTCCAAATTCTACCTAAAATCACATATGAATTAAAGTAAGTATCTTAAGGATTTTTGTATCGTTAATTGCTAAGTGTAAATAATTAAATATATCAACAATTAAACATATATCAGGATCTTATAAGCTATAAGCATGAGTTGTTTAGAATTAACATATGGATGCTTAATAAGAGTAGTAAGTATATTAGATAACTTGTCATGAGAAAGTATATTAGATGACTTTTCATGAGACAATCATATGGATAATCTATTCTAGTGTTAATGATAGTCTTATCATAGCAATGGTGCAAATATCCTTAAACTTAAGGTGCTCAATGATATCTTAGATACTGATCTTTTACTT
Source organism: Erythroxylum reticulatum (assembly GCA_025504915.1). Lineage (NCBI taxonomy): Eukaryota > Viridiplantae > Streptophyta > Magnoliopsida > Malpighiales > Erythroxylaceae > Erythroxylum > Erythroxylum reticulatum. The sequence continues at coordinate 13,853,560 of JANSVA010000216.1, read as the reverse complement.
TGACTCCATTCCTTGTTGCCTCTAGAGGTTGCTCATAGGGTGGTGATTGGGTACGACTTAAGGTATTTAAAGGTAATTAAGTAGTTAATAAAGGATTCACCACTCTTCATACTAGGAGATGTACTGATGACCTCTTATCGGGGTTATTATTTAAGAATCTCTGGCCAGAGTGGAAATGTCATAAAGATAGTCTTCAATGACACATGTAATTGAGTAACGAGCCTCGAGGACAAGAACTAACATCATTTGGGCTAGATGTGATGTAGTTAGTCTAATGTGAGTTGACACTTTAACCATACTATGAACCAAGTGGGGGTATAGATGGAGAAAGGACGAATTGCACGGGAACATTGTCTATGGAAGGGTTCATAATAACCACTGACTTTCTGTTCAATTGGGGGTTATGAAGTGTTGCTAGACACCATTCATGACTTGCTTAAGTTAAGTGTTAATTCAAGTGGCCAATATAACCGGGAACCTAATGGGTCACATGCATTGGAGATGCAAAGAATCAGTAAAATGGTTTTGGATGGGGATCCAAGATATGAGAGATGCATAACTAAGCTATAAAAGTGTGGTAGTTTAGGGTCATTTGATTATGAATCATATGACACATGTGAATCTTGCTTGTTAGGTAAGATGACAAAATTATCCTTTAATAAGTCAGATGACAAAATTACCTTTTAATAAGTAAGATGACAAAATTACCCTTTAAAGAAAGGTTGAACATTTTCATACTAAATTAAGTGGGATTAAAAGCCACTTAATTCCCACTAACTCTCCATTGATGTTTGAGTTAGAGGGAGGCCAAAGGGCATCAAAGACACTCCATTTTTGTGCAAAAGCTGTAAGAAAAAAGGGTCTTTTGTGAATTGTTCACCATCTTCTAAAATACTCTTTTAAAGAACACATCACAAAGCTAGCTATTTGAGTATGCTCTAGCCATTTTTCCTAAGAGGTTTCAAACTTCACTCTTTATATGGATATCATTAGAGACATCGTCCTTTGGTTTTTATGGTTTACGATAACCTGAAGAGGTGAAGACAACAAAGAACAAAGGAGATTGTAAAGTACACATCTTAAGTTTATGTTTTGTTTTACTACATCTACTGACACATGTTTGATTTTTTATTTTTTAGGTTTCGTTTTATTTTCCATTGCATATTCTAATAGTTGACGCATGTGATGCATGATCAAAACCCAACAAACTCTTCAAGCTCTCAACAAGAAATAGATAGGGGATTTAAAGTCTCTCTTAATAGAGTGATTTCACTTTCTAAGGCATAAAGAATTTGATAAGACTTTTAAGAATATTGATGCTACTAGGATATTTTGCAAGTCTCGTCACTTTTGCGAATGCAGTGGCTCTTTATTAAGTAAACATTTTCCTCAACTAGTGCTTGTTTAATCTACGATATCTTTTGTAACATCCCATTATCCCATGTTAAGGGTTATAACTTTAGAATAGTGTACATGAGATATTATTATGAAGTTAGAAAGTGCATTTCATGCTCATACATAATATAGCATACACACATATATGAATATTAATTATTGCATACATTAAAATGAATGTAAAAGCATTCATTAACATTTTCAAGGTATAACTGATTTATAAATGTGATTATATTAAGAATTGTGGATTTTATGTATTGAAAATTTATTTGGAGAGTATGATTATTGATTTAGAATTTTTGGTGGAATTAAAAACATTTTCTGAAATTATGAGTATTTTAGACTAGGAAAAATGCCAAATGGCAAGATAATTGATAAGTGATAGTAGAAATAAGAGTCAAAGGCAGAGGAAATTGTTATAAATGACATTAGGATTTAATGACATATATCATTAAAAATTGGGAGACAATTGGAGACAAATGAACTAGTTAAATAAAAGACCAAAGAGAAACTATAAGAAAGTGACATGTGGAAAGTGATAAGTGTCACTTGCCGCACCCCATGCCTTAAACCACGAAACTCTCCCAAGTGAAGAACTATCTTCTATTTAATTGGTCTTTCACTTTATTAATTACTTCATCCCTTATTAATATCTCTTCTTATCTTCTTCTATCTTCTTCACCTACGAACCTCTCTTTTTTCCCTATCAACGTAAGCCTTGCTCTTATCCTTCTTTTCTACTATTATTTTATTGTCTTCTTCATTTGCTACAAAAAGAACCAACCCTACCACCTTTGAATATTGATGATCGTGTGAGACATGAAAGCTAGGGTTCACATGATTTTAAAGAGTTTAGAGTTTTACTAAGTAAGTATCATATGGTTCTTCATGATTTGTTGAATAAAACATGTATAATAATAGTTAGAGGTTAAATGTTCATAAAAGATGGTGTTTTATTTATGTTGGAACGTAGGAAAAGAAACGAACACATTGGTCTCTTGTTTTTATGTTTATGATGATTAATATTTCATGAGTTATTGTAGAGATGAGTTTGAAGTAGAAAGATCATTGATAATGGTATAGGAAAAAGATGCAGAAATTTAGTGATGAATATATATGAATGTAGATGTTCTGTTCTTGGTATTATGATCAAACATAGAATATGATTTGTTTATGATTGAAATTAAGCTGAAATGGAAATGGGAATGAAGAGGAAATAATGAGGACATTAGCTAAAAATGATAGACTAAGCAAAAGAGATGAACTAGAATGAAAATGATAATGAAGTGTGCTAGAATATGCTAGATGAAGTGTTTTCACGGAACATATATCTGTGTTTTAGACATATCTTGATTTGTACATATCTAAATGGGATGATTTTAAGTTTGGAATAAACTAAATATAAATGGATATATTTTTCATGAAGGAATCAAATTTAAAATTTGTCTTTAAAAGTTTCAAAATTTGGCTTGAAGTTGAGTATTATGTGTTGTCACGGTTTGGGAACAGTCTGTAGTATTTTAAGTATAATTTGCAGAATACTAAACCAAAGTGTATGAAATTAGTGTAATTAGAAACTTAAGACATATGGGAACATTTGTTTAAAGAATGTATTGCATAAATACTTCTTTTTCCTTGTCAAAATGGAAATGAAAAATTGACCCAAAAATCTGTTTTGAGAAAAGTCATCAAGTAGTGCACGATCGTGCACAAGCATGATCATAACAGAAACGAAACCTTAGGGGAGTTGCATGATTATGAATAAGCATGATCATGATAGAGAGGAAACCTTAGGAGAGTTGTATGATCATACACAAGCACGATTGTGACAGAGATGAGATATCGGGTAATGCACAATCATGCATAAGCATGATCGTGACAGAGAGGAAATGTCAAGTAGTGCACAATCGTGCACAAGCATGATCGTGATAGAGAGGAATCAATAGGAAGTGCACGATCGTGCACATAGTGAAGTTGCAATGCTTTTTGACAGTTTTAAACACCCTTCACTCTTTTAACTATAACTTCTTCTCCGGATCTCCGATTAACCTGAAATTTTAACCACAAACTGCTCACACATTATCCTTTCTCTCCACCAAATTTCATGGTCATATGAATTCATTAGGAAAGGATTGGTAGATGATTGATTGATGATGTTATAAGAATCAAGTGTATTGAGCCATAAACCTTAGTGCATGATTGAGTGATGAACTTGGAATAAGTTTGTATTATTTAGAAGTAAACCTAAGTTCAAAATAGACATATATGAGTTTTGAAGTATAAATGATCATAAGATGAAAATAAAGGAAATATACTAGGGATTGTCATTGAGCATGCATTGTACAAAATCCATATACATATTTTTGTATAAATGAGTACTTATATAATTGTGCAAAGTTGTGATGTGTGTAAATGTATTTTGCATGATATAGAAGAGCAATTAGAGCAAAAACATCCAGACATTGCTGGGACTTCGAGGCAATAGCTATCTGGAGTCAACTATGAGTAACCTAGATGGTCTCATTTGATTAATTGTTTATTTTAAATTCTACATTGAATTATTATGTGAATGTGATTGTGTTGATTCTAAACATTGAATATCTGTGGAGTTTGATGCATCAATAATATATTGGAAGTGTTCCTTGTTTGTAAATTTGACAAAATAAGTGATGCTGAACATTATTGTTGAATGTCAGGCTAAGGTTCGATGATAAATGTGAATGTGAAACTGAAATCAAGTGACTAATTGAAAATTTGTGAATGTGATGCATTTTATTACATGAATGTATGACAACATAAAGGCTGTTATGACTTGAGTAGTCACTAAAAAAGAGCTTAAAGTTTATAATGTGGTAAGAGCCTTTAGCTTAGTTGTTAATGTACCCAATATCCACTAAGAGATATGGGACAATCTGAAACAAGCCCGGTATCCACAAAGGATATAGACTAGTAAAAAGGCACTCAGTCACAACAAAGTAATAATTGAAAGTGAATCTGATGTGCATTGCATTTATAATTGATATGTATGTTTTAAATGATCAAAATGAACTGTTTGACTGCTCTGAATGTGAAATGTGGAATAAGTGAACAAAGTGTTATGTGATGCTATATGATTATTGGTGAAAAGATGTGTATTATATGATGACATGAATTATTGTGAACTTGAAACATGAATTATATATGTTATGTGTTATAAGTGAGCCATCGATGATGGCTAGCTCAATGAGTTCGCAAAACCAACCAAAATTACAATGTTGAATTTTAGGTTTGAGAGAGGATAATAGTGACAGGGAAACTCTAGAAGAAGCATAGTTCTTACACTTTTGGATATAAGAAATGGCTTAAAGGTTAGTCAGCTAAGACTGAAGGATTTAGATAGAATTTTTGTGTAATTCCTCATGTATGTAACATGTTCTATATATAGAGATGTAAACTCTGATTAGATTTTGATAATGTACATATATGGATGTTGTTGTTAAGCTACAATATACATATTCAGTTTTATAAAATGAAAATGAAGAATTTTGGTTTTTAAATAGTGTGATAATTACCTTTTAAATGATGATGCCATGATTAAGTTAGTGACGTGACTACTTTAGCATGCCACCCTTATGGGGTACATACTTAGATATCCAACAGGATGTTAGGTATGTGTCCTGTGAGAGCAGGGTGCTACATCTTTCCTACTGAAATCTTTGATATTCAGACATTAAAAAGAACGTTCTATCAAAGCTTCTGGAGCTAATTATTCTAATTTGTAAAAAGAATCCCAATGATATGGAACCATTTTTAAATAGGTAAGTTCATAAAGAATGTTCCTGTAAGAAAGGAAGCAATTATTCTATGATTTTGTTTCCTTTTAAGAATTGTACCATTGACCATATAAGGAAATAAATCTAGTTTGAATTTTGAAATATTATAAAGTTATCATGAAAATTGTTAAACATAACCCTTAAGTTAACAATCTCCACCTTTTTTTATAAAGATAAACAATAATAGATATATTTTCAAATTTTAAATAATAATAAAAGATTTCGAATGATACCTGTAAACTTATATGTTCTTACTTACAGTTATAAAAAGAAGGAGCCTATACTTCACATTTTTAACAACATTTCAATAGCAATTAGCAAAAAATATCATCAATAACAAATATATCATCAAGGAAATTGAAAATGTATTACAGATGCAAAGAAAGATACATGCATTGCATGTCATTAACTATGCTCCCCCATTATCATTATCAAAAATATAGGGAGGAAGGAACTTAAACATTCACAAGACTATTACAAATAAGAATAAGCTAGGAAGAAAAAATAATAATAGAGTTATTGAAGAGATTCAAAGATTTTTCCGAGTAAAATCTACATGTCAAGAAGCTGATTTTACATGCTATCTATTTGTTCTTGATTGGCTTGAATATCTTGCAGCTATTGTTGGAGATTTGCACTGTTTTCATCATGAAAAGGGACAGGAGTTTGTTGGTCTAGAGTAGGATCTAAGTTTTCTGTTACTCTTTCAAATCTTTTTTCTACCTAAACATTGTTTTGTAGTTTGTATCTAAATTGGTAGGGAATGGAAGGGTGAAACTTAGCCGGTGCACACGAATTCAAATTTGCAAAACGAACTCCATAATAGGTGAAAATCTTGGTGAGCAACTTCGTATAAGGTAGGTAACTAGTGGTATTCTTATGATTACCTCTGTCCACCATGAACCTCAAGATCATTACTGGAAGATTCATTATGTTCCTTTTAGCAAATTATACACTATATAAGTGTATAGTAGGCTGCACTTTTAAACTAAGCTAGTCCTAGGAAAAATTGAAATAGTTGATAACAATGCAAGGTATCGTGGTAGTAAGTTTAATTGCCTACTCCAGGGTCTCCCATCTTGGGTGTCCTCAGCATGAAAGTAGATGGATTTAATAACTTCTACCAAATCCAGATCATCAACTTCCCACTTATGATAGGGAAAATCAATTCTCCCTATAGGAGTTATGTCTAGTATATCTCCTAAATTTCTTCAGAAATTAAAATGTCACATTCACGTACCTGTGAGACAATGATTAGTTTTCCATTAATATCTTCTTTTCTCATATGGTGCAAAATGACCTGACTAGCTCATCACACAGGTCTCATATAATCTTAGAAAATTTTCCTAGCCAATGACAATAAAGTAAGGAAAGATAGGTATATGTCATCAAACATTATGGGAGGCAAGATCCACCTAGCAGCCACCTTTCTTTTCTTATATTACATTTTATAGCAGACTTCAGCTTCCATTGATTGAAACATTTTTGGTGGTGCTGATGTCTTTCCTTACTTTTATGTAGCTACCTTTATTTTCTTTGCTCTTTTTGCTTTCGGAATTATCTCTTCATGAAATAACTCTTTTCTATCAATGAGGTCTTTAATAGTATCTTCAGTCATAGGCACTTCTTCTTTCTTTATTTTCCCCCCTTTTCTTTTTCTAGATTCTTCTTCCTCTTTTTTTTTCAGCATCAGGGGTTTCTTTTTGTTCAAAAATTTTCTCGGCTTGCTTTGTAAGACTTCCTCTGGTCCATGGTCATCTAATCAATTGAGTAAGTTCTTCATCTGAGTCATTGTCATTTGTAATCCAGTACACTTTAGGCACTTTCATATCTTTAGGGTCGGGTTTAGGAGGTGTGGAAGTTTTTGGAGTAGGAATAGGCAGAGATGGAATGGGTGTCTCTGATACTTAGGGCTTAAAGGAGATAGGCCCAGTAACACGAGCTTTACCATGGATATCAGTAGAAGTTAGAGTTTCTTTTGTCCTTTTGATTTCATTCTTTCCATTGTAAGAGAGCTAGGTGAGGTTTAGGAGTTTCTGAGAGAAAGCAAAAAGTTAGGAGGCAAAGAGGAAGAGAACAACACTTTTGAGAAAAGAGAAATGGAGAGTAGAAGAGAGAACTCTATTTCTGGTATATTAAATGATTCTTGAGTGTTGATTTCATGTGAGAATGGGTAGTTGTACACGCCAAAAGAGGAAGTATAATCGTCTATGTATCTTCCGTCAGATACATACGGAGTGTTGTTAAAATAGTGAGTGCATTTTTAAAAGCTGAAATGAAGCCATGAAAACCTTCCTTTTTAGGACATGTGTACCCTATTATGTTAGACTGAGAGGATCCTTCTAAAAATACAAGGGGCTTTATAAACTAGAAGGAGCCTATTAAATTAAGAAGAGCTCTTGAAACTGAGAAGAGCCTTCTAACTAGAAGGAGCCTGATAAAGGTTCAGACTAAAAGGAGCCTGCCAAAAAGAAGTAGCATAAAGGGATTATAAAGAAATATGATCAGATAGTCTGCATATACCAAGTTCTTTTCTTAACTTGTAAAATCTATCTTTAGAGAGTGGCTTAGTAAAAATATCAACTACTTGATTTTCAGTATTAACATGTAAAAGATCATTGTTTCCTTCTAAAACATGATCTCTAAGAAAACGATGCTTGATTTCTATATGCATAGTCCTAAAATGATGCATAGGTTTTTTTGAAAGATTTATTGTCGCATAATATAGGAATATGATTAAAGTTTAGATTAAAATCCTAAAGTTGATGCTTCATCCATAATATTTGAGCACAACAGCTAGCAATAGCTATATATTTCACTTCAATTGTTGAAAGAACTTTGCAATTTTTTTTGCAAGTCTAAGAAACTAGACATCCTCCAAGAAATTGACATTAAGCACTTGTACTTTTCAGTTGACTTTATCACCAGCATAATCTGCATCACAATAGCTAACTATGTTAAAATAATTAGTTTTTGGATACTATAGTATAAAGTCTATAGTTTTGTGAAGATATCAAAAGATCCTTTTGACTACTTGAAGATGGTCTTCTTTTAGATTTGATTGCAAATGTATGCAAAGGTGATAGGTGTAGATTGCATTGTATTTATAGGTAATTTGATATGCGTTTAGTGGTTAAGTTGGTTGTTTAGTGTGCGTTTAGCTTAAGATCTATGTTAGATTATAAACATTTGTGTTTTAAGTGTTTTTTTTTTTGGTGAGAACATATTTTTAAGCTTCAATTATATATATATGAGGTGTTGTGATGAGTGTGATAATGTTTTAAGGCATTCGGAAGAGTTTTGGAGGAGAACCAAACCAAAACACATAGCCATGATCATGAAAGAAACAACAACATAGGCCAACAATTATGATAAATACACCACGATCATGACAAAAGCTCAAGCATAGGGCCACGATCATGGAGAATCTGCCACGATTGTGATAAAGAGCAGGTAAACTAACCATGATCGTGCACCATAGGGCCACGATCATGGCCTATGAGGAGATAGACACGGATTCACTTTCAGATTTGAGTTTTCGAGGGATATTGCAGACCTCAAAAAGACACTAGGGTTACCTTAATTGGTAAAGAATATAAAAGGATTATGATATAACCCTAGAAAGGAGATTAGATTTTGCCTACAATTGTAAACCTAAAAGAGAGAGAGAAAAAAGAGAGAGAGAGGAAGGAAGAAGAGGGTTCCACCTCTGAAGCTTCCCAGAATAGATGATCTCCCAACATCGCCGCTCTCTCAATTCATCCAACTTGAGTTTTGTTTCCTCCCCATTTACTTTTTTTTTGTTTAAATGTGTAATATTGAGAGGAGTTGTATGGTTATGGATTTTTAGCAACATACCAGGAGCTTCTTAATTCATCCACCATCAAGATCATGCAGTCACAATGTGAATTATGTAGCCAAGACAACCATGACACAACTGAATGTTTCTTGTTGGGAGCGAGTGGTTCCAAACAAGTATATTACTTAGGTTCGCCGTCAAGAGGTAATAACAATCCATATTCTAATACTTACAATCCTGGGTGGAAAAGCCACCCAAATTTTTTATGTAGTACTAACAATGCAGGTGGCTAAGTGAGAACACAAGGACCTACAGGATTCTAGCAAGACTGTCTTGGATCTTTAGAGAATAAAATAAACAAGTTAATAGATATCTTGGTTTTAAAGTTTTCGAGCCAAGAGGAAGGTCAAAGAAGATAAGAGGAGAGTCAGAAAAGAATGGAGGCAAAGTTTGACCAGATTATGAAGAACCATGCTTCATCCATCCACAATTTAGGAGTAAAAGTAAGTCAACTTACTAATGCTTTGTCTTCTAAAAATGTAGGAAGCTTACCAAGCAATATTGAGGCCAATACCAAGGAATAACTTAAGCGATCCTACTTAGGAGTGGCAAGCAATTGGGGGTGCCAAATGTTTAACAAGATCACCAATAAAAGGAAAAGGTAGACAACAAAGAAGAAGAGAAACCATATATACCACCACCACCTTACAAGCCTAAGATTCCATATCTGCAACCACCAAGCCTAAGATTCCATATCGGCAGAGGGTGAGACAACATCAAGTCCACACTCAATTCTCCAAATTCTTAGAGAAGTTGAAGAAACTTTAAATTAATTTGTCTTTGGTGGAAGCATTGGAGTGTATTCAAATTTTCTCAAGGACATCACAAACACATTTGGGAGGATAATCAGATGGTGACCTTGATAGAGAATTGTAGTTCAATCATCACAAGCTCAATGCCTTCAAAACTACAAGATCCAGGGAGTTTTACTATTTCATGTGTTGTTGGTGATTTTGAAATTTCTAAATGCTTATATGATTTATTCACAAGTATTAACTTGATGCCTTTGTCTATTTTCAGGAAATTAGGGCTAGGATATGTCAAGCCAACATCCGTGCTTATCCAACTTGTAAATCAATTCATCAAGAGGCCATTTGGGGTAGTAGAAGCTGTTCTAGTAAAAGTGGATAAATTTATAATTCCTATTGATTTTGTTATGCTGGATTTTAAAGAAGATAGGAATTGTCTATTGATTTTCGGTTGGTCCTTTTATAAATACTAGTACGACATTAGTTGATGTGCATAAAGGAAAATTGTTTTTAAGAATTGGTGATGAGCAGGTTGAATTTAATATGACTAAATCCTTAAAGAAACCGGTGGATGGAAGTGCTTTTATGAAGATTGATGTTGTGGATGATTGTGTGAGGAGGTTGAGAAGGAAAATGAAAAGGAAGTTGAGAAAATTATTGAAGTGCATAGGGATGAAAGGGTGAGTGAAGAGGAATTTTGTGAGGAGGGTGAGAGTTATAAGTTAAAGAGAGAGGATGCACGCACACCACCTTTCATTGTAAAGCCTCCCACTTTAGAACTAAAACCCTTACCTTCTCACCTGAGATACACATTTTTAGGCAAGGACCACACCTTAACCATCATCATTTCCAAGCAACTGAATGTTAAGCAAGAAGAGAAAGTGGTAGAGAACATTAAGAAGAGGATGAGAGCCATGGGGTGACAAATTTATGATATTAGGGGGATTAGCCCTAATGTGGTGTTGCATAGGATTAACCATGAAGAAGGATACAAGACATTGGGGGAGAGGCAAAGAAGGTTAAATCCAAACATGTAAGAGGTTGTGAAGAAGGAAGTGGTGAAGTTTTTAGATGCAAGTATTATATACCCAATTTTAGATAGTGAGTGGGTGAGTCCAGTGCAATATGTGCCTAAAAAGGGAGGCATGACAACGATGGAGAATGAAAAAGGTGAATAGATTTCCACTAGGACCATCACAGGTTGGAGAGTGTGCATTGATTATAGGAAGCTTAATTTGGCCACCAAGAAAGACCATTTTTCATTACCTTCTATAGACCAAATGATTGGAGGGTGGCTGCCCATGCTTTTTATTACTTTCTTAATAGATATTTAGGATACAATCAGGTGTTCATATACCCACAAGATCAAGAGAAAACCACTTTCACTTATCTTTATGTGACTTTTGCTTACAGGAGGATTCCTTTTAGCCTACACAATGTACTAGCCACATTTCAAAGGTGCATGATGGCCATCTTTGCAGATATGAATGAGGACTTTATGGAGTTATTTATGGATGACTTCTCTATTTTTAGAGACTCTTTTGATAATTGTTTATTTAATTTGGAGAGAGTGTTACAAAGATGTGAGAAGTCTCATTTAGTCTTGAGCTGGGAAAAATGTCATTTTATGGTCCAAGAGGGAATTGTTTTGGGCCATAAGATCTTATGCAGGAGGATTGAGGTAGATCAAACTAAGACTGAAGTGATTGAAAAGCTTCCACCTTCTATAAATATTAAGGGCATCTGAGCATTCCTTGGTCATGTAAGGTTCTACAGATGGTTCAGCAAGGATTTTTCTCTTATTGCTAGACCATTAACTAACTTGTTAGTTAAAGATGTGCCTTTTTTGTTTGATGATGATTGTTTAGATATTTTGATGACACCAGATTGGTCACTTCCTTTTGAGATCATGTGTGACACAATTGACCAAGCCATTGGTTGTGTACTTAGACAATAAAAGGAGAAGAAGTTACACGCAATTTACTAAACTATCAAGACCTTGATAGTAGCACAACTAAACTACACCACCACTAAGAAGGAGTTGCTTACAGTGATATTTACAATTGAAAATTTTCGTTCTTACCTTTTGGCCTCACAACTTAATGTTTTTACAGATCACGCGACATTGCATTATCTCTTTGCAAAGAAAGATGCCAAGGCTGGGCTCATCCGATGGGTGCTTCTATTTCAAGAATTCAACATTGAGATTAAGGATAAGAAAGGAGCAACAAATGATGTGGCAGACCACCTATCGAGACTTGAAGGGGAACAAAATGAAGAAGAGAAGGAAATTAAAGAGTGTTTTCCTTACAAGGCTTTAATGATGATAGAAATCCTTTTCTTCCTTCGTTTGTAGATATTGCCAATTATCTCTCATATGGTATTCTTCCCCTTAATCTTTCTCATCAAAAAAGGAAGCGGTTTTTATTTCAGTGTTCTCGCTATATTTGGGTTGAACCTATGTTGTATAAAATATGTGTTGACAATTTGATTCACAAGTGTGTCCTTAAAGATGAAATGCCTGAAGTTTTTACCCAGTGTCATAGTTTAGTTTATATTGGACACTTTGGAGCAAACAAGACGGTTGCTCGCATTTTGGAGTGTGGATTCTACTTATTGAACTTGTTTAAGGATGCCTGAGATTTTATTATTATGTTGTGATAGGTGCCAAAGAGTGGGCAACATTTCGAAGAGAGATGAGATGCGACTTTCAAATATCATAGAAGTAGAGATATTTGATGCGTGAGGGTTAGATTTCATGGGACCATTCTTATCTTCCCTAGGTAACTTTTATATATTGATTGGACTTGATTATGTGTCTAGTGAGTTGAAGCAATAACTACTCCAACAAATGATGGCAAGGCGGTGCAATGATTCATCAAGAAGATTTTTACTAGATTTGGGGTGCCTAGAGCTATCGTAAGTGATGAAGGGAGCCATTTTTGCAATAAATTCTTTGAGGCTCTTATAAGAAGATATAATGTTCATTATAAAGTAGGTGGTGAATAAAGAGTTAAAAAAGATTTTGGATAAGGTAGTGAAAACTTTAAGGAAAGATTGGGCTTTGAAGCTGGATGATGCATTGTGGGCTTACAGGACAGCTTTGAAAACTCCCATAAGCACAACACCATATCGACTTGTGTATGGCAAGGCTTGCCATTTACCACTAAAGATAGAGTATAGAGCCTATTAGGCAATTAGGAAATTGAACATGGATTGGAAGCTAGCAGGAGAAAAGAGATTGTTATAACTTCATGAGTTAGAAGAATTAAGATATGATGCTTATGAAAATGCCAAGTTGTACAAAGAAAGGGCTAAGAAGTGGCATGATGACCATATTAAGAAGAAGGAATTCAAGAGTAGGCATGCGGTGCTTTTATTCAATTCACAACTTTGGTTATTTCTCGAAAAGCTGAAGTCAAGATGGAGTGGCCAATTCAAGGTTGGTCAAGTGTTTCCCCATGGAGCATTGGAGTTAGAAAATGAAAATGGAGAAACTTTTAAGGTTAATAGGCATAGATGCAAGCTTTACTTTGGAGGGCCATTTCCATAAGAAAGGGAAGTACTTTCTTGCCTTTCATTCACTCTTTTATGACTTCATATAGGATGCAACATTCCACTACCTTAGGGTACATACCCAAACATTCAAGAATATTCAAGTACATAACCTATAATAATGGTATGTTAGAGCAAAAACAAATCCAACTTATACATGGCATCAACTAACATCATTTAAAAGCCAGCAAATTTTAAAACCATTCATTACATTAATGCACAAAATTTACACTATTTATTTTAGACAAGTATTTACATAACCTCATATAGGTTCTAACAAAAACTACAAAAATACAAGACACAATACTCCTGGGGCCAACTGACAGACCTCTGAGCCATAACAAAATCCAAAGGGTCCTTTAGTCCTGTCTAAAGAACTAGGTCTCTTGTCCCATACCTGAAATTTTTTATAAGTTTTGCGAACTCAGTGAGTGAACTATCATTGATGATTTCACTAGATTCACATACACAAATAACATATTTCACAATTATTCATACAGAACATGAATATTTCAAATACTTACACTGTTATGGCACATCATTTAATCAGTGCGAATTAGACCTTATATAAACACATACAGATGCATATGAGACTCCACATTCGTTATTAATGTTGTGACCGAGTGCCTATCACATATACAAATACTGGCCCATTCGGCTCAATCAGAAACATATATCATGGAGCATAGCTCTACGTGTTAAATCATATATCAAGGAGCAAAGCTCTACGTGCAAGCGCTTGATACTGACCACTCTAGTCACAACGTCTTTATCTAAGCATACATATTACGAAATGCATCAATTCAGAATTTACCACATATCACAATAAAGCAAAGTCAAAATTTCATAATCATTGGACCTAAGTCCAGCATTCAACTTTTGTTAAGAATTCACATAGAATTTAGAATCTCAAGGCAATCAAGCACTTCTAATATATACCCAACTATTTAACTCCTCGGACTTTGAGTCCGGAATTCATAAACAATCACAACAATTCAATATTTGGCAAAATCAAGTCAAATTAATCCTTCAAAATCTCAAGGCAATTTAAGCACTTCCAATACATACCTAACTATGTAACTCCTCAGACTTCGTGTCCAGAATTCATAAACAATCTCAACAGTTCAATAATTGGAAACTTAACAAATCAAATTAAATCAATCCTAGGAAATTCATCTAGGTTGACTCATTGTATGCTCCAAGAAGCTATTGCTTAGATGGTCTGGCAATGTCCAACTAGCGTCCGATGTGTTCCTTTATAACATACACAACATATTAACAATATATCACATTTTTGCACAAATGTGTAAGTATTCCTTTATACACATGTACTTATATAAAATATGCACAATGCATGATCAATGACAATTCCGGGTTTCTTATCAAATTCAGATATCAAAGTCCTCATTCACCTTATTTGTACTTATAATTTGAACCAAAATAAAACAATGTGAAATTAATTCCATAACCTAATTGACCACTTCAGATTTTCTACCCACATGATTTCAAGTCAACTTTGGATCATTAATCTATTAGGGTACATGACAAAATTAGGCAACACTTTCTTCTGGAAATTGTTCACCCATGTCTTAAGTTTCTAATGACTCCAAGATCAGCTAATTTGATTTAGTATTCTATGAGTTATACTCACAATACCACAGACTGTGTATATTTGAATATTTGGCTAGTACATGATCATACCCTAAAATTGTACAACTCATATATCTTTCAGCTCAGATATCCAAAAATTACAAAATTTGTACCAATTTAAAGCTAAGATAATAACTACAGCTTTGATGAAGACACCTTAGTCTAATTCAGCTTACATCAATACAGTTTATTCAACAATAGTAGGACCTGATTTCTATCCCTGGTAGTGCTACTACCTAATCCAAGACTTACTTTCAAGCTCAATTTCAAAACCCTTAAGGGCAAAATTCAAATTCAGTTTCTTCTTAACATTTGTAGCCAAATGTCTCTAGTTATTAAGTCAAGAATCATTTCATTTGTAAATCCACAGATCAAAATATAGCTAAAATACCGAAGCATGTTTAGTAAAAACATTCCAGTTATCAAATTCCAGCACATCTCAGCTTTTTCATCCTAACAAACCCTTTTGGGATAACATTGCATGATCATTATGA
>JANSVA010000216.1:13799657-13818382 GCA_025504915.1 Erythroxylum reticulatum | reverse complement strand
TCTTGTAATTTACAGTTACAATTTTTATTATTCACATGTATGTGATGCCATGTGGAGTTCTGTAGTGATCGCACGTAACACTCCCTTATCTTGGGCTATGTATCGGAATGACCTACGGGCATCCCGGTGCGTACCCTAGGGTAATGGGGTGTTACAGCCATAATAGAGTTAAAGAAGAATTTAGAATTATTATCCATATAAATAAGCCAATTAAACATAAATAAGCCAATTAAACCTTGCCTTTTATTTAAGAAAAGACTTATGAAACTAGAGAGCTTAGGTGTAATTATTAAGGCCTAAAGTCCTAAGGCCCTTAAGTTACAATTGTGAGAATCCTTATAGAAGTCATCTAAGGCTAACCTAACAGTGTCCATATCTGTTTTAAGGTTAGTTTTAGTATTAGGACAAATATTCGTGTGGAGGGCTTTAATTCCTTGTTTGATTACTTAGAGCTTCCTCATCATTTAGTAAGTTTTACAACCTAACATAACCTTCCCTATACCATTATTAACCACTTCCTCAAAGCCCTTTAATTTTGAAACAAAATTAAGGAACCTTAAAGGAGTTTTAAAGGTGAAATTTGAGTTAAGATGGAGAATCTCTATAGTGAGTGATATGAACAAAAGGAAGGGCCAAAGCTGGCAAATCTATTTGGGAATTGATTTAGCCATTTATTATTAACAAAGGCCCTATCTAGTTTTTTTTTCTAATGAACCAATCTCCTTTGTTACCTATTACTCCAATAATTGTCCTTCATAATTTAAATCCATAACCCTTATCTGATTCACTATTTGACTTAACTCTTTAGTTAGGCTCTTTTGGATCACTTTAGTTCCTTCAACTTCATTTAAATGTAAAAGGAAATTTAATTCTCCTATTAACATCCAAGTGCTTTGCATGCTTCCACTGATCCTCCTTAGATCCTCCTATAACTTGGTTCTTTGAAAAGACATGTTTGCAGCTTAAATAATAGACACCTCATTAGAAACAGAAATCCATATAAGGCGACCTGTAAAGTGAATCAACTAATTTGACATGCCAATGTTAAATGTAATATTATAAGCTATCACTATCCTACCATTAAAATGATAAAGAGTAATTGAAAATATAAATCCGATTTACACCCTTGAAACTCTTATCTTCATTCAACTTCTCAGACTTTTTTTTAAAAAAGACCTAAAATGATAGTTTTTTTAGGATTAAATCTTTAACAAATTGTTGCTTAAGAGTTTATTAAAAGCCTTTACATTCCAAACCCAAAAAGACATTAGTTAAGGAAATGGGAACTTCCCAATTTAGCTATACCTATTTTTCTGCCAGACTTTGTTCTAGATGTGGAGGAGGTTACCTTAATGAATTCCTTATCAGAAGGCTCTGAACCCAACTTTTCCAATTGGTAGAAAGATGAAGTTTAGAAGTTTCATGTCCTCCCTCTATAGATACCATGTTCATCACCTTGTCACATTCACTAGAGGGATTTGTTCTTAATGTTATTACCTCCACCATCTTATATGGATCCTATCTTTTACTAATTTTTTCCAAAGAAGAGAAATTTCCTTGGAAATAGCCACTTTTTCCTAGTCAGATTTTTAAGTTCCTTGCCCTCTAAAAGGATTCAACTCTAGCTCCTCCTCAATAGCCACACCATGATTTAGATAGACAGGAACTTGATCGGAATTAACTTCTGCATCTAAGGAGGATACAGCTTCCTAAATTCCCATAAGTTCATTATACAAGCCTGTACTAAAGTTTCCTTATTGGTTCTCATCATTTTGTATGATCAAGGGGCTTCCCCTTCCAAGTGTAAGTTACAAGAATTTTTATATTTAACTAATTCACTAACTATATTTTGCTTCAGGATTGATAAAGCCTCAGGGAGCTTCTCCTTTCTGTTAACTTTCATGTAAATCCAGGCATAGCCTATCCTTTCTACCTTAGCAGTTTGTGAGTCTAAACAAAGAGACTTTCTCAGAGAACTAACTAAAAAGCTTAGCCTTTCAATCGTCTAATATTCCAGCTAAAATTTATAAATATTCACCCCAGCGGAATTAGTTCAACTCTACTTCTATCCAAGTTCATTCTAGGGCACCATTTCTAAAGAATTAAGAGGTTGACATGTAATGTGGCATGGCCCTTACTGCATAATATTCAACACATTTGCATCCTATGAGAATTTTGAATATAAAAACATCCTCTTCAGTGAGCAACGTTTTTTCCAATCCCATGCAGTTGACTCCATTTGGAATTAGCCCAACACTACACCTAAAGAAAGGAGGTATTTTTGGTTAAGAAATATCCTAACAAATAGTTGCCCTAGTTTGGAGTATTTCTAAGGAACCATCAACCTTTAAGCTTTGGTAGTATGTAAGCTTGTCCCTCATTGAATTAGATCCCACATATTTACTCCAAGTTTTTATGTTAGTAGATGAATGTTTAATAACCTTAAGAACTAGAGGAGTGAATTCTACATTAAAAGTACCCGAAGGGTCCTTCACCAACTTACGAGTCAAGGCGGGGAACTCTTCTATAACTTGAGTTGAACCTTAGATCTCAAGGCAAAGCCTGCAAAACAACACCAAGCTTATCGTTATCAGAAATAGTAATTGAGACTAAACACAGTGTCAAACCAGTAAATTAACTAAAGAGATGGGAGCTTAATAATTATAAAGTTAACAATGGGCTTGAATATTTTACTACCACTTTTAATAATTTTGATAAAATTAAGGATTTTAAACATAATTTATCCTTATATCTTTATTTATTTTATTTTCTGCTTCTTGTTTTAGATTTCATTTTCTGTATTTTTCAAATCAATTTATTCTATTCATAAAAGGAATAGCAGTAATTGTGATACCGGACCTTCCCATTCTTACTCCTAAGATTGACTCAACGTAAACCCGAAAGTAGCAAAATAAAAGAAAATGTCCTTTCCCTTGTCTATTAGACAAATTTTGGCATCTCCTGGAGGCTAATTCTAGCATTAGTACGAGTTGACCTCATTAGATGCATATCCGAAGCGATTATACGCTTGTTTACTTTTTTTTGTAACAGGAGCCGGGTCGGAATATGTTTGCTCATTTCTTTTTAATAATATTAACACAAAGAAGCATAAAGTGTGAACAATTTTTTAAAAAAAACTTCAAAAAAAATGCCCGAGTTACCGTTTGCTAAGGTAAGACTTCCTTTTTGATTGAGGTTTTTATTGTCTCCAAAATTAGTCCGTCTAAGAAGTCATGTTTTAAGTCCCAGTGCAATAGAAGAAGGAAAAGAGACTGAACCAAAATATAAACCAGCCAGCGAATGAAGCTAACAGAATCTGCTATTCCACCTTGTCCAAAAGTAACTTGAGCCTGGTAACATACAAAAGTAACTTGAGCTGGATAAATATTCTGCAAATGCCTAGTATCATGACCCTGCTGACTATTCACTATGCTATACACTGTTATCCTCCAGGCTTTAGACCAACCAAGAAGAACAAAGTAAATGCTGCATCTCCAGCCTAAGTCATTCAATCCATGTAATTTATGTCCATCTCAATCTGCAGGTCTCACTTGAAATGAAAGCAGCGTTCATAAACGCAAGACAGTTGAAAAATGCTAGTTTATGTCACAAGGATATTGTACAGCCTAATTCCTTGGCAGCGGCATCAAGAAATTGAATTGGCATTTCTCTTGCAAGTCGGCTATGAACTTCCCAATTTAAGCATTTCTCTACGTCAGCTTTCCAGTCAACGACGTCTATGTTAAAGTACTGATAAGGACCATGAATGCCATTTATTTCTACTTGTTTACAAGTAGAATTAAAAGAAACAGTATGCAAAATCCCACGAAGAACTGACGTGCTTAGAGTGCGAACATGTGCACTTGAATGGCAAAGACATTGGATGGTAGCAGGTAGACGGCACTGCAAGAAATGGCACAAAAATGAATCGGTAACTATTAATGTTTTTTCTCCTTTCAATAATCAGGAATATGTGCATTTTAATGCCTACATGACCTAAGCATACTCCTACATGCAAAAGGCCATGATTATATGCATGCTGTTCATGTGGACGTTAAAACTTTTTGATTAAATGAGAGGGGAATACATCAAGCAGTGGATTCTTACTTTCAACAAGTTCGAAAGGCCATCAGCCACAGCACATCCAGATTCTCCCCACTCAAGCACTGGTTGAACTGCCCTTGCTGTAGCTTCTAGTAGCTGATAAAGAGCAACAAAAATATTAATTAATCAAACATTAATTACACAATCATCAGTGTTCCAGAAAGTTTGATCGATCTCTGAGAGTTATTCACTAACAACTAAGATATAAAAGGTGATATCAAGCAAAATGCATTGAGAACACGGGGTTGGAGAAAACCAATGAGAACACTGAATGCACTGCTCACTATTTCTCAAAGAGTGAGTTCTACCTCTAGCTGTGGTAAAGTGCAAGCTTCACCATCAACAAGTATGCCATCTGTTGCTCGAAGAAGTAAATCTGATGCACTTGCCAAAATTACTAATGATTCGGAAGTATCATGGTTTCTCATTAACTCCACAATTAGTTTGACAATACGTTGGTTGATTCTCCACATCTTCTGACCTTGATCATCATCTTTGGCAATCCAAGGTTGCAACTCCCTTTCCGCCTGACAAGCACACAAGGTCATGAAAGTGACTAGAAATTAAAGCAATAAATTACTGAGGAAAATCAAGTAATAATTAGAAAGAAGAGGATAGATAAAAAGAAAACAATAACTCATCCATCGATGGGTGATCAATCATTTAAAACTTCAATATCATTTGTTCCACATCATTTTCTTGATTCCCCAATTTTTCAGATATAGGGTCTCCAATGGCAAAAATAGGTGGTATCACAGTTGGCAGCGATATATGAAATAGGCAATATAAATCATGCCAAGTTGAACAATTTGGACCTGAAGAACAACAGCTGTAGTTGCTTTTGTTGGTGATGCCGATACAACATTGCATAGTGCATCAACAACCTAGTCACAACCCAATGAGATGATCAGGACACTTTCAGGGAAAAGAGCATCCAAATGTAAGAAGTTGCTATAATAGATTTTCCTCGCACACAAGTAAATACAGCATCTTTCGCACATAATCAGTGTTGTGGTTGATACATGATCTACTTCTAAGCCTCACCTAACAGCTTAAGCATTCTAGTTAAACAATTCCTTTTGGCATGGTGTGAAAATCTTCATGACCAAAAGTTTCTGAAGGTTAGGATACTACTGTACTCAAATTGGAGAAAGAGCAGCGCTGAATGCTGATAAAAAGCAACTCAAAGGAGTTCATTTGAAAGAATGGGCACCTAATATTAATTAGTAGACAGGAATTCCCTTAGAAACTTTCTTTAGTACCTTGGTTCATATAGTTGTCATGTTCGTTCATTTAAGCTCTTACTTTTGCAATCTTATCTTCTGCCTACATAGGCTAATCTATGAAGGGCGTATTGACTAATTTTCAGAATAGTCTTTTTTTTAACTTAGTGTTGGTTTTTGTGAAGTAAAGTAAATAAGAAAGAGTCTAGACAAAAGAGGAGTGTGAGATTAATGTAATTCGATCATAATTCCTACATTAGTGAACACAAACGATAAATTACTCAAATCATATATTTATAATAGCAAGGTAGTATTCTATTTTAAATTCATAGAATATTCATATATAGCCCCCGAAACCATAGGATAATGGCAGAGATAAAGAGGAAATGATTCAAAAGTAAAACCAACACCTACTGAAACAAGGCTAAAAGATATCAGAATGCATCATTAATTAGATCCAACTATTCTATTTTTAAGATTAGGGCAATAAAGGTTAAAAGGATACACATAGTATTCCTACATAGACTATACATAATAGTAATATTAAATCATATCGAATCTCTCAAATCTTCAATAGTTAGTTTATATAACAAAAGAGATAAATAAAGCAGTTATCATGTTTATCTGATGGTAACTTACCTGTCGCCATCCTTGTTGAGCAGAAGTGCTTTCAGCACTAGGTTGAATTTCTGGTGCAGCAATCAATTTGTGCCATAGCAGTGAGACAACTGAGAAACATAATTCTTGTTTCTCTGCAAACACTGACCTTAAAAGAACTTGTGCATTGCAATTAAAACCAAGGTGCCTATCCATAGTTAAAAAATTGGCCAAATCGGAAGCATCTAAAGGGAAACCTGCAATTCCTTTTCCCAAGTTACTTCCTGATCGTTCTTCTGAATATGAAGTTCCTTCATATTTATGCTTATTTTCTGAATTAGACAACTGTTTACACTGCAGAATAGATGATTGGCCTGAATCAAGGCAGCCATTGCTCATGGGTTTAATCTGCTCTTTTACCTCAGAGACCCTAAAAGAGTCCTTCAAATCTGGTGCATGCAAATTTGCTTCTAATGGCTCAGCCTTGTTAACTATCGATGCAACAGTCTTGCTATGGAAATCTATGAGGTTATATAGTGAAGATGCTCTACTGTAAATTTCATTGTCCCACTTGCAGCGCATCAGAACGGATAGAGCACACATGCAAGCCTTGGACCTCCTGAATAGTTCAGAAACATGAGCTGCGACCATAGCTGCAGCTACTATCTCATTTGAACTATAACTCCATGAGGTACCAATAGAAGATGGTTTCAGAGAAAAAAGTGCCTCCAAAATTGCCAATATTCTGTGTGTGTGATGAATTGCACAGTCAATACTGCTTCTAATGTCACTAGTAGATCCATTTATTCTTGCAGGCTTAGCTAGAGTTTTTCCATCTTTAGAACTGGAATGATTATTTCCTCTTGAAATGAAAGGGAATAACTGTAGCTCACAAGCAAGGGCACATACAGCAGCCAAAACATAAGAATCAAAGGCTGCAACTGGACCTTGTTTTTTCAATTTTTTGGATCTCATATTAATTTGCACTTTGGATGTCAACTGTAAATCTTCAGCACTATCATCAGATGGATAACTTTCTTCAACCCTTGGTCTCTTTTTCCTATTGGACTGAGCTTCATGACTAACACACACAGTTAACACAACAAAAAGAAGGCGTGAAGCAAGCTCCACAGAAGCACATGACTCCAAAAAGAGAGAATGGACCATAGTACGAAGCTCTGCCACAGCAAGGTTTTTGGAGGAAGACCCTATGCTAGAAAGGTATTTTGCTTTTCTTGTTTGTTCTCTAGAAGAATCAGGTGGAAAAGTTCTCTGGAGAATCGCCTCCACAGTGGCAACAAATATTTTCATGAGGCATGCTTCAGATGGACTTCCACGAGGAAGATATTCAAGGACCTTAAGGAGAGGTATATACAGATTCCAGGATAAAACTGGGGGCTGCAATGGAGTTGCGACTATAATTTCGGGAAGATCAACTGCAGAGGAACCTACAGGAATGAGGCCATAAGCTGCTTCCCATATAGTACATATTCTCCATTCAACCTCTGGACCATGAGCACAAAGCATAGATGCAATCCCCTGGGCAGTTGCTTCTATAGTTGCTTCAGCTGCAGGCACCTCAATCTGTTCATAATAAATTTTTTGGAAAGTATTTATCTTTAAAAATAGTTCAACAGAGAATATCTAATGTTCTAAATCAATAAGGTAGCAAATGCGCAACCTGAGAGTGTACAATTCAAAAAGAAAAGTAACATTATAAAAAACAAAACCCAAAAAATAGGAGCAGTACTGTAAGGTAATGACTTTAGTTTCACTTCATGTTTTAAAAAGATTTATGTACTTCACCCATACTTGGATGTAGACTATAAATCTAGCATAAAAAGTCCCTTATTGACTGAAAGTAAACCAGAACAGATTGGTTTATTAAACAATAATGCTTAGGGTACCTGCTGCTTGTAGCTTGAAATATAGCCACCAAAATGTTCGTGTTGAACCTTAACTCCCTCAACTTGGCTGAGTGGGGGAAAGAGCAACACAGGCTGAGATAGGATGCGAAACAGTAATGCTGCAGCTGCATCAGCAGCTATACCTGCTCTCATAGACATAGCAGTCCCTATTGCACGTAAAAAGTGCAGGTGCATCCAGTTCCTCGGAAGCTACGTCATCAGACACAAAGGAACTCAGGCAAATGAATCAAAAAAACTGAAGAGTAGATTTCCAAATTGATAAATTATGTTGTATATGATGTTTTGAGTAAATAATGTTCTTTCTGATTAGATATCACCATAACATTTGACATTATGGTTCATGACATACTTATATGTCATTGCTGCAGGTTTCAAATTTTTGGCACAAGAAGAATTCAACATAATCTCAGGACCTGTTGATTGTAAAACCTCTTACATCATGTCAACAAACAAATCAACCTAAAAGCTTAAACTCATGGATGAGGCTCTGGAAATGATTCAAATACTTGTTTAATACAGATAAAGGAAACATTTGAGGCCTGTCAAGAAAAAATCTCAGGAAGGCATGCACATGTTGGAACAAGGCCAGAAGAAAACTATTAACAGTAAAAGGTGTGTAAAATTTCTTTGCTTAGCAGTGCAAACCATCCAGCTTACCCTAATGCCAGAGGCATAATCTTCAGCAGCTCGAAGGAGTTCTACAAGTTGTACAGCAGCATCAAGTGCATCTGGGGCCCAGGATGGTGGTGCTTCCAAAAGTCCAACAAGAAGTCGTTGAGTGGCACTTGGTGTTGCAATGGCATAATACCTGCAAAAGTACAAAACAAGTTCTCTAGTAAGATGATACTTTAATTTGGTGCATTTTAAGAATTGCGGAAAGAGAATTTATAATGATATCAAAAACCTCTTTCCCAACACCTACAGTGGACAACATCATTTCTACTGTTCTTTTACATACTAAGACGAATCTCCACAAAGGTGTTCGCTTAGTATATGAAGCTAGAAAAATTGTATTTGGAAGATGATATGAGTCTTCTAAACTGTAACACAAAGAAGTTTTCAAGCTTAGAATATAACAGTGGAAGATTTACCTATGAAATAAGCGTGCATATGGCTCAAGAGCTGGTAAACCAGCAACTAGATGCTCATCCAAAGCTGTTGTTGGAGGAGGGAGTAAAAGTGCAGGAACAGCAAGTGCGGTTAATGTTGCGGTCTCATAGCGAGCAACTTCATCATCACATACACTTAATATAACCCCAGCCCCATTTGCCACTGCCCATCTTGGTGTTGAGGGCATAAGCTGAGGATGCTTTCCAGATCCACGTGAAGAAGCTAAATGAAATGAAACAGACGAGGTTTCACATTAATATTTGTCTGTGCACAAACTACTGCATTGTCTACTTGCCATGACATCGATACTTATCATAATCAAGGAAAGACAAGATGTAATTTCATTTTTGTTTTACATTTTAACACTAGCAACCATGTATTCAAAGAAAACTACATCTGAACCAATACAGTGGTGGAAGAATAACGATAAACTGATAGGAAAAGGAAAGCATATATGATCGCTGATCATATGCTTTTTTCCTGTGATCATCAACATCAAATGACGGAACCAATTAAATAGAAAAAGTAACACGATCTGAAAGAATATACACACCACATGCACACAAATTTACTCCAGATGGGGAGAAGTCCAAAAACAAAACAAACAAACTTATCCAGATAGTTTATCAAAAATTAATCAAGTTCCTCAAGGTGATATCTTTTCACATTTCTCTAAATGAAATTTAATCTGCAACTTAACAGAAGAAAATTAGAAGTTATATTTAGAAAACTAACAAGTTGTTGGTGGCCTGAGCTCTCCTGCTGCATATTTGCCCATGACACCACTACACCTGAAATAAATGGAAAAAGTGTAAGTTGCAAATATCTAAGAATCGAATTTTAAAGAAGAAATGAGAGAAGAGCATAGTAGAACTAGAGAAAATTAGCTATTCTGCATACTCAAATCTCTAAACAATCAATCCAACAAACTTAATACAGCTGCCAATAAAGTGCATTGCATTAAGGCACATTCTATGTGGACCAAAAATTAGCACAAATTGGAAAATGGAAAGTAAACCAAATTGCTGGTACAGCAAGTAGTTGATGATTTTATGCATTATATATGTTAAGCAAATAGAACTCGAACCAACCCTTCAACAGAAATGTTTGGAACTGCTGATGGAATTGTAAGAGGAAGAGAGAAGATTAATTATCATGCTGTGATGATGTAATTGTTGCCAATATTGGCTTATATGTTAGGCTGACAGATCACTTTACAAGTATTACTCAGCATGTGTTCAATCAGGTATTAGTCATCAGATTCTTCATGTATTTGGTAAGAAGTTGATCATGAGTTCATTGTATTGCATATATCGAAATATACATCCATCTCACTTATATTCGCTCAAAAAAATTATTCATCATGAAGCAGTCAAGATGGTAACTTCAAAATTGTATATTCTCGACAATATGTCAGATTAGGTAATGTTAGCAGGCAGACAATTGCTATTGCCCTACTCAACAAGGATAGCATTCAACAAGACAGTCGGTGTACCAGACTGGCCAAGAACCTCATATGTAGTAGAAGAGAGCAGTAAGAAAAAATTCCCTCAATTATTTACAGAGTAGTTTGGTCCCACTTCTGTCTTTTATTTTATTGATATAGTTTTTATTTTTCATTTTTAAATTTTGGTATTTTCTTAAAAAAAACTTATTTGGTTCATATCAATGTAGTTATACTTTTGTTAATAATAATAATAAAATTAGAGATAAAAATTAGAGATAAATTAAATTTAAGTTTAATCTGATATAATTTTTGCTAATAAATATTAATAATAAATTCATCATATCTTATTAAAATTGCATAATTAAATATAAATTTGTAAATTTAAAATTATTTTTAATATATATTAATTTTCAAAATTAATATTATTATTTAAGATTAGAATATTTAACTTTTAGGATTTTGATTTAATAAATAAATATTTTTTAAATTCTAAATTTATGAATTTTAAAGATATATTTATTAGACAATGAGCAAACTTGATTGTCAATAATTAATAATCAAATAATATTGATTTAGTTAATAATAAAATCACATTACGAAAAAAACAAAAATAAAGAGCCATGGTTTTCATAAGTTACTGAATTTAATAAACAAGCCTTTAATGTGCCATCTTTTTCTTACAATTAAGGTAGTACCTGGATGACTACAATGTTTAGTCCTTTATAAATCAAAAGTCGAGCAATTATTCAGAAGAATAATATGGACTTACCATCGGAAGTAGTCACTTCGGATGCCCAGAGGTGCAGCAAGCAATATATCAGTAATCCAGGGAGAAAGAGGCCGCAAAGGTTTTCTCTCCTGTTGTGACTGTGGTATGCAGCTGGATTCGACATCAGTTGAGCCGCCACTACTACTACTACTACTACTAATTCTTCTCTCCATTTCACCATTCTGTTGTTCCATCTTGTATATTGGGCGATTGTAATGAGTTAAAATTCGCAAAATTTCTCCACATGCCAGAGCCCATTGCTCAGAATATTCATTCTGAAAAATAAAATTTAAAAATTACCAACCGCCACGTTTCTTGCTGGACTAGCAAAGCAACAACATAACGTAACAAAAAATGATACAATACAATAAGAAGGAAGGAGAAAACACAAAGCGAGAGAGAGAGAGGAGGAAGGAAGAGATGGCTTTGAAAATTAGCTTATTTCTTCACTCAAACATACCTGACTGTCAGGGCAGACTAAGGATATGAAAGAAGCAAATGGAGGATTGGTCTTGTCATACACCAATGTGCCATCTATAATACACGAAATAATCTGAAATACAACAGCATGCCCATGCTCTGGGTGATGGAGGACAAAAGTAGCTGAAAATTGGTAAGACAAGTGAAGCAGTTATTACTCATCTATAAGAATATTCTCGTCAAAATCCTCCAAAATACTGTCCATTGTCTTAGAAACAATTACCCAAAACATCATCAAACAGACGCTTCTCTTGCGATGGATAACGATTACGAATAAGCTGTCAAAACAATAATCATGTTAGTGTGCATGTTGGAAACACTGCATAAGAAATTTTGAGAAAAATTTAGGATAAGGTAATTTTTACATAATAAAAGATTACCTCTGCAATATCATCAGGGAATTGTTCTGATGTAAATTGCCCAAAATACTCAACATAGGCAGTAATTTGTGCCTGTTCAGTTGGGAAAACATAAACAAGAGTACATGTTGAAATTCAAAAACTTTCAATCTAAAACAAGACCACTGCCCAACAGAATAACGAGAAACTTCAACCTGAAAAGTGCAAGTATAAAGAACAAAAACTTCCCCTAGCGTAGTAACTATTTACCATTCTCTCAAGAAACCATTCAACTCAAAAAGTTTAAACTAGACGGTGAAACTCAGGAAATGGTTCCAACTCATTCCTATCACGTCCCACACAAAACGTGTGGAAAATTTACAACAAACCACAAATCGAAGAGAAACGAGGATGGCACAAGTTGACCTTCAGACCTCCCAGCTATAAAACCTTGGATACCATGTCAGGACACCATTCCAAAAGCTTAAAATTTTGGGTAAGGGTTCGGAAATGGTTCAATTACCAGTCCAACAAACCCCAAATAATACATGCTTATGAAGGAGCAAAAGCTCAGGAAGATCTTCAGCTCCAAACATAACCTTTTCATAACAGCCAATTTACTGAATGTAAAACTTTCAAGAGATACTAGTCTAAAAGTTCCCATCATCCCAAAAATCACTTTCCAAGAATAATAACAATGAAGGGAGAAGTAGTGGCATTGAACATAAAGATTTTGCATCTTAAGAAGCCACAGTTCCTTTTCTCAGAAACAGCTACGGTATAAGCAACTTAATGCAAGCAGTTCTATACACATCTCAAAAAATTAGGTCCAATTTTTACTCATAGATTGTAAAGAATTTACTCATTGGAGATTTCTGAGTTTCTGTTATGAAGAAAAGAAAGGTCCAACTAATGGTAGCTTGACTTACAAAAGAACCTCTAAAGAATCCTTAAATCCAATATCAACGTTCCTAGGAAACAACCCGGTAGTTAATGACATAAAATCTAAATCTTAATGGCAATCCCAGTCTGAAAGAGGAAAGAACCCATGGGCAACACAAAAGGGCTAATACATACATAGTTGGCTCATTGAACTTCAAATATGTTCAAAGACACAATGCCAAGAGAGAGTTTCATGAACACCAACACTCTAGTCTAGATTCTGCTTGAAAACCCCAATTGCTATTGGTCCTTCCACATGAAATATAACCATCACAATGGGGATTATTCCAGAAGGAAACATAACCAGATCATTCTCTAGCAAGCTTGAAAGATTCGCTACCAGACACGAGCGTTACGGAGCCTCCTAAGTAAATATACTGATTACATTAGGTAAACCTTTACAGAATAATATGCATTATCTTCCTGATTAAATTTGTCGGTGCAACATGAAACATGAAGGCCAAATAGGCCAAGCATAAAGCAAAAAGCATGAGAGCTGGTAAGTGGGAGCCATAGGCTTCCTAATAAGCTTCCTCATTTTTGTATTTCCGTTTGGACATGCCTGCCATTACATTCCACCATACTTTAAATCTGATAACAATGCATAAAGTTCGGTCACAAATCACAAGCCTCCTCAAGTTAGGTAATGCATATCATTTGGATGCGTTAGACTTTATTGCTTGTTCAAAAGTCCCTGCCCAGATTTAAGCTTCCTAAGCATGGCATACTTCGCTTAAGAGTAAAGCAGATGCAAATTCTTTCCCATATGCAAACGTTAATAGGTTTTTTTACACCAAGTTGTTTTCTTTTTCAACGGGAAATCAAGTTAACAGTAAAAGTAAAATTTCCTAAAATCCTTGAAAGAAGATTTTTTCGTATTCTGGTGGTGAGACAAATTATCTACAGTCAAAAATGTTTCCAAAAAGATGTGAAGTCTGCTAGGAAAAAGTCCCAGGAAGTTCCAACTAATAAAATATCTACAATCATAAGACCCTGAACGAAATGTAAAACACAGTACAATAGCTTGCACATCATGCAATGAAAATATGAAATTAAGCAAAAAGATATACTATGCATTATTGACAAAATTTCCCTGCACTGATTTCCCTAGAAGTAATGGACTAGACTTTGAGATATGAAACTAAATTTAGGCTTTGATTCAATACATATTACTTAATATCAACAGATAAGATGCACGCATCGACTCTCTGAAGGCTACGTAACATATTTGCATATTCACCAATAAAGTCAGGCAGAACTTTTCCTAAGCTTCATAAGTAAAAGAAAGATTATGACATGAACATATAAACCAACCATGACAAAGGCAAATTTTAAAGCATGCTAACAAATTAAGAGACAAACATAATTATATGCGAATTTAAGAAAAGTCAAATGAAAACCGAGAAGTTCTCAAACCTTTCTTTGTTGGGCATCTTGAGGGGGAGGCCAGAACAACGAAGAGAATTGCAGACCATCAATCCATCTCAGAGAAGAACTAGCCATATAGATGGTTATGTGGGAAGAAACGAAGAAAAAAGGAAAAAAGAAGGGAAACCACAATCTTCCCCTCCAACAGCTACCAATCAAGAATCAATATATCGTAATTCAACATTCCATCCTGCTTACTGCCAGAGAACTGAGCTTGACTTCCAGCTATAGATTGCAAAAATGACGATTATACTTCTCCTAGAGAGAAACTTATCTAGCTATGTTGGTCTCGGAGCTTCAAATCTATGCTTCCGTACACTTTCAAACTTCAAAATCAGTTAGCTTTCTTTGCCAATTGTCGCCGGGATATACTGCTCTGCGAAAATAGAACTAAGAATGATGTACAGTTCATAACTGGAGATGAACAAAACAAGGAGTTGCAGGTTAAAGCACTCCAGAATATAGAAGATTTACAGGAGAAAGTTCCAAAAAAAAAAAAAAAAGCTTATGCCCTTTCTGAGGAACCCAAAAAGGAGGGTAAAAAAAACAGAGTGAATATGATCTCCGCCAGACAGACGTAATTTCCTGGTACCGGAGAAGCCGATGTAGAACAAGGATTAATTTTATTTCCGACGTAGCCATAAAGAGGAATCTTTGAAAGAGGCGAAAAATGAATCAGAAACCATGAAACTGACCACAAATAACGCTGGGAAAAGTATGCCATTTTTCGAATCCAGAAAGAAAAAAAATAAAGAATCGATATCTAAAATCATATGGTTATTTTGCCCTAACATGTGAAAAACAAATACCTGATTTGCTGGGTTACAGATTTGTGTCCACCTTTATTTGATTTGCAGACTTGCCTTCGGATATTTGTTTGTGTGAGTTATATTGGTTGCTTTCTTTGTTGTACCTTTGCTTATTTAAGCTTAAATTGATGTAATTACAAAAGAAAAAAAGAAAAACTGGAGAGGCACAAATAAGGAGGTTTGGCTTTGTGATATGGAGCGAGAGAGCACTGAGCAGAGAGAGGATCTTTTTGTGGTCTCTCATCTTAGATAGCCAAGCAGACGTGGCAATGATATTTTCCTCTCACCTCAGAGGCCCACGTCATGTCCATTAACACAACATGCAGATTCATGGGCATGTCTAAATACCAACGCATGCATCCGATGTACATCAAATCATGCATTGTAGGGACTTTATAATAATCTCATGATGTCATTGGCAGAGGAAAGAGTGGCGAAACGCGTAAACTAATGTTAAGAGAATACCACTTGAAAAGCTACTTAAGGTTTAAGGTCACTGATTAGTTATTTTATGGCGGATTTGTTTAAATAAATTTCAAGGACAAAGATTGCCGTGTCCGTGTTTAAATAATTTTATAATTTTTAAGCTTTTGTTGAAAAATAATAACGAAATATAAATATTATGCGCAAATTAATTAAATGTTAATTATTTAATTTAACTTTTAAATTTGTTTTAATTTATATGAAATTATTAGTTAATTAATTGAAATCAACTTTAAGAGTTGAATTATTGCATCCTATTAACAATATTTAATTAATCAACTTGTAATATTCATATCATATAAAATTGAAAACTAAAAATTCAAGAATTTTGTAAATGAAACGGAAACCTCGTCTCTTTTTCCTAATTAGTAATTTATTTCTAACAAAATTGTTTTATTATCCAAATATATTTTATTCAATGCATCATCAGGAAGTGCCAAGCTTTTGCATCCTCTCAGGTTTGTATACAATAACAAAATTATGTTTTTAAATAATATTCACTTCTCAGATTTTTCCCATTCGCACTATTCGCTATTAGCTTTGGTTCATACTCAAAAAGTAAGATAATCATTTAGAGTACATGTCATACTAAACTAGATCAGAAGGTCAAAAGCACTTTGAGAGGTGTCTTTCTTCTTTCTTGATTAAGATAAGAAATGCTCCTGAAGTGATCGGGATGATTGACCAATCTACTACCAACGAGTTCAAACAATGCAAACGAAGTGGAGTCCACAGGAGATGGTGCAAATAAACTCAAGTTGAGTTGAGCCCGACTAAGAAAACAGGGGCACCTTTTTATCATTCTAAGGTGATCAGCGTTACTGCCGGTTGACTTCTGTTTAGTGGAGCAACAATTGACAGCCACTTCGGTAAGAAAAAGGACGACTTTACGATGAATTCCGAATTTTTTACGTGTAAATCTTTAAATACATTTAAGACAGATATTATTTATTTATTGGGCACTTTCAATTTTATGTTTCTAAGGTGCTTATTCATAGATTTCGATGTTAAGCATTAAGCACTTTCTCCCTGTAACTAAGGAACATGGCACGGGTACGGAGTATATATAAGTTATATGTTTGTTTCTATTTTTATTTTTAAATAAAATAAAAAATTATTTTTTTGAATTCTTTGGCTTTTTTATTATTAGTTTCTTTCAGTTTTTAAAAATTATTAAAAACATAGAAGTAATTTTTGCTTTTTGTTCACGTTTTTCATAATTTGATTTACTATCAACCAAATATATATTATTTAATATATTTATTATTAACAAGAAATATGAATAATTTAATTTAATATTATATATTTAATTAACTAAGCTCATTATTAATATGTATTATGAATGATTTAATTTTACTTAATAACTTTATTTAATTTTTATAATTAAATTAAATAAATTTAATTTAAAATATCTTCAAAACATATTAATTTCAAATAAATTTTGATTTAAGATTTAAAATATATTTAAAATGAATATTAATTTATAAACAGAAAGTTATTTTTAAATTATTTATTTTAATAAAATAAAATAAAAAAAGAGATTAAAATATATTTATTTGATTAAAAATAATTTATCTTTAAGTTTTATCTAATAGGTAATCATTATCAACGACAAAAATATAATTACATTGAAATTAACAACTAAACAAGTTTTTGTTTTTCTTTTTGTTTGAAAGAAAAACATAAATAGAAAAAATAAAAACAAAAATAAAAATCATAACACAAAAATAGAAAAGTCAACGTATCCAGTGCATAAAGCTCCCCACTTTGCGGGGGTCTAGGTAGAGTCATAATATACACAACCTTCCTTTTGTATTTTTATAAAGAGGCTATTTTTGTAACTTGAACTTGTAACCTTATGATCACAAAGGTAAAACTAAACAACCCCTTAGATACCAAGTGTATTCCAAATGATTGTACTGAAAGGTGTAACCAGTGGGCGAGTTGGGGACAAGGAATAAAAACTCTTATTTCATAAAATAAATTGTATTAAACATCATAAACTATGAAAAATGTTAAACATATCTCAACTTTCATTTTATAATATATGTTGCACAACCTATAGAAAATGTGTGCTACTAGATTTTTAATTAGTAAACAATATTTAACTATGTTATCATGATATTTCTTTAAAAAATTTGTAATTTTGAATAATAATCTAATGCACCATTATTAAAATGTTGAAAATATTTCATGAGAATATTATTTTTATAATTTTATAAAAGTTGAAAATTTTGGAAAATCATTAAAATATTCATATGTCATCAAATTTTGTATGATGTCACACCTAAAAAAGTATTCCATACATTCATTTGAACAATATTAAGTTATATATTATTTATAGCAAGATATATAAATATATTTTCTCATTAGTTAAAATATGTAGTTGATGCACTCATATTTTCTTGTTTTTTTATACTTTTACACTTAGTTTTCATTCTCATTTGATGTCTAAATCATGTAACTTACATTGATTTTATCATTTCAGGTGTTTTATGTGTCAAGTGAAGAAAATCATGCTAAGGAGGGAGATTTAGGACTTTTGGATGTCATTTTCAGAGTGAGGAGGTTGAAATACCCTAAGATGACCAAAGTTACAAAAATCCTAATCCTATAAGGAATCCTACTTCAACTAGGAATTCGAAATTTTAGAAGATTCTTGTTCGCCATTGCAAGAAATGGATCCAGGAACAATCTAGACAGCCAGAGGACATGTAGATTGGAAGAAATGAAGATTCCTAATTTTTAGGGGAAAAAAATCCTACCCTTGTAAAGATCCTAATTCTACAAGGAAAGGAATAGCTACTTCTACTTGGAAAAGAAATCATCTCCTTGTAAAGATCCTAATTTTACAAGGAAAGAAAGACCTACTTCTACTTGGAAAAGAAGTCCTCTCCTACAAGACCACCTTCAATATAAATAGGGTCCTTTAGCATTAGTTTAGGTGTATATTCACGTTTTCTCTCTCCTTTGGATGTGAATGTCTCTTTTGCTCTTTCTTTCTCCTACGTTTTCTCTTTCTCTCTGGGTAGAACCCTAGTTTTATTTTCTTCTCTACTTCTTCTTC
>JANSVA010000216.1:13787256-13798247 GCA_025504915.1 Erythroxylum reticulatum | reverse complement strand
GTTAGATTAACATTAAATCAAGTCATAATCCCTAAAGAAAGTTGGAACATCATCGTTGAATCCAAATCCATTAACATATTCAAATCCATCTTACACATTCAGTAAAGAATTAACAAGATGAAAGAAATTATCACTTGGAAAAGGACTCAGATGACTCAGGAAGGTAGCAGTGTCGGAAGCGCTCTCATTTTCTTCCTATTGCCTCTCTTATTCTTCTCTCCTCTTGAAGCTTATCCCAAAGTGGCAAAATTGAGAGCTTCTTTTAAGGATCCTTTCTTTTCTTTATATTTCTTTTCTATTATAGGAAACCCTAGGATTTTTCGGGTCTGAAAAGTCCAAAAAGTCCCTCGAAAACTTGAATCTAAAAGACTGTTCACATTTGTTGTCACACAAGCCACAATTGTGGCCCATAGTGGCACAATCATGGCACCTGATTTAACCTTTTATCACAATTATGGCAGCTCCAACTTGCTTCTGTCACGATCATGGTTATGGTTTTTGCCTCGGGCTTCTTCGATTCTCCTACATTCTTCAATATTTATCTTGAAGCACTAGCAAACACATCAAGACACCTCAAACACATACAATTGAAGATCAATCACGTGCTCTAACCCCACAAAACAAAAATATTTAACTAAATAACAAAATCTTAACCTCAGCATGCACTAAACATTCAATTTAATAACTAAACACATAATAAACTACCCACTAAAACACTACGCAATCTACCACTATCAATTCTCCCCAAACAAGCTTTAAACCATACCACTTCCATCATTTAAGGATAAAAATAAGGACTTCTTCTTCCACTTATGTTTGTGTTTAGAAGTTTACACAAACATATGTCCCCTACAGTATTTAAACTAAGCTAGAAGTAGAACTAGATTTACTATTAAACCAAGAACAAGAATTAGAATTACCAAAATAATCACTACTATTAGTGTTTATGTCGTATGTCAAAAGGCTTTACAATAAGGGAGGGAGTTATGAAGATCAATCAACTTGTTAGTAGTTAAATTTAAAGCAAAGTTAGGTTATAAGAAAATGAAGAGTGGTACATAGACAATAGACAACTGCTTGAGCTACCATTAGAATTTGATTACAAAAAGGTGTCATGTATTAGATATTCCTATCAATAGTGAGTTGGGTCTTTATCATTTGAGAGGATATAAGGTCATTTATGTAATGTAGTGGTTAGGACCATCCAAATCTTTTCTTATATTCTTGTTTTAAGCCTTTCATCTTTTTAATAGACAATATAAACACAAAAAAGAGAAAATGATGCAAAGAGTCATGTTCCTTTTCCAATTTCCAAAACTCACAAAAAAATTATGATAACTAATTTATCTTAATGAAACCTTGTTATTATTGCAAAATGTGTTGGACAAAGTTTAAAAAGATGTAGAGCAATCTAAAGACGGTGCCTTGACTTGAGTAAGGAAAAAGGAATTATAGAAGGCTCGAAAAAAGGATCGACAAGTATTGACATCAATTCCTATATACTTAGACGAAACTATCTTGGAGAAAGTTTCAAGTGCATTAATTGCGAAGCTAACATTGGAAATTTTACAAAATTCTCTCAAAGGAATTAATAAGATGATAAAAGTTTGTCTTCAAACCTTGAGAACAATATTTGAAGCACTTAAAATAAGAAATTTGAATAGATTTCGTATTATCTCATTAGAGTATTGACAATTGTCAATCAATTATGGGGATATGATGAGTAATTCAAAGATGATTGACTGATTAAAAAAATGCTTCAATCACTTGATTAGTAATATAATGATGCTATTATTGCTATTGACAAATTAAAATATTTAGATTTATGAAAAATGATCAATTTATAGGTTCTTCACAAGCAAAAAAAGGCTATGGCTACATAGAAACATCGAATATCTAGGCTTATATTGTTGGCCAATATGGGGAAAATGTAGATAAAGGTTGTTTTTTCTTACACGAGAATAAATTAAAGGCATGCTTGCAACGGAAAAAAAAGATCAACAAGGCACATACTACAAGCATCCTTACCATGTGAAAAAAAAATGAAGAATGTAGTCTTGTAATAGTGGGAAGTATAATGGATTGACATTTTAATGAATTTAAAGGAACTCAATGTTTAAGAAGAGTTTGATGATATTTCATCATGCAATGAGGCAATGTATAAATGCAATTGTATATTTTCTATTGCAGATCCACAAACTGTCTAATTAAGTGAGCACCCCTTTTCATTCAAAGTGTTCCTAATGGGATAAATATTAAATAGCCTTTATTTTCAAGGATTGCTTCCTAGTGCAGAAACTACTTACTTTCAGACTTTCACACATGAAAAATAGAAAGATAAAGAGGGAGAGATTGTAAACTACATAAATGTAAATCTTGAAAAGAAGCAGAGCAAACTGAAACAGTATCGTATCCACCTTACTAACAATTGTGGTTCAAGCAATCTTCCCAAAACAAGGCTACACATAAAATAGTTAGCTAATAAAAATAAAAACATTTTAAAACAAACATGAACAAGAAAAGAATAGGATGAGCTAGAAACAAAAGAAAAAAAAATAACAACACACAAAATAACCCAAAACCTGTAAAGCTCGAATGGCAATCTTGGAGAGTTTAAAAGATGAACAAGAAGTCTTTAAGTAGACTGCATAAACCAATTGACTCATCCATAACATACATTATTAACCACACATTAACTGAAATTATAGAACATAAAAAATGAAAGAACTCTCTAGAACATAAGAAGAGAACAAACGTGGTTTAAGCGAAAATATGGAGACATAAGAGGATAAACACCAATATAGCAGTAGGTAGCGGAACATAAACACAGAAGAGGAAAACGACAAAGACAACGTCGAGGCAGCTACAATACAAAAACATAAGATGAAAAACCAAAGGAGATTAGTTTTTTTAGGTTATTAGTATGCAAAAAATGACATCATTTTATTGTAGAAATGATCTCATTTTCATTGTTTTTTGGATTCTCTTTTTACTACGAAAATAAATTTGTAGTCAAAAACTTTTACCTACGAAACCTATTTTATGGTTCCAAAATATAGCTAATAGCTATGAGATCTAGAACATATTTGACTTTTAGCTATGAAAAATATTTTTAAGCTAAAAGCTTTTTACTACGAAATTAATTTTTAGCTAAAAAATGTAGTAAAAAATCATTAGCTATGAAAACAATATCTAAGCTAAAAACTTCTTGCTACGATACTTTGCTCACAGTTAAAAAAATATTACTAAAAGTTATTAGCTATAAACATCAAACTTAACTTATTTTAAATGTAGCTAATAGCTAAAAAATTTGTAAAAATTTTATTTTTGAAAGTACTGTTTTCATAGGTTATAAGTTTGAAAATTTATTGCTAAATGGTAACTTTTAGCTCGGTAAAAAAAGATAACGTTGGTAAATTTCCTATTTGATGTATAGGGAATTGTGAGGTTTTGGGGTTTATGAAAAGCTGAAACATGTACTACGCGCCTGTCCAAGTCTAAGTTGTGTTAGTTACTAGGAGTGACTTAGTCGTCCTTAAATTCTTTGTCCCTATTTCGTATACCTAGTCTATTTTATTGGATTTAAGTTATTTATTAATACGACACTCCTATAAATAAATGACTTAAATCTAATAAGATAAAATAAGTACATAAAAATGGAGACAGAAGATCACATCTTACTTAGTCAGCAAAGAGTCAATCTTTTTTTTTATCATTCACAATATATTTTAGGAGTGTTTTAATTATAGAAAGATACTTTTAAGTTATTTAAATTGAGATTAATTTCTACTTAAATCGAATAAGTCATTTACAAAAGGTAAAATTTTAGCTTTAAATTTTAAACAAAGGACGATTTAAACTCACAATCTCATTTAAATGAAAAAAAAACTTATTACCAACTCACTTGTAAATTCCGGCTTAGAATTTATACCGCATGTAGTCCTAAGTCATTTGGGAAGGCTTATCAGTTCATTTGTTTATTTTATCAAAAATAGAAATATATATTTTAGCTAATCGAAGATGAAATCCCTAATATAAAAAGATTATAAAAATTCTAACTATCGTGTAAAATTTGGGCATTGTTAGTTAGCGTTATATTTATAAAAAGTAATGTAATTTTAAAATATGATTTTATAATAAAATACATTAAATAAAAAAATCTAAAATCTCTGCGTTTGAGTTTTGATTTGATCCGAAATTCGGGCCACTTGTTGCAACTTGAAACTCGCTCACAACTTCAAACAGCACACGTGTGCCCCACAAAAAGGAAAGGGCAAGGCAGCTGGCCGGAAAGAATCGCTCCATTTTCTGATGAACACGTGGGGTACGTGAGTGGTCGAGAATTTACGGGCAGAGGGGCCTAAAAAATATCTGATATCCAAAAGATATTTTTACCTTTGTATCCAAACTCAAATACGTTGACCAATGAGAGAATAGCTACATATATAAACTAGCTCAAACACACACACACGTGGCGTAATGAGGTGGTAGGAATATATCTCCTGCTTTAGATCTTGGGGTGGCCGCGGTCGCCACTTGCACACGTTTTAAAAAAGTTGTGTGGCCATGAATGATGCACCATCATCATCATTCATGCTTGCGTGATGCCCACCCTCGTTAAGGTTATGTACCATGTGGCATATGATATGGCTCCCAGTGATTTTGTTGTATTTTTTCTCTACATATTTTCGAGCACCAATTGAATTTGAGGTAACTTGGAAGTTGGAATGGAACTTATTATCATCGGCGCACTACCGTTAAGCAAATATAAAATAGGTCTTTCATTATTGGTAATTAAAAATAATTTCTAAGGGGCAATCAAAGCGAGTGGGATTTGACTAATTGAAAGTTACCTCCTCGTCTTTTGGTTGACTCCTCCAACTACTATTTGTTGATAAAAGTGTGACTTATCGTTCCTTGAGCCAATCAAAAAGGATGGACGGTGGAAGACGGTGACAGCCTCGTCCTGTCCTATGAATATGATGTTATTAAGTGGTTTTTATGACTTGCTGGCATAAGGCCACTGGTTTCGCCCTTCGATTCTTCAAAGGTAATAGTAATTTAATGTTATCATGCATTAGTGCCCTCTCATATAAACTTTTAAGACTTTAATTAGACCTAATTCAATTTAATGTGTATACATGCTTAGTTCAAGTAGAAGCCTACGTAAAATTCAGCTCTATCCATATTAGGATTGAGATAGTTACTTACATTTCGATCTATTTGATCTCGATTATTTTATCATCTCATAAATATATTTAATTCTCTTATTTAGAGTCGGTGGCCACCTTTAGATGTAAGATTTTTCTTTTATGAGTTATCAATCATAATGACCTTCCTTTATTATAATTTCTCTTCAATGAAAATTTAATTTACTTTTTTAGAATAGCTCCATAAAATTGTATCAAACATAATATTTTAGTAATATTCTAAAGTAACAAATCGTAAATTTAATTCTTATGAATTAAACAAGGTCCTAAGGGTATATTAAAAGGTTTACTTAAACTCTAGGATCTCATTTAACTTACATTAATCTCTTTTATGATCATTTATGCAGATATGGTAAAAGTCCGGTGCTAAGGTATTAACTCTTATTGATTTGGACCATACATCTTTTGAAAAATTCAGTGTCGTATAAATGTTGGTTTATACATAATTAATATATAACCTAAGTTTATTTGTCTATTTTTAACTTTGTCTTTAAAAACTCTCATTTAGTAACTTAAGATAGATAAGGTGACTTTATGATCACTTCCAACTAATTTATTTTTGACTTATTATGTAAGTTGGCATTTGCAGTTTAAGTTCCTTATTTTAGCTAACAATTATCACATTGATGATAAATTTAAAACTTACCTCTTTTCTAGTCATCACAAATACTAGATTCGATTGCCTGTGTGCAATGGTATGAATTTTGTTTGTACCGAACAGACTAACCAAAAAAGGTATGAAAATTTGATGTTTAATATCGATAGTCAGTACCAAATTTTTTGTCTAGTATCGGTCGATATTTGAAATACTGGTCAAATATCAGTTAGTACCGTAAGGTTTAAAATCTCCAAGGACTACATTACAAGAAAAAAAAAACAAAAGAAACCCACACAAAAACCTCTCTCATTTCTACTATCTCTCTCCTCTTTACTCATTTTCATCGTTCATTCTCCCTTCCTCCATTGCTCATTGTCACCGACCACTCACTACCATTGCCCCACTACTTGCCGTCATTATCATCGCAACATGCCACATTCCACCATTAGACCGCCTGCCCAATGCTACACCCTGTAAGCCTCTACATGGTCGGAGTGCATGCCTATGCTTGGTCTCTAATTGACTTTTTTTTAGTGTGTCTATTATGAATTACCGTAAGTACACGACGTAACTGTAGTTAATACTGGCAAATACAAATCGATCCCTCGAGGATAGTAATTATCAGTAGTTACCGTTATCCTATTATCTTGTCTATGGATTGATTGTGATTTTTAATTAAAAGAAAACAAAACTTAAACAAGTAGAAAACAAAACTTAAACGAGTAGAATAAGTGGGCAACAAGATTGAACCAAAGAATTAAAGAAGCACTTAGTAAACTTTCGCTATTAGAAAATTAGTATCTAGGGTTTGAATCCCCTACGTTAATAGATTGATCTTTTATTATGCAATTGTTTTATTGATTTATTGGACTGTGGAGATTCCTATGGTATGCTAATAGCTGACATTAAGTCTACTAATAACTAATCTCAAGGTTTTTAACCGAACCACTGAGGTTAAAATTTATAGATTTGCTTTATTGATTTGTGAATCCCTCTATTAGATTTGACCATAATTTAGAAGATTTATGTCAATCTATCTCTCAGGTTGCAATCAACTCTTTCCAATTATGATACATATATTTATAAAAAGGATTTCTCAATCTCAATGTATGAAATTAAGTTATGATCTAATATTTCGGATCTTTAGAACATAAATAAAATACGTAATCAAATCACAATATATCAATCAAACCAATTGCATAAATAAAATAATCAAATCATTTTAAAATATCAATATAGGGTTCATATAACCTAGATAATAAAGGAATTTAGTTACACATGATAGAACACAAAATAAAACATAAATAGAATGTAAAAACAAATTGAAAACAATAGTTTCATAATTCTAAATCCCCCTGGTTGTCTTTTATCGAGTATTTTTGCAAAATAGAGGTTTGATCTTATATTCTGATGGATCTTGCGATGAATTATTCGTGTTTTCCACTTCTTTAGCTCAAAATCAACTCTTAAGTCACCTATGAGAGTTTCAAAATAGCTCTGTACATATCCCCCTCCAATTTGTCTTAAAAAATGTCTTTTATAGTAAATTCTAAGGTTTTGACTGATGCACAGGCTAATGCATGATCGTGCATCAAACCGTGCATAACCAAAGTCTTTGAAAAATGAATCAGCACAGCCTGAGAGACATGTACAGGATGATGCACTACCATGCATCTCTTTTGTGATTTGATTCTTCTTTTTATGCCATTTTTTCTTCCAAAATTTTCTCCTTTATGTTCATGAAGGCAGTTGTACTCTAT
This sequence comes from Erythroxylum reticulatum, assembly GCA_025504915.1. Classification (NCBI taxonomy): domain Eukaryota; kingdom Viridiplantae; phylum Streptophyta; class Magnoliopsida; order Malpighiales; family Erythroxylaceae; genus Erythroxylum; species Erythroxylum reticulatum. The sequence goes on along the minus strand of JANSVA010000216.1, from coordinate 13,790,679 downwards.
AAACACACTTGGAGTGAATTAAGTATCAAATATATGATAAAATTATAATTTATTAAGAAAAAATAAATCAAATATATTGTCTAATTATGATCAATTTTGCATCCATCAAACATACCCACACTTAAGCTTTTTCTTGTCATTAAGCAAACTATAATCAAAATTATGAATCATACAACATCAATCCTTCATCAATCTCAACCTGTCCATTTATACTATAAATCATCATATCATATTGAATTAAATTAACATATAATTAGAGTTAATTTATCCTAAAATTAATTTTCTAAGTCCCTAATAATAATAATCACATTGAAATCAAAAGCATAAAATTTTACACTCCCACGAAGATTTCACTTAATACACTCAAGTGTTTAGGTGAAAAGTATTAAAACTCTCAATTAATGCATAATAAAACTCTTACCATATGCTTGCAATATAATTATCACATCTCCACCAATTATGTAAATTAGAAACAAAGATCTAATGGTCTTTATACAGGTTATAATGGGGCTTAGGTATGGTACGGTTGGGATATCAAAAAGGGTAAATAGGAGGAAATTTACTAAATAATATATTCCAAGACTTGTTTACAAATACAAATAGTTCCTTTCATTATAACTCTCCCAATCGCACTCCAACCGTCCTACTCTAAAAGCTTGGCCAACTCTGGTGGTGGTGGTTATAGTTGTGGTTGAGGTAGTTGAGGTCATTGATATGCTACCAACTGCCCTCCACTGTCCAGTGCCTGCTCGTTGGGCTCCCTACGAACTCTATACACTACTCTCATGGGCCCTCGATGTTGATAAACTGATATAATCCCTTGACAAGCATGTAGCTAGCTGACATTAATTTGAGGCAAGATTTTCGTCACTTGGATATGATGAGCATAATAGCTCACACTATCTGAGCTCCTTAACATCTCAGAGTGAAGAAGAGATGATGTTCGATATCATGAAGAGGATACATGTGAGGCAGTAACTGCTGCTTTTAAAGATATGATGTCTAATTTTATTTAAGAATCAACCATGAGACATTAGAAAAGAGAGGCTCGTATATAAAACATGGTGAATCGGGTTAACTAGTTGGTGAAGATAATATCTGACGAGAAGCAGGGGAATTTACCTAGTCTAACTAAAATAGATCCTAAAGGTTTTAGAATGGAAATCACCCTTAGGAGTGGAAATGAGCTTCCAGAAGTTGATGAAGAAGCCTATGTCTAAAAAGGGGAAGCAGAGGAGTGGTAAAAGATAATTGAAGAAGATGGACCAAAAACCTTTATTCAGGAAAAAGAAGAATAGTGGAAAAAAGTGATTGAGGAAGAACTAGTAGAGGAATTAATTAGGGAAATTGTCAATGAGTCATTGGTAATGACCTTAAGTACGGAGAGTTTCCAATTCCTAAAAGACAACTGTTTTGAGTCAGCCAATTATTCAGGGAGTTTTGTTATCCCTTATTTTATTAATAATTTGTCATTAAAAAGCGCATTACTGTAGTTAATTAGTTTTATTAATTTAATACATTATGTCCTTGTGATTATCTTGCAACATATGGCTTATTGACAGGCTATGAAACCTCTTTATGAGAAAAAAAAAAGGGCAGAAGCAAGCCACTAATCATAGACCCAAAATGATGGTAATATATGGGACACATTGAGTTACTGACGTTAAACAAGTGTTACTTGGGTGGCAATCTAAAAATTAGGATAATTTTTATTTTATGTTATTTTATTTTCATGTGTCTTAGTTATTATCATTATCATTATTGTTATTGTTATTGGTATTATTATTTTCTTTTATATTTATATCCTTTCTTTTTGTATCTTAGCAAGGATGTTAGTCTAATATTGGATGGATAGTCCTAATATCATAATCAAAAAAGCTTATTACTCAAGAAAGTACCAAGTTAACCTTCTCACTTATTCTATATGCTTATATTGTGTACATTAAGGACAATGTAAAACTTACTGTAAAACTTTAAGTGTGGGGAAGGGGCTAACAATTTTCATGATTTTCCTAAGCTTATTATAATCTTAGTTATTAAATTTTATTGACTGATATCTCGAATTAATTGAAATCTTTCCATCAATATTGTATTTCATTATTGAATATTGATTTTAATTCGTGTGCAAAAGGGTGACAGTTAGAATAAAATTTGCTTTTATAAGTCATATTTTTCTTAATCATTAAGATAGTCAAGTTGAATGAAATTGCATATTATTCATACATTTAGCAGATCTTTTTCGTGAACTTTTGAGCCTAAGAGTAAAATTTGAAAAATTTTAAAGCTCTTTTTATTTATTTCATGTATGTTATCATATTTAGTGGGATAATTCTAGAACTTGCTTTTATATACATATTAAGACCATATTTTTTAAATTAGAAGCACTGAAGTGATAAAGACACTTAGATTCAACACTTTGTTTGAGCCTATTTTTTGATAATTACCTTACCTATAGTTTATTTTTAGGAATAGCCAATTTTAAGCCTTAGCAATTTTCATGGTTTAAACCCACATTGTTAACCTTTATCCTATTTTTCTTCAAAGCATTGATTGTTTTGAACCTTAAAAGTTATTTATATTATTTGGTTATTTAAACTTGAAATTTTAAAAGGTTCAATATCTCTTTAATAATGGTATATGATGAATGCTCGAAATTATATTGATTGGTTAAAAAACAATGAAAGAAAGAGCCTAGAAAAGAAAAGAAGAAAAATAAGTAGTACCATTGGTTTTATAAACAATGAACTTGTGTGTTCTTTTGATCAAGTTTCTTCTAATATTTCTTTTATAAATTTCCTTCAAATCAACACTTTTATTATCCCAATCATAACTTACCTAAGTCCCATTACAACTCTATAAAGATCTTTTGATTTTTGCTTCTAGATTATATGCAAATGGTGGAGATGTGATAAAATTGCAAGTCGATAAAAGTTCTACTATGCATTGATTTGAGAGTTTGATACTTTCTACCCTAAACTCTTGAATGCATTGAGTGAAATCTTGGAGAGGGTGTAAAGGTTTATGCTTTTGGTTTCAATGAGATTATTGATGTGATTACTATTAATATTGACTTAGGAAGTTAGTTTTAGGATAACTTGACTCAAATTGTATGTTAATTTGATTAATATGATATTATGGTTTATAGTATGAATGGATAGGTTAAGATTAATTAAGGATTAATTTTGTAAGTTTAATAATTTTGATTATGGTTTGCTTGGGGACAAGAAAAAACTGTATTGCAGGGATGTTTGATAGATGCATATTTGCCATATTAGTACACTTAAATTTGATGTATTTTGCTTGATATTTTATACCTTTATTGTATATGTGGTACTTAATATGCTCCCCAAATGAAGAACTTAATGCTGATAAAGGAGAGCAGTTGGAAGATCCAGTAGGTATTGAAGGCTTGTTGGTAAACTG
>JANSVA010000216.1:13769601-13781925 GCA_025504915.1 Erythroxylum reticulatum | reverse complement strand
ACTCTAACTACATTTATAGGTTATAATTGTTTTCATAGACTTAAAGGAGATGAATTTAAATGAAAACACGACATAAAATGAAGATTTGAAGAAATTAAGGGATACACGACTGTGTTTATGGTCATGTATGTCTCACAACTCATGCATAATTGCAAATTTTGGAGATTTTGGGATATACAAAATCCAACATATGCCTGCGTATCACCATGTATCTCTTAGAAACCCTAGAAATTACTAAAAAAAGATGTAAGCATAGGCAAAATAGAAGAGCAGGCTTTTAGAGGAGATTCTAAATGTGGAGAATGTTCAAAAGGGATGATATTGATTCAGAGAACTCAAAAACATAAAGAAATCATCAACATATCCAATATATTACAACATCAAACCTCAAACTTTCAAGAACATTCAATAAAAAAGCAGGGAGATTTAGAATTATGAACTTTTTGTTTTCTATTTGTTTTTCTTTTGGTTTATCTTTGATTTCATTTTCTATCATATGTAACTAAACATCTTTTAGTATCTAGGTGTGATAAACCCTATTTTGTGTTACAACATGTTTTTATTCTTTTATTTAATGCAATTGTTTTGCTTGATCTATTATAATTCAATTATTTGTTTTATATATGTTCTAATATATTTGGAATATTGGTACAAAATCTGATTTCATAGCATAGATATTGAGAAATCCTGTGTATGAATAGATCTACCCTAATTAAAAGGAGCAGATTGCAAACCTAGAGATAGTTTGACATAAATCCTCTTGATTAGAATAAAATATAATAGCGGAATTTACAAATCGATAAAGCAATCCTAGAAACTTTAACTAGAAGAATTTCAATTAATTAACCTAGGATTAGTTGTTAGTAATCTTGAGAGAGTTATTAGCATAACATAGGAATTTCCATGGTACAGTAGTCAATAAAACAATTGCATAATAGAAGGTTAATTATCTAAAGGTTTTATGGGGATTCGTTACCTAGACACTAATTCGTGATATTTATTACTTTCTAAGTGATTTTCTTTGTTCTTTGCTTATTATTGTTTCCTACTTTATTTTATCTGTTTAAGTACTATTTTTAATTAAAAACAAACACTCAATTTGTAGACTAAATAATAGGATTATGATAATTACTAATATCCATTGTCTTTATGGGATTCGACTTGTACTTGCCTATACTAGCTACAACTACACTATGCATTTACAGTTAATTCAACATTGGTAAACTTAAAATCAGTCAATCATATTTATATATAATGTTAAGATGTTAACTGATTATTAATAATTAACAATTGAAAGATCACATCCCAAACTCATCATATCAGTTGTTTCGTTTAAATGAGAATAATTATCACAGGCATATTATCAATAATAGGCATATTACTAAAGGTGAAATTTTCAAGTAGATGAAAATAAAAATTAACAATCAAATGTGGCGGCTAGTAATTTAATGCATATATATGAGAAATTTTAAATGTTATATAATTCCAACTAATGAAATTCCACTATCAATTTCAAATAAATAACATGTTTGTTTATGTTATCATAAACAAACATTTGAGATTTGAGGTACCATAAATTAAATTAAAAACCAAAAATGTTATTTCAACTCTAATGGAATTTAAATTGAAGTACTTTGAAATTGTGTTATAAAAAAGATCATTATTTACGAAGTACTTTGAAATTGTGTTATAAAAAAGATCATTATTTACGTTTATCATAACAATTAAAAATATGTTAAAATAAATAAATTTAAATTTTAAAAGTTATAAAGGAGAGTTTGAATAAATCCCATACAAACATTATTACATAATAATGACTGCCAAAAGGGTTACTATATTATGTTCCATTTAGATCTTATTTTTCTATGACTTATTTTAATGCTTGTTTGAAAATTTAATTTGTTAGGCTTATAGGCTTTATGAAAATTTGACATGGAACCCTAATTATGGTTGAAGTAATATAAAGCTAAGGGATTGACTGCTCTTTCTTAAGACCTAATGAATTAACCTTAATTGATTATGAAAATTCTAGAATTGTAATCTCTCAATTCATAACTATTTCCCTAACGTTTTCAATTAATCCTGATGTGATCTATAGAATAACCAATTTCTTACACAAGATTTCTCTTTGAATGATAGTTGATTTGTTAATCGTGTGACATATTAAAACATCAATCTTGTTTCACAAGTTAATCAAATTACTTTTGACCCTCTCGATTTATTTCCAAAGTACATGCATGCACCATTAACACAACACATAAATTGTATTAAATCAATTGAAATCAAAAAGTCACAAAATAATTCGAGAACAAAACTAATCTGGAAATTTATAACATAATAAACTTGAAGAAAATTTGAAAATCTACTTTACATATCAAGTTTAATGAAAATAACAAACGGAAAGAAAGAAAAACTTGATTCGGAGCTTGGTCTAGAAATCTAGAATGTCTCGTTCGATCTTCCTTGTTTGATCCAATTTGCAAGATGGCAGTTTCCCCATTTTTTAGTGTTTTATGTTCTCTAAGGATTTTGTGAGAAACCAAACTCTTTGCTTGTCTCATCAAATTGAATATTCCAACTCCTGGATTCTTACTTCAATTCATAAATGGATTTTTGAAGCTTGTATACCTTTTCGCCATATTTGGATATGAAACCATCGAGTTGTGTCATGTACACATCTTCGGTTAGGTTTTCACTGAGGAAAGCTATTTTAACATCCGTTTGTCATATCTCATAATCATAATGAAAGAAAATTGCATATTATTTATACAAATTTATACCTAAAATTTTTTGTGAGCTTTTGAGCCAAAAGAGCAAATTTTCAAAAATTTTAAAGCTCTTATTATTCTTTCATATATGTCTTATCATTGCATACTAGGATAGTTCTAGAACTTGCTTTTATTATGCATGTTGAGACTATATTTATTAAATTAGAAGCATTAATATGATAAAGGCTCTTAGAATCAACAACTTATTTTAGCATATTTCTTTGAAAATTACCATACCAAAAAATTTACCTTTAGGAATAACCAAGTTTAGCTTTTTTCATTGACTAAACCCACATGTTAACCTTTATCATATTTTTCTTTGAAGACCTATTTATTGTTTTGAACCTTCAAGGCTATTTACATTATTTACTTGTCGAGACTTGAAATTTGTGAAAGGTCTAATATTTCTTAAAGTGTGGAAAAAAAGAGAAAAAGCGTAAAAGAAAATAAATAAGTATATAATACCATTAGTTTTGCAATGAAAGGACCTATGTGTACTTGTAAACAAGTCCTAACATATATTGTATAATCAATTTCTTTCAATTTAACTCTTCTTATTATCCCATTCATACCATACCTACCATACCTAAACCCCATTATAACCTACACAAAGACCTTTTGATTTTTGTTTCTAGTTTGTATATAAATGGTGGAGATGTGATTCTATTACAAGCCTATAGTGAGAGCTTTACTATGCATTGATTGAGAGTTTTGATGCTTTTCACCCTAAACACTTGAGTACATTGAGTGAACTCTTGGCGAGGATGTAAAAAGATATGCATTTGATTTCAATGTGATTGTTGATGTGATTATTATTAATATTGCTTAGGAAGCTAATTTTAGGGTTATTTGATTCTGCTTGTATATTAATTTGATTCAATAGGATATGATGATGTATAGTATAAATGGACAGGTTGCAATCAATGATGAATTGATTATGTAAATTTATAAATTTGATTATGGTTTGCTTGAGGACAAGAAAAACTTAACTATGTGGATATTTGACTATATTTTACCACGCATATTTGATGTATTTTACTTGATGTTTTATACTTTTATCATATATTCGGTACTTTCCACGTGTGTTTAAACAGTATAATTGCCTTCATAGACTTAAAGGAGAAGAATTCAGACGAAAATACAACAGAAAATGAAGAGTTGACACGTAGAAGAGATGCACGACCATGCATATGCCTGCATAGTTTCCTATGGCCGTGCACTTTCACAATATCTAGAGAATTCTGGCCATGCATCAAACTGTGCATCTCCCTAGAATCTTAAATTTCGTTATAAAGAGACATTTTGGGAGGTGAAAGAAGGGAGGAGTTAATAGGGAGTTGTAGAGTAGACATGGGAGGCGATTTCACACTTAAAACTCATTTTCTAGGCGCGATTTTGATCCAAAGATGTAGAAAATACAAAGAAATCATTGAAAGATTCATCGAAATCAAGGTCAAGCCTCTACATCGTAAGATCATTCAATAGAAGACAATAAGGGAGATTTAGAATTAAGAACCCATTTTGTTCGTATTTCTGTTTATATATGTTTGATTTCATATTTGATTATGTATACTAAACGTCCAGTTAGTATTTAGTTTAGATGAGCCTTATGTTAATACTTTGATATAATTTGATTATTTTATTAATGCAATTAGTTATTTGATATATTCCGATCTGATTACGAATTTTATTTATGTTATAATAACCTGAGAATATTATATCATGATCTAATTTCATATGTAGAGATTGAGAAATTCTAGTGTGAATAGATCTAATGTAATTAGAAGGAGTTGATTGCAACCTAAAAATAGGATAACATAAATCTTCATAATTAGAGTCAAACCTAATAGAGGGACTCATGAATCGATAACGCAATCCTATAAGATTTAACCTTAATAATTTGGTTAGAGACTCTAGGATTAATTGTTAGTAGACTTTAGGTCAACTATTAGGACACCACAGGAGTCTCTACGGTCCAATACATTAACAAAATAATTGCATGCTAAAAGATCAATTTGTTAAGGATTTGAGGGAATTCAAACTTAGTTACTAATTTCTAATAATAATTTTTTTAGTAAATTCCACTGTCTTTGCATTCATTATTGTTTCCTATTTCTTTAATTATTTTAGTTTTTGTTTTATTTTTATTAAAAACCTAAAAATCAATCCGTAGGCTAGATAATAGGGGAAAGGTAATTACTAGTATTTATTGTCTTGGTGGGATTGACCTGTATTTGTCGACATTAGCTACAGCTACGTCGTACACTTGCATTTATTATAATATAACTAACTCAAAATAGGTCAATCAAGTATCTACTGTCACTTCAGAGTCTGCTTTTAATACTACCAGTTAGATAATTAGTCCTCATTATGCTTAGTTTCATCCTAATATTATAAAAGCCCTTACATGCACCCGAAGTTGGTAAGGTGATAAAGATAATAAGGGTAAACTCTATTCTTCATGATATATTAGTTTTTTTACCTTAATAATTTTAGCAATCATATATTATATTATCTTATATTGTCTTTTTATGTTAACACAAATTCTAGTATGGAGACAACTCTTTCAACTGAAAATTTATTCAAAAAAATATTTGATGAAGAAGGTATATTTAATTGTTGATTATCATATGTTGAACATTCATTTAATAAAATTATTGCATAAGCATGGATAATTCATATAATAATATTTGATGTTTTTACATATAAATGAAGTTGTGTGAACTATTGACGATTCTAATTACAATGATTAGTTATCCTCTTTCCCCTAATGCAGGTTTGTTATCTTTATTTTTTCTTTTGGATTTACTATTTTTTTCATATGATTGCTTTGGTATTTTACTGTTAAAGATATAAATATTTATTAGTGCGTTTTTACGTAGATTAACATAGAAAACTCTACGATGTTGGCTTTATCTATTTGCTCAACTTTAGTCTCGACTCTCCAAAAATAAATGATAATGTTTTTGACTTTTTATTTCTTTTTGTTTGGATAATATTAGCCCAATGATGCTCTTCCTTTTTTTAAATAAATTATTGGTATAATATTACTGTGATATTTATTATATAAGCAAACTCATGAATTAATAATATTTTCATATTTTGAATGAACCAAGCATCAATTTATTGTTAGATTTAGAAGTGAGAATAGTGGCAGTAAGAAAAATAAAGAGATAACAATTTAAAGTGAAATTATTAAAAAAATAAGCAAATAAATTTTAATTACTTTGTTGTGAAATTGAAGATATTGGAATTAACAATTTTAATTTAATAAAAAGAAATAAATGAGGATTCTTGATTAGAGATGTGATAAATTGACAAAAAAAGGAACTTAAACCATTCATGACTATGTTTAAAAATTGAATTTGAACTTAAGACCAATAACATTAGACTTCGTTAGAAAATTAATGAGATGTAAAACAATCTTTTATATAAAATAAAACATATTAAATTTTTTCAATGAAGACAACTTTTTAAAATTTTAAGTAATTTTTAAAAATTATTTATTTTTAATTATAAAATAGTCTACTCCAGTTTGATTAAGCTCGGACCCTTTCTGAAACAATCAGAGCTTAAGGAATCGTTACTTTTTGCTTGGGTTTAGGCTTGCCATTCTTACGTGTATGTGGGAGCTTCAAAGACCATTGGATGGTATATTATCTTCTTTAATATTATTTTTTTAAAAAATAAAATGTACTATGATAATATAGATAACAAAAAGAGTTTACCGAAACTTGATGGGGAATATTATGATGCAAAGTAAATCTTTAACACGATAGAAGCAGTAGGAACATCACAACAAATCCTAATCATGTCGTGTTAGGGAAATAAAAGATTCTAACGGAAATTGTATATTGCGGTTTGGAGTTTGTCAGAAAGGGAGGGATGCACATCAAGGGAAGAGAGAAGACACAGAATTCATTGATAGAGAGAGAAAAAGATTACAATCAATACACTGTATCATGCCATTGAGCCATATGCAATTGGCTTAAATCCGACTATTACATTCCTCTGCTCTCATATCTACTCTATTACTCTGGTCCCTCCATTTAATTAAACGTTGTGTTTTACTTCTCTGTCTCCACACGTTAATGTTCGTCATCTCTTATTACTTATCGTCTTCTGTGATTTATTCTGCAACAATTCCCTTCCCCTTAACATTTTTTTCCACCAAGTTAATCTCCGGATAACGCTTCTGGGGGTCAAATAGATATTCCCACGTCGCTTCCGTACTCCCTCCATTCAACCATTGCACCAGTAACTGCATTATGGCTCAGTTGTTCTTCTTAGTGATGCGTCGATCTAGTATGGCTATTGGAATACGCTCCAACGGATTAATGAATTCTGGCAATTCTGATGAAACCCTGGCCTGGCCCCTTCTTACCTTCTTCAACTGCGAGACATGAAATACAGGATGGATCAAGGAGGCAGCTGGAAGTTCGAGTTTATAAGCCACCCGCCCTATTTTCTGTATAATTTTGTACGATCCGTAATACAAGGGAGACAACTTTTGGTTACTTCTCCGTTGGATTGAAAACTGCCTGTAGGGTTGTAGTTTAAGTAGTACCATGTCCCCAACTACAAATTCACGTTCTGAACGATTGAGGCCGCGTATTGCTTCATCCTATTTTGTGCCCTCTGCAAGTGAAACCTCGTCACATTTACGATCGCTTCTTGGTTCTTAAGCACCCTATCCACCTCCACCACCTTGGAATCTCCTGCAATATAGGGTGTCTAAACAGGTGGTGAATAGCCATACAGGACCCTAAATGGAGTACACCCAATAGACGGACAATAGGTAGTGTTATACCACCACTCTGCAATAGCCAACCACTCACTCCATTTCTGTGGAGTCTCACCACAACAACACCGTAAGTAAGTCTCTAAGATCTTATTAACCGCTTCGGTGAGACCATCGTTCTGTGGGTGGTATATGGTGGAACATTTGAGCTGAACCCCTTGTAATCTTAATAACTCCTGCCAGAACTTGCTCATGAAGATAGGATCCCTATCACTAATAATTGACTCTGGCATGCCTTGCAATTTAAATAAGTTTGTAAGGAACAATTCAGCAACATCACTAGCCGCATAAGGATGCTTTACTGCTATGAAATAAGCATACTTTGTAAAATGCTCGACTACCACCAAAATGACTGACCTTCCTTTTAATGTCAGTAACCCTTCAATAAAATCAAGACTAACCTCCCTCTAGCTTCCCTTTGGAATGGCTATCGATTGTAAAAGTCCTGGATATGCTGCATTGTCATACTTGTTTCGTTGACAATTTATGCAATCCTGAATGTATCTTCGCACGTCTCTTGCTAATCCTTTCCAGAAGAACATGCTTTATATCTTTTTGGTTGTAGCCACTGTTCTCGCATGTCCCCCGATTGCATCATTGTGACTAATTCCAACTATTTGCTTTCTTAATGCCATGTTATTACCGATAACTAGCCGACCCTTCCATCTTAGTAATTCATCCTTCCACTCATAAGCGCTTGATTTCATCGTGCCCTTGCTTAACTCAGTAATTATACCTTGTATCACCAGATCCCGTTCCCAGCTTTTCCGTATCTCTTCCATCAATTGACCATGCAATTGCGACACAGATAACGTCATCAATTCTACACTCATGATTCTGGATAAGGCATCGGTGGTATTATTCTCCTTCCCACTCCGATACTGAACTTCGAAGTCATATCCACGTAACTTGGGAAGCCATAATTGTTGGAATGGTGTCGTTAATCTTTGCTCCAGCAGGTATTTGAGGCTTCGGTGATCAGTCTTGACCACGAAAGGTTTACAACTCAGGTAATGATGCTAGTGTTTAATGGCTTTGATGATGGCCAGGAATTCTTTTTCATATGTCGATAATCCGTAATGTCGTCTTGCCAGCGATTTACTAAGGAACCCTACTGGGTGGCCCTCCTGTTGCAACACCGCCCCTATGCCTTGTTCACTGGCGTCCACTTCAATAATAAACGTCTTCGAGAAATCAGGTAATGTCAGTACTGGAGCATACGTGATCACCATTTTTAATTTCTCAAAGGTGTTCTGTTCTTCCTCCCCCCACTCCCAATGGTTCATACGGTCCTTGTTAAGCAGCTCTGTCAGTGGCTTAGCTAACACTTCGTAACCTTTAATAAATCGCCGATAGTAACCTGTAATCCCTAGGAATCCCCGGAGTTCCTTGATGTTTTTAGGTGTCGAACATTCCGTGATCGTCTTAACCTTTCGGTGATCCATAGCAACCCCCATTTTTGATATAGTGTACCCCAAATATTCCACCTGTCGCGCTCCAAACATGCACTTATCCCCTCTCAAAAACAATTGATTTCTTCGCAGCGTCTTTATGGCCGTGGAAATATGTTGAACGTGCGACTATAGGAATAAGCTGTAAATAAGGATGTCGTCGAAGAAAACAAGATAAAGCGACATAGGTGCTATTTAAACAACTCGTTCATGAATCGCTAGAATATCGAGGGTGCGTTCGTCAGGCCAAAGGGCATTACGAGGAACTCGTAATGACCTTCATGAGTTCAGAACGCCATCTTTGATACATCCTCTAGTTGCATTCTAATTTGATGGTAACCGGATCGTAGGTCCAGTTTAGTGAACCATCTCGCACCATGCAACTCGTTCAGTAATTCCTCAATTACGGTATCGAAAATTTGTCCTTCATTGTTTGTTTGTTCAACTCCCTGTAGTTGACACACATTCGCCAGGAATCATCTTTTTTCTTGACTAAAACCCCCGGTGATGCGAACGAACCATAGCTCTGTCTAATAAAACCTTGTTTCAGAAGGCCCTTCATTGCTTGTTCTATGATATCCTTCTGAACCCCTGAATACCTGTATGGTCGAATGTTAATGGCTTCCACCCCTTCTTTTAACACTATTTTATGATTGTGCTGGCAGCTCGGTGGCAGCTCGGTCAGCTCTTGGAAGACATCCGTGTATTCTAACAGGATGACATTGATCTCATCAAAAGTGCTCCACTGGTCTGCCGTCATTCTCATTTGTTTTAGCTGAAATTCTACAGGTGTTGACAATTGCATCATACATAATTGGCTCTTTGGTGCTCGACGCAACTGCTTTTGAAATTCCTTATTGGAAATTATTCTAGATCATCCTTCAGGATTCCCACTCAACGTTACCATGCTCCCTTCCCACCTAAACACCATGGTTCGGTGCTTAAAGTTGTAGAGAACCTCATTAAGCCCACTTAGCCACTGTACTCCAAAGACCACATCGCACCCGCCCAATGCCAGTACCATCAAATACATGGAGAATTGTACCCCTTGCATTGTCCACTTGAACCCTTCATAATACTGATGGCACTTCAATTGTAGTCCTCCTTCTACTGTAATGAAGATTGGTTCCATCTCTTAAAGCTGACAATCCCCTTTTCTAAAAACCGAGGGGTCGATGAAGTTATGAGTACTTCCATTATCAATCAGTATGTATATCTTCTTCCGTTGATGCTCCCCTACCACTCTTATCTGCATATACTAATTATTCCCTGATAACCCTAACATCTCTTGCATAGAGACTATTGGTTGATTTTCTTCAACTGGACTTAGCTCAAAATCATCCTCCTCCGTTTCTGGTGAAGTTCCTCCATTGTCATCTTCTCCTGTCACCACGTAAAACTGGAGTTGACGTTTCTTACATTGGTGACCTATGCTGTACTTTTCATCACACCAAAAACAAAGACCCTTTGCCCTTTTCTAATCAAAATCCCGACTACTGAAGTGCCTCTGACTCTTCAACATTCCTACTGATGATGGAGACTGCAATGACGACGCAGGGGTAGGCAATATACCATCAGATGACGATCTGCGCATGATATTCGTTGGTTGTGCACTTTGTGGAAATTTACTGTAATCGTTCGTTCCTTTCATCAGCAATCCTTGCTTAAGTGTCATGCCTCCTATGGAACTCAGAATAGCCTCCTATTTCCTCACTAATGTGTAGGCTTGATGCAGCGAGTGAGGCTCGTGTAGTTTTACAGTCACCTCGATCTCCGGTTTCAATCCTTTCACAAAAAATCCCACCAAATACTCTTGAGATAGCATCAATCTGTTGAAGTGATGATCGAATTGTGCACAATAGTCCAACACCGATCCTTATTGCTTAAGCTCCTTGAAGTCGCCTAGTGGATCGTCAAATATTTCTGTATCAAATCTCTGTTTCAACACCTTAGTGAATTCTTCCCATACAGCTGCTGCTGTTATATTACGATTCTTCACGTATAACCGATACCATTCTTGAGCCTTTTCGTCCATATGCAAAACAGCCACGCTCACCTTTGTGTTCTCAGGTGTTTGGTCTAATGTGAAAAATTGGTCGCATCTATATAACTACATTTTGACATTTTCACCGTCGAATGGCCGAAACTTGATCCGACTCATCCTTGTGGGTGTGCTTCCCTCGCTCTCTTGCGCAATTGAGCTCCCTTGTGGTATAGTCTCTGTTGTGCCTGCCTCGTTCGATTTCTAAAACCCTTATAAAAGGAGAGCTCTTAATGTTAGACATTTTTGTCCGTGTCTCATAAAGTCGGACTAACATTAATTGCAATTTTGGTTTTTAAATAAATTACCGGTTAAATTACGCCATTTGATTCAAATAAAGATAATAAAGTGACCCAATAAATGATCTAAATTAATGGGTCGAAGTTCGGATGAAAAATGGGTCCTGATTAGTGTAGACCGGGTCCATATCGGTCTTATGATGGGGAAGCTCGATATGGAAACTATATAAAGGTTAAGGTCTCCTGCAGTTACTGAAGGAATCATTCATGAGCATAAGGATTCCTGACCCGTTAGGGAAACTTGTGATTTGAGGAAACTGTAGAAAAACCTAGCCCGTGAGTCGGTGAACACTTTCTACTAAAGGCTCCGGGAGATTCGGAGACGTTTGGAGCTCGGAATCAGAGATGGAACCGAAATCTAGGTATTTCGCATTACCTTCATTTTTAATTCTTTCACGTAGATCCAGGATACGTAGTAAAGCTCTCCTTACCTATAACATGTGGTATCAGATACGTGATCGGATTACCGAAAATGAAGGTTTTTCAGTTTTTCATCTCATTCGGTTTTCCTTTGTTTTTGATTCGTTTTTCAGTTTTTTTATGTATATAATTACGTAAAAGTGGTCTACATAAGATTAACTATAAAAAACGGGCCTAACGGGGCAAAAATCTGGCTCCTGGGATGTCAAAAATCGCTTCCAACGTCGGAGGCATCGGAGAACGTTGGGCGCGTGTGGCCCACACGCCCGACGGTGAATAGTAGCTGGGAGTGTCGCGTACGGGCTGGCGCGTGCAGTGTAGGTGCCAACAGCGTAACGACATGTCTCTCTAGCGAGCAACGGACGAGTGTCGTTGCACGCGCGACTCGTGCCCCGCGCACCGACCACGTGGATCGACAAGCGCGTGCTTGAACCATCCACACATCCAACACATGGCCAGCGCCGATGCGCCACACCTGTAGGGCGTGTGTTGCTCGCGCCGCACAGTATCGGCGCGATTGTGGGTGGAAGGCGCGTGCCATGCC
>JANSVA010000216.1:13749589-13769501 GCA_025504915.1 Erythroxylum reticulatum | reverse complement strand
TTTCGTTATCTTTGGATCAAATGTTTTGTTTTTAAAACCTAGTCGACTAATACAGTAGCGTGGCTTAACCGAGTTTTTAAATTGTTTTTAAACTAGAGTCTGCTGCAATTAATGTTTGTCCAAAGGGGAGATTGTTAGACATTTTTATCCTTAAGGACAATTTTGTCTATGTCTCATAAAGTTGGACTAACATTAATTGTAATTTTGGTTTTTAAATAAATTACCGGTTAAGTTATGCCTTTTGATCCAAATAAAGATAATAAAGTGACCTAATAAATGATCTAGATTAATAGGTCGAAGTCCGGATAGAAAATGGGTCCCGATTAGTGTGAATCGAGTCCATATCGGTTTTGTGATGGGGAAGCCCGATATGGAAGCTATATAAAGGTTAAGGTCTTCTGCAGTTACTAAAGGAATCATTCATGAGCATAAGAATTCCTGACCGGTTAGGAAAGCTCATGATTTGAAGAAACTGTAGAAAGACCTAGCCTGTGAGTCGGCGAATACTTTCTACTAAAGGCCCCAAAAGATTCGGAGACGTTTGGAGCTCGGAATCGACATCGGAATCAGAGATGGAACCGAAATTCAGGTATTCCGCATAATCTTCGTTTTTAATTCTTTCACGTAGATCCGGGACAGGTAATAAAGTTCTCCCTACGTATAACACTTAATTCGAACATTTCCTTCTCTAACTTCTCCGTTCTGTTTTGAATCTCCACAAACATTCTCTCCATCGAAGCTTTCAAGTTCTCTTCTATCCTTCGAAGTTCTGCACTCTTGGTGTTATTTGCCATGGTTGGTGTTCACATAATCGACTTCTCTGACGCCAATTTGTTAAGGAAATAAAAGATTCTAACGAAAATTGTATATTGCAGTTTGGAGTTTGTTAGCAAGGGAGAGACGCATGGAAGAGAGAAGACACAGAATTCATTGACAGAGAGAGAAAAAAGATTCCATTACAATCAATACACTGTACTATGCCGCTGAGCCACATG
The DNA here is from genome assembly GCA_025504915.1 of Erythroxylum reticulatum. Lineage (NCBI taxonomy): Eukaryota > Viridiplantae > Streptophyta > Magnoliopsida > Malpighiales > Erythroxylaceae > Erythroxylum > Erythroxylum reticulatum. The sequence goes on along the minus strand of JANSVA010000216.1, from coordinate 13,768,506 downwards.
CAACCGGCTTAAATCCGGCTATTACGTTCCTCTGCTCTCATATCTACTCTATTACTCTGGTCCCTCCATTTAATTAAACGCTGCGCTTTACTTCTTTATCCCCTCACGTTAACGTTCGTTATCTCTTATTACTTATGGTCTTCTCCGATTTATTCTGCAACATGTTGTAATTATCAAAGTCAGTGGAGCGAAGTTTACTCCGCGGGCACGAGCTGTAGTGCTACAGTTGAATGTTCAAATTTCACACCAACTATTTTGATGCTCTGCTTTAATTAGCAGAAGGAAAAGCAAAATGAGATTAGCGATCCGGATCCGTATCTTCTCCCTAATTTTCTTCTCTTTGCTTCTTTCCGTCATTGCTAGACCCCCTCTTCATTCGTCTCTTCCTTCAGGTATGCAGCGTTTTGATCTTCACATTTTTTCTTTCTGTTTTCTTTTTGTTTTTGTTGAAATTAGGCCCTATAATTTGATCTCTTGATTCAGAAATTTCTTTCCAGTCAAATCAGGCTCTTTATTTCACATCTTCTGCTTCTTATGCCTTAGTATTTTCTCAGGATTTGGCAACGGTTCTAGTTATAGTGGTTCCCTGAGGCAGTTACTTGACGATAGCCAGTAAGCTAAATTTCTTCAAGAAAAGAAAAATTTGGTGCTAGTGTTAAATTTTGTATTCTGATCTAATAATTTGGTGGTAGTGTTGATGATGTAGCTTATGGGTATATGAGTAACTCTGATCTTGAGAAGGCAGTCAAGGAATTTGGTCGAAGGTGCAGTAACATTTCTAGAATATACAGGTGATCCCTAGGACTTTTGTTGCTGACTTTAGGACTCTGTTGTTTTTTATTTCTACTTTTAATCTAATAATGCTGACTTGTTCTTTTTCTCTCTCCTTGAGGATTGGCTATTTAGTATTGGAGAGAGTGTTGATGGAGTTCCTCTGGTAACTGCACCTTTACTCGCATTTTCCTCGCATTCTATTTCTCTATCTTCACTTTTAATTCAATGGCTCACAGAGATCTCCTGTCTTTCTGAATGTGGGTTGTTTTCTGTTTTTTCTTCTGTAGTGGGTCATAGAGATCTCTGACAAACCTGGTGAGGATGAGCCTGAACCTGCATTCAAGGTTAACCATTTCCCATTTATCATTCCAATGCATGATTTTTCATTACTTATACAGCTTCTCAAATGCACTGGGTTCATGATTTTATTTGGAAAAGAAAGACACGAGAATTTGGAAAATAAAGAAAGAACAGGAGATAAGGTTATTTTGATGTACGTTGAAAAAGAAAACAAAGTTCTTCTAACGAGGTACAGTTGAAATGCTTGCCACTATAATGGGGCAACTAATCAGAAATTTACCTTCCACATCCCCTGAGGTAGCTTTGGTGCTACTCATAGCATTTTAGCCATCACATGTGGCATGTGAGGTACTGTTTGCTCGGTGAGCCAGAAGGGGTTACCTTATGAAAGATGCATCACAAAGCTGGAACAAGAATACATATATGATCTTTGCTACACATCTGACATGGGGCCATGATAGTTTGTAGCCTAACCATTATAAATGGGGAACAAACTGCCATTAGTAATAAATTATTTGCAAATTTGTTCTGATGGAAGTATATGCGTGCCAATGAAATTGATGTAATTAAGAAATTGCAACGCTAGTTAGTAAAGAGAGACTCACAACATTATTTACTATAAAAATAGCTCTTACTTTTACCATAGTAAGGAAGTACTTATAGAATTCACAAGTGATTTTGGAAGCTTTCTCCGTGGAATGTTCCCGTATGTATAGTATGCAAGGATTCATAGTATTGTTTTCCAATGATAAATCGGTGATTTTAAGCATCATAGGTTCCTATCATGCTTTGCTTGCTGAGTTAATATGTAATTCTTTGAACAAATAATCTTCTTTGACTCCACTTAATCCAGAGATGACATGAATCTCTCTGAGAAATGAAACAAGATGTAATTAAAACTTTCTTAATGTTAATTCCAGGGCGCAGGTGAGTTGGTAAGGGGCTCTCCTGGCTTAAGTGAGATCGCGGGTTTAAACCGTTCTCATGTATGCAGTTGTTTAAAACTTGAGGCCAGAGCTTTGCCTCCCACAAGGGACCTACCCGGCTCGAGCGGGGATTAGTATGGGTGTGGATGGCTTAAAGGTGCCTTCCCATAGTTGGGGCCTTCTAGGACACCTCGTGGGCAACAAATTTTTTTTTTTCTTAATGTTTATGCTTTTGGTGCGTACATAAAATGCACATGCTTCTAATGTGTAAATCCAAAGATTTTGTATCCATGGATTACTACTTTGTTCACTTGGAAGAATGCTGGTTATTTCATAACGATAATTCTATTTAAGGGACAAATTATTTGTTTGTTTATTCCATCTTAAATTTCAACTAGATTTTGTGAATAAGTTGTTATACCTTTCCACTTTGATTGTGTTACTTGTAATATGTAATGATTTTATCTTCTAAAAGATATTAAGCATTCACCTTTAGTAGCATGTTGATTGATTGTTTTTGTTTGCAGTACATCGGAAATGTGCATGGAAACGAACCTGTGGGCCGAGAGCTTCTATTGATTCTTGCCAATTGGCTTTGTGATAACTACATGGTGGATCCTTTGGTAATTTTCTTTTTATTTAAATGTGCATGATGGTATTTAATTTACGCACTAGAATCAATCTTGTTCCTCGTTTTTGTGTTACTTTTTCATTTAAGACATTATTTGATAGCTTTTTGTATGTTGTTTTTGTTTAATGCTTATTTTTTTATTTTGATTTCCATTATGTTCCTATTTCTAGAGTTATTTATTTATTTATCACATAAATTGTTATCGTCTTGGATTAATCTATGATAGTATGAATTTTGATTCATTATCAAATATTTGTGTGCATTCTTGGACTGGTTCAGTGATTTGTTCCTCAACTTTATTGGACTAAGCATTATCCTCTATTTTACTAGGTATTTGAGTAATTAGCATTTAGTGGTTGATTCCTAAACTCTTTGGTCAATATACGTAATTAATGTAGTCATTTGTCAACTGCTTAAGAATGCTTATATTCTTGTGGTTTTTTGCAAATATATGTTTATTCTCATGCTTCGGATTGGAAAACCTTCCTTTTTATCCTTGAAGGCCAGATTGATTGTGGAAAATGTTCACCTTCATATTCTTCCGTCAATGAATCCTGATGGATTCTCATTAAGGAGACGTGGTAATGCAAACAATGTTGATCTAAACCGAGATTTTCCAGACCAGGTATTGTTTGCTTATTATGTTTAGTTATATGATGGTGTACCAAATAAATAATTTTGAAATTTGCTATAGTCTGTATAGTGCTATAACACATGCTTCTTATAAAATCTGACTGAAATTAGAAATCTATCGATATTGTAAAAGATTATACTTTTGGATCATTTTCTTTACAATTTGACATCCATTACTAGCTTATAGTTGATGCCTTTAAATACTTTCTATTTGATAATTCCTTAAAAGCTTTGAGTATTTATTTCATACGGTTTGGGTGGAGAAGATAGAAGCAGAAAGCACATATTGTGGCTCGGGAAAATAAAATCATGCAAAGAAGAAGCTTGATGGAGAGTTAATTAGCCCTAGAAAGTCTTATTGATGTGTACTTGAGTTTCTCTTTCGAAATTTTATCCCACAAAAGGTTAATGAGTTAAGTTTTACCTTTTGTGAGCCTAAATCAAAACTTGAAGTTTCTGATTTTTGGATTGCTGTCAGAATCTTATTTATTGTTGTGCTTGAAACTTAATTGCCAAATTTCAATGTTATTAACATCAAAACATTCTACTGCCATTGGATTAGTTTTTGCAATTACAACTTCGGTCAATAAAAATCATATTATAGTATTTGTCCTTTTAATGATTGCTCTGCTAGTGATGTATCTCTCTGTAAAATGTATTTACTAGATTTTTATACCTATTTTGAACTTTAATGACAAAAGCTCTTTGGCCAATGTGAAATACCAGTTTTTTCCTGTGAATAATGACCTCGATGCTCGTCAACCTGAAACAAAAGCAATTATTAATTGGATGAGACAAATAAATTTTGCTGCATCTGCCACTCTACATGGCGTAAGTCTTTTTGACTTCATTGTCATGTTATCAATTATGATATCTGCTCATACCATTTCCTGTTGTTGTCAGCTTTCGTTCCACATTACAAGACATGTTGATGTAGAACGGATAAAAGCGTATCCTAGTTATTTGATATAACTCGTAATAAATTGAAAATGCAGGCTGTTGGAACTTTGAGTTTAGAGATAGAATTAATGAATAAGGAATTGAAACGGAAAGATAGTAGGAATGACTCTTAGGCTTTGCATTAAAACAACTATTCGAAATTGCAAAAAGAAGAGGAAAGCAAATATAAGATGATGTAAATATCAAAGTGGCTACAATCACTTTATGATTGTGTTATTTTTATTGGCAGTAAGCATATACTGATTGATTTAGGAGATAAGAATTTGTTTGTTGGTTTTTATTTGTACTAGGTAATTAACAAGCATCATGATTTTCATAGGGGGCACTTGTTGCAAATTATCCATGGGATGCCAATAAGGAAAACCGGTAATTATCTTAAGTTTCATTCAAGCTTTTTATCGACATTATGAGTTATACTGTGTATGTATATTGTCAAAAACTCTTGTAATTGTATCTTTTCCGACGGCTCTTTCTTCCTCTACTTTATTGTTTCTTTATCTCTTTTTGGTTGTTTCTTCTAGAAAGCTATTGCTCCCTCTTTTGACTGTTGTCTCCTTTTAGGCAAATGTCTCTTGCCTATATGTTTCTCTATTGACTATTTCTTCTGCTTTCTTTTATTTTCTCGATAATTGTTTCTTACCACAGACAATTCTCTTGTTCCCATTATCCCTTGTCAACGATTGCCCTTCTATGCTAGTGTCCTTTGCCAATTTCCTTTTCCACACTATTCCTTATTGGCCAGCTTCATGCTTTATAAACAACTCCTCAATAGTGTTAGAGTCTTCTTTGGAAACAACATTTGATTTAGTTTAGGGTTTTGAATTAAACCCAAAGAAACAACTAGTTAATCAAGCCTTCCTTTGCTACAATTCTTTTAGTGCCATTTCAATTGTTATTAGAATTACTTTTTTTGCGTCCTTTAATGACACGAAATGGACGAGGAAAATAATCTGTCTTCTTACATTTATTTTGAGTTACATCGTTATATACATTTTAGTATAAGAGAAAAATAGGAAACAATCTCCTAGTATAGGAATCAATCCCCTAGGATCTCAAAATCTCTGGGAATTTCAAGAAATTTACTTTCCTAGTACTTGTATGCAATTAGTTTACAACTCGATACTCCCCCTCAAGATGAGGAATGAATGTCTTCCATTCCTAGCTTGGAACTAATGTCATGAAAGCTCGAGTTGTTCAGCCCCTTCATTAGAACATCAGCTAGTTGACTTCCTAATAGAATACATGACATGCATATGAGCCCTTCTAATTTCTCCTTGATGAAATGTCTATTAATCTCAAAATAGTTTATCTTATCATATTGAAAGGGTTATAAGCAATATTGATATCTGATTTATTGTCAAAATATAGTTTCATAGGACCTTCCCACTTAACTTTCAAGTCATCTAGAATAATCTTCAACCACAACAACTTGCACAAGCCTTGAGCAATTGCTCTGAACTTTGATTATGCTAATGATTTGGCCACAAAATTTTATTTCTTTCGTCTCCAAGTTACGTATTTCCTCTAATTAAAGTACAATAACCTGTGGTTGATCTTCGATCCACCATGGATCCTGCATATTCTGCATCATTATAGGCTGTTAGGGCAAGATGATCATTCCTCTTCAACATAGTACCTTTTCTTGGATTGCTTTTTAAGTAATGCAGCATCCTATACGCTGCACATAGGTGCGACTCTCTTAGATCATGCATAATTGACTAACTATTTGAGTATGAGAGAGGTATATGAGCTTGTCTACTAGCCTTGGGTACATCATTCTATCAACAACGGGTTCTTTAACTTCTCTAAGCTTATGATTTGAGGCCATTGGCTAGAGATCGGTTTGCACCTAATCTTTCTTGTTTCCTTCAAGAGATCAATCACATGCTTTTATTGAGATATGAAAATCCCATATGTGGAATATACCATCTTGATACCAAGAAAGCACTTCAATTTCCCAAGTACCTTTATATCAAATACCTTGATTAGCCATTACTTCAATTCCCCTATTTCCTTTTCATCATTTCTAGGTACAATAATATCATCAACATACACCGGAAGTGCAATCACTCCCCCTATAGTTGTTTGCTTGATGAAGAGAGCGTGATTACCTTGACTTTGTTTATATCTAGACCCTTTCATAACTTTAGTAAATCTACCAAACTATGTTCTAAGATATTGTTTCAATCTATATATAGCCATTTTCAACATACAAACTTAATTACCCATATTTCTTCAAAGCCCGTGGGATGTTCATGTAGATTTCTTCATCTACATCTCCATGAAGAAAGACATTCTCTACATCGTACTACAGAAGTTGCTAATACAATGATGACAAAATCCTCATAGTATTCATTTTGGCCATTGGAGTAAATGTTTGGTGGTAATTGACCCTATAAGTTTGAGTGTACCTTTTTGCAACTAACTGTGTTTGGTTGAACCCTTTAGCAACTAACTGTGTTTTGTATCTCTTTAGTGATCCATCAACTTTATATTTCATTGTGAAGATCCATTTACAATCAACTATGTTCTTTCCCCTTTGGTTTCTCAACAATCTCATATGCCCTATTCTTATCTAATGCATTTATTTCCTCTCTCATAGTATTCCTCCATTCCCTTTTTGGTAATGCCTCAAAAATAGTATAGGGAATAGAAATGTATTACTCATAAAGAATTTTTTGTGGGCTGGTGGACAATAAGTCTATTGGTCCCTTGGTGCACTGTATATTAAGGTGTGAGTCATTTATAGGCGTTTCAACTGATTGTGTATGTAAAGTAGGATCATATCGTATCGTGGACTCGTTTCCAGAGTTTTGGTTGGATTCCTTGACTTGTTTAAGGTATTGGATCAATTGCTCTTCTAGAATACACCTTTGAATATCCTGCAAAATCTTGAGTAACCCAGTTGGACACAGGAGAGGGCATGTTTTTCTGGAGGAGTGATTTCTGTATTTCTTAACATAGACATAGGACTAGAGGCTGAAGACGAGTTTCGGATGGATACACGAAGTTCAAGTGGCTTAAAAGACTCAAAAGTACCATCTTCCATCATTGATGTCTCTGCCTTAAGATAGGACTAGTCAAAATATGGTTTGTTTTCAGTGAAAGAGACATCAATTGATGTATAGAACTTTCACAAGGAAGGCATAGCACTTGTACCGCTTTTGTGTAGGTGAGCAACCTAGAAAGACACATTTGATGGCACGAGGATCTAACTTTCCTCTGTGTTGACTGTGAATATGAAACTATTTCTTAGATAAAGAACCATCTGCTAGGATCCTAAAATCTTTGGGATATCAAGAAATATACTTTCTTAAAACCTGTATCCAACTAATATACAGTTAATATACACCTCCACATTTAACATGCCACAATTATTTGCTACATTTGTTATTATTGTAGAGAGACTAATTGATTGAAACTGTTCCTTTTGTTCCACCTTTGTCCTTGTTGGTTCTGTAATGCTTATATCCAATCAAAGGAAGCTGTATTATGATTCAGCCAGTTACTGAAGATCGTTTGGGAAACTCTTGTATCATACTGTTATTATACCTGATATAGGCTTTCTGGTAAACTGATTAGTCAGTTTATGTCTTCTTTATACGCTGAGCATTGGAGGCTGGCCTTTGCATTGAACAATACATCAAAAGTGCTCCACAAAGACTTGTACCATAATCATAGTCATATCAGTATATTGGGGTATCCAGATGATGATTATGCGGTATCATAATCTGATAGGCTGTCCACTTCAGGTTATTGTGCATTTGCAGGAGAGAGTAAAAAAGGTACAATGTGATAATTCGATCTAGATAAGAAATTAAGTACAATGTTATGTTAGTTGCAACATGTCAATTATTATCGTTGTCATCTTTTGAGGACTTTGGGATTGATACGTGATAATTAGGCTGCTCTGTACATTTCTTCTAATTTAGTTTATTACGAGAAACAAAACACATTAAGGTGGGCATCACTTCGGTAGAGTGAGGATTGTATTATGAGATCTGATTACAAAATTCAGGGTCTTTTTGACGACTTACTCCATTAAGATTTATGGGATTGATACGTGATAATTAGGCAGTGCTGTAAATTTCTTCTAATTTAGTTTATTACAAGAAAAAAATACATAAAGGTGGACATCACTTTGGTAGAGTGAGGATTGTATACTGAGATCTGATTACAAAATTCAGAGTCTCTATGAATCAGTAGCTGACCCCTTCAATAACTTGTTGAGAGGTTTGAGAATTTAATATAGTTCTATTAAGTTGGCAATTAATAATATATATTTTCCAATTTAAGAGGGGATTAAAAGTATATTAGTAAATATTTATACTAAGTTGCATTCAGTGCATTTCTATTTGTACATAGTATACAACAGTAAATATTATTAACCTATCCACACTTCTTTCAAGTTTACAGATGGCTTATTGTACCGCATCATAGATGGTTTCCAAGCATTTCTCTAGTTTTGACATTGCAGTTTGGCTGGCCCTATATTGTGTTCCTTGTCTGAAATCGAGGTTTAGACAATATAAAACTTTTCATAGCATTTGAGAAGTGATATCACCATACTGGTTTCTCTATAGTCTCCATGATTGGTTTCTAACTAATGTTGAAGGAGACGTGACCTCTTAGCTGTGCACTGTTTATTCCAATTAATGATGTGTGCTGCATCACCTTCATGTATGGTTTGATATGATACTGAGATTTTCATGTTAATAAATTTGATAAACTTTCCAATCCATGCCTGTTGAGTTTCGTTCTATTCATTTGAGTGAGCATCTCTATCTAAATATACGAACCTTATTCCAGGAAAAGTTACTTTGCATGTCCTGATGATGACACATTTCGGTTCATGGCAAGCACATACAGCCTTTCTCACCATAATATGTCCTTGAGCAAGGAGTTTCCTGGAGGAATTACAAATGGAGCATCTTGGTAGGACTGTTTAGAACTGTGTTTTCTAGATAATAATTGCATCAACATGAAAATTGTCGAATCATTCTTCATATGCTAGTGCCTCTTTAAATAAAATTACATTCTTCGTTTTCTTTTGTTTTGGCTCAAGAATTATGATAGTCAGAACTTGATGCAGGTACCCAATATATGGTGGCATGCAAGACTGGAATTACATCCATGCAGGATGTCTTGAATTGACTTTAGAGATTAGCGACAATAAGTGGCCTATTGCTGATGAGGTGAGATTTCTGCTCAAGCTAATGTGTACTGGATAATTCCATTCTTCCTTCTTGCTTTTCCTTACCATCTATGATGATCTAATCAACTGATTTATGCCACTTGTGTCTGGGCAGCTTCCAACACTTTGGGATTATAACAAAATGAGTTTACTGAACCTCATAGCCAGTGTTGCAAAGGTAGGCAGTGAAATAATTCATTTATTTGTCATCTTTTATTGAATATTGCTCCAATTGTCTGCAGGAATCTTGTATTGCTAACTTGATTGGGTTCAAATGAAAAGTTCTAATACAGGATTTTGATGTTAATCGTCCTATTGATGCAACTTATGTATAAAAATTTACTGCATTAAGGAATATTCTTTCAATTTTAAGACTTTTGTATTAATTCTATGGAGTATTCTTTTTTGTCAGTGAGTTTTTGTGGCTAAAATTTATGTACTAGGTGAATGTCTTTCTAACTGACTGACATGATTTATGCCCTTAAAGACAGGAGTGCATGGAAGGATATTTTCATCAAATAGTGGAACACCACTAGCTGGATTTATAACAATCAAGGGAATAAATTATACGGTACTATTATCTTTATATTCATTTATATCATACAGTTATCATGCAATTTTTATCCTAGCATAGATTCTTATGTTTTTGCTTCATCGATTTTTTTGTTGATTGAGTGCTATGTATTCACTTAAAGATCTCTAGAAAGAATCCATTTAGGACTATGTTGCTATATGTCAAGAAGTCTCTTAAAGTTAGTATTTAAACTAATCTATTGCTATCAAGTAATTTCATGTCAGAGGTTGGTTATGAAAATTCTCATAATTGCAAATTTTTGGAGCAATAATATTTGGATCTAATTTGATGTTGCCTGCAGCATCATCTAAGGTGAAATACTTTCTTTTTGACCACAGTAAATGGATCCTCAAATTTAGAGAGCATTTGGGCTGCCATAAGTTTCCCTTATTAGAGTTCTCCTTTCCAAACCTATAGTTGCTGTTCAGAAAATTCATCCTTGACAAGCTTTATGTCAACTATTTTGAAGAAAGATCCTGATTGCTTTCTTATTCATTATAAAGCCCTTTAAATGGCCTGAATATATAGATTTTTTGGGAACTAAAGTAGAACAGGAATGTGCTAACTTATTCTCCTAATCATATACTTCCTAAATAAGATAACTACTTCCTAAATAAGATAATCCTCCATAAACATAAGATAATTTCATAATAGCTGCTACGATCATCTCGTAACTGCTCTCCTTGTATATTTCTTCGCTATGGATGTAGCTTGCAAATCAGAATCTCAAAATCATAACTTAAGTTTGCAGTCATGCTGTCCCCCAGATGAATACTCTATACGCTTTTATCTCTATTTGGTGCTCATAGTTGACAATAAATCATGCTTGAACAAGCCATGTTTTCTAGCCTAGTAGTGGTTAGATTATAGAACAAAAGTCCTTTTTATCAAGGGAAAGATCATTAAAGGTCTTTTTGATTCAAATATGAGAAGTCAGAACTGCTGGAATTATTTGACCTGATTGTTGTTCTTTGTCCTTAAATGCATTTTGGATGAGTAAAAAGACATTGATGTTACTCTTCAGTATGATTATGTTTTCATTGCAATAACTACCTCTGTGCTAAATTGATGAATATTTCCTGAATCTTATGGCATCCTTTTAGGATTAGAAATGTTTTTTAACACACACCCATTGTCTCTCTTCCTCAGGCGCTGTTTTATGACTTGCTATGAATCTTGACTTATTTATTTTGACTTTGGTTGATATATTCTAACAAAAACATTAGTTTCCTGTTCAAACTTTTGTGCATCGTTCATGCCATTGTAGATTCTTGGGATATTCCTATTTTACCCAAAGAAATATGGTGTTGACTGCTCATTTTTGTACATATCAACTGCAGGCTAAGGCTGGCAGAAGGTTTGCTGATTACCATCGCATGCTGGCCCCAGGAAGAAAATATGAAGGTATCTCATATCCAATTCCTGGCATGATTTCTTTTCAAGTTAGTGGATTGACTTAAGAATTGAGTCAAATTTTAGAACTTTTAACTTTTTGGATTGAGATTAAAACAGCTGAAATAGGAAGTTTGTAAATATGTACTGTGACACTTGCATGTTTGATCAACATTGTGAAATTTTATATTTAGAGAGGTGGTTTATATATAAAGAAGGGATTTATATCTGAACTTAAAACTTTTAAGGCATTAGGTTTTGAATATTTTCTTTTATATAAATCACTCTAATTTGTTGTTAGATGTAGGACTTATTAAGCTTTTAACAATCCTCCTCTACATTTTGCTCCTCCTCACGTTGTTCTTAAGTTATTTGAACATGTTGTTCAAGTCAATTCTACGGACTCACTTAAGAACATCTTGTTCAAGTCAATTCTAAGGACTCATATCCTTCTTGCTCTGAAGTTACTTTGGCTTATTGTCTAAGATATAATTTTTATTTCAAACTTCTTTTTCGAATTACAATTCTTATTTAGATATTGACTTATACAACTTATTCTGACACTATTTGAAATTCTATTATCTATTATATTTAGGGACGAGTGATTTATATATAAAGAAGAGATTTATATTTCAATCTAAAATATTAAGGCGTTAGGTTATGACTGTTTTCTTATATATGAATTACTTTTTATCTATTTTCAATGTGGAACTTAGTAAGCTTTTTAATAAATAGTTTTGCTTGATTGCAAGACAACTATTGATATAAGGAAACAATTTTCCTATTTCTTTTCCATTTATCTACTGACAGTAATACAGTTATGGAACATCGGATCAAGACTTCTTGAATAAAAACCTGCTAAATAATTCGGTCCTAGCGCATGGTTCACAAACTAACTTTTCAATTGGTCATTTGGTGCTATCCTATTATTTTGCTATGTGCTATTATCTAAAATAATTTGGAAGACTTGATTATGAGTGATTTATGATGCACCGATATCTTTACTGAGATGTGAGCTAGCATATGTATTTACTCAAATTGTTAAAAAAAATCATATGCAAATCTTAAGACTTAACATATAATGATGGAATGTCTGTTTCCCTCAGGATTTTGAGCAGGTTTATGGAGAAGTATTTTGAGTGCTTTATCCTATACAGTGGTAGTAGGAGGTTGCATCTAAGTTTTACTAGAATGATTAAGGCTATTTACAGATGATAGTTGGAAAACATTCAGGCATATGATTATGAAAGATAAAGTAGCTGTCTTAAATCATATTCTGGAATTTATGTGATACATGTTCAACACTTCATAATAAATTTCAACTTAATCAAATAAAACAATTTATGTCTTTATGTATTTGCAGTTATGGCCACTATGCCTGGATACAAATCAAAGACCACATCTATCTGGTTAGAAGAAGCTGCTGTGACTGCTGATTTCATTCTTGATCCCGATTTTACAGCCAGGGTATACCTACAGAGTTTTTGTGATTGCAATTGTGATTGTGGTGGCAGGATCAGGATTGGAATCTTGTGGAGTGTTCACTCCCTGATGTATGTGATTATGGCCGTTATTTTAGGATTTGTTTGTGTTTTGTTAAAGAGAAGAATGAAATTCAACTTTTGGAGCCATAGACGGTTGGCAAAAAGGCCACTTTCAGGTATTAGGGTTTCATTATAACTGACAAATTTCTGAGTTATATTAGTTTACGTGAAAAGTTACATGCTTCTCTCACAGAAACTTAACTTGAATGATTAAGATACATTTTTAGCTTTAATTTCGAATTTACATATTTTAATTCGTTTTGCATGGAGAGGTTAGATTCCATAGAAGAATATGCTAATTAAAACGGGAGTACAATGAGATCATATTTCAAGTGTGATTTCTTTTTTGGGTTAAGAGGAGTGAAGGTATGGTTACGACCGAAGATTACAAGTTTGAATGTAAAATATAAATAAAAGGTTGTACACATTTGATAACCTTCTTCCGAGCGGCACAAAATAGGGAGTTTTGTGCAGTAGGATTTGCTATTTGGGAGTGGAGGTAATAGTGTTGCAGAGTATCTTGAAGGTACATGTTCCGCCATCATGTGATAACCGTGCCCATTATGGAGTCAACAAAGCTTCCCATAGACTATTTCTCTAAATCGCAAGAGGACAAACGAGTAATTGCAAGAAAAACAGGTTCCATTTCCGTTGTAGCTTGCCTAGACGGTAGTTCAATTACAAAAGCACCAAACGCCTCCTTATCAGTTAACTGATTACCCTGTTTCTAAAATTTTTAAGAACACAACAGAATCAATTTTGTCTCCAATTTTCACACTTTCCTCGCTCCAGAAGAATTAAAAAAATAAAAAATAATGTTCATTTTGATGGAGATTAAAATTAATTATGTATTTGAAGAACTTAATATAAAACAATGTGACTAATCAAACAAATGAGATCATAAAAACAAAAATATAAAAGGAAATGATTAATATTGCAATAAATGTACTCTTATAACTATCTATTTTGCTACAAATATTTCCTTTAATAAGAAATTTTACGATGACTAAAAACATGGACGGATTCATAAAATTTTTTGAGTGGGGGCAAAATCTTAATGAGGGCAAAATTTTAATGAGAGCAAAATATTATTTTTTTATGAGATCAAAATTTGAAATAATAATTTTTTATAAAAAATTTTTTGGAGGTAATTGCCCCCAATGTGGATCCGTCCTTGTCTAACACCACATGCTCTTGAAGACGAGACTTTTTTTCATCTTTCTAGATTTTTCTTTTTTTCATAAATAAAATAAAGTGGCATTTTATTATGTTTTTCATTTCTTGTCTTTTGCATATTACATGTAAACTTTTACACTGGTTATCTTGAAAATTAAGGTTGCAAATTTAAAGCAATGGCCATTATCAGATTTTAAAGAATTAAACAAATTGTTTTTCCTTCCTTCCTTCCCCTTATAAAATCTAAAGCAATAAAGATGAGGTATCAAAATACATTTAATCCCCAGGTGGTGAATTTTTTTAGTTAAAAATATATTAAACCTTTCGAGATGAAGATTGCAAAATAATGTTCTAATAGGCACTTATCAATTTCCCAAAACTAACCCTTCTCATTCTTGTCCTGATAATGCTCTGAAAATTGAACCAAAATTAAATTGATAAGATAAGAAGTTTGAGGTTTAAGATTTAAAGTTTAATTGATATTAAACCGTTATAAAACTTATATATAGTAAATAAAAAATAAAAACTTTAAAATAATAAAAATAAAAACTTTATTAAAATACCAATATCTATTAATGTATAATTAATTAATAATAATAATAATATTAATCTAAAATTGAATGATAATTCTCTTTTGATAATTCCCGTATTTCTGTGTATCAAGATTCATAAGATGATTATATTTCTATATGGAAACAAATGAAAATAAAATGGTTTATTATAGTTTATGGAAACCTGTTGGTTTATGAAAATTAGTTAATTTTTAATAACAAAGATTATTAAGATAATTCAAATTAAAAAATTGGTTGATTTAAGGTTTTTATAGTTTAACTGACCAGATTGATTTAATGTTTTAATCATTGTGTCTTATACGACTCCATAAAGGACTAATTTGTCTTTAGTTCTTTAACACTTTTTATCTTGGATAATGGACTTTGGTTATACTTCCTTTGCTGTTAGGATGCTTACTCACTATGGCTGGCTTCATTATTGAGGACAAGTTGCTCTTTTCACAATTGTTTGATCTCCTTAAGTAAGCTTTCCTTCTTTTTTAAAATAGTTATTGAAAGCTTCTATAATTTTTTTCTATCCAAAATTTGTACATACATATGATTAGGTGAACAGTGATAGTCATTTTAGCTTCATTTTAAACAGTTCTATCTTCTTGAAGCCAACTAATTGTTGCATGAAAATTAGAGATCTTTGCATGTTGATGCTTTCCAATATATTTTCCCATATCCATCTTGTATAATTGCATTCGAGGAATAGGTGGCCAATTGTTTACCTTTCAAAATCGCATAGAACACAGATGTCTTGGATGTTTAGGGAGTGTAGTTTATCTTTATTGGTTAATCCATTATTCGTCACTAAACATAACAAGAATGAAGCCGAGTAAGGGCTTTGGTCCATATGATTTTATGCGATTTAACCTTGTCTCCTCTTACCCTGAATAGCTCCTTGTAAGAGATGATAGTGAATTTCTTAGAGGGGTGTTTTATCTAGTGGTACTTATCTTCCACCCTTTATTGGGGGTAACAATTTGATATTATATATGATAGTTCCTTCATTTATTCCATTGAATCCATACCTCAAATCCAGCGCTTTATGTGAATTTTTTCAATATATGCTCTTAGAGGTTTAACTGTTGTAAGGGGTCTACTTTAATTGTCAAAGTATAAAAAAGCTTTCTTTGGATTCCCTATTTTCAATTGTATTAAGCTAACTAGTGCCTTTTTTTTGTTGCATTTTGAGTAGCTGTGATATGAACCGAGAGCACCTGCCTCTAGAGTTTTGTTCCAATATGCTCCTATTTTGTAACATATAAGCTTTGATCCACCTAGACCAGATCGTTTCATTTCCTGTAATTAGCCGTTATAGTTTTTTGGCTATTAAGATTTTTTTTGTCCGGCTGATTTTTGTGATGTCTAGACCACCTTCATCCATTGGCTTTCAAACTTCATCTCATCTCACTTATGCCATTACTCTTCCTTCTTTCTCCCACCCCATAAGAAAGCTTTCATGATTTTTTCAATCGACTTTATAATGCTTTTAGGAAGCATAGTAGATGTGGAGAGAATTTAGCACAATTTTAATTAGTACCATTCTTCCTGCCTATAAGAGATCCTTGTGGCTCCAATGGTTTAGTCTTTTTTGGATTTTTTTTCAACTAATGGGATGTAATCCCTACACATTATCTTCTTTGTTGAGAAAGGTATCCTAAGGTATATGATTAGGGGTGGTTTTACTTTGAATATAAATATTGTTGATAGCCATTCTACCTCCTTCATTGCACTTTATGACAAGATTATCTGACTTTTATTATAATTCACTTCTAGCCATGATAGATCCCTAAACATTTATAAGGTAGTAATGATAGTATATGAGGACCTATCACTTGCCTTGCAAAATACTAGAAGATCATCTTCAAAAGATTAATTTTTTAGTTTAAAATCTTTGCATTTGGTACGGTATTCAAACCTTATGTTTAGGTATGTATTATGGTTTAATAGTTTGGAAAAAGCCTCCATGCTTAATATAAAGAGGTAAAGGAAGAGGGATCTCTTTGACTTAGTCCCTTGCTTCCTTTGAGGATTTTAGTGGGCTTTCTATTGACTAGGATGTTGAATGAAGTGGTTGAGATACATTCCTTGATCCAGTTTCTAAATTGGTTATGAAATTAAAAAACTTAAAATAATTGCCTAATCAAATCCCAATTAAAGGTATTAAAGACATTGTTTGAATCAAGTTTCAAGGCATAGTCATTGGTGAGATTTTCTTAGCATAGTCACTAAGCCATTCTTGAGTAGGTTATCCCTTATCCTTATCAAATTGCCCTCTAAGAATGCACTTTGTGATTCTACAATTATGTTATATAGTGTTGATAGTTATGGTTTATATTATATTTTGGTAGGTGTTCTAGTATGTTTATAGATGTTGATTAGATGATTATTGCATGTTTAGGCTTAGAATTATGTTAATGGGATTGTTTTTTTAAAATGTTTTTAAGTGTTTTTGTGGTTTAGGGCATGATGTTGGACCTTATTCATGTGTTCTTGAGGTATTTTAATATGTTTGCTAGTAAATAAAACAAGATAAATGATGATTGAAGGAAATTGGAGCATGTTTGGGCTAAAGGGCAGGGTTATAATCGTGACATGAGTGTCACGATTGTGACAAAAGGTTCCCTTAGTGACATGATCGTGACAAGAGTGTCACAATCATTACAGAAGGTTTTTATCCTGGGTCACGATTATGACACCACTATCATAGTCATGATAGACACTCGCCGGACATGGGATTCTCCATCTATGTTGATATTTGGAGGGTATTTTTGGAACAAAATGACCTAGATAAGCTCTAAAATGAACCTTAAGATATAAAATAACATTAAGAGACCAAAAATAGTTAGCCTCCATCTTACTAAATTAAGAAAGAAGTAAGGAAGAGCAAAAAGGGAGAAAGAGGAGCAACAATTGTCTAGCTAACTCTAGACCACTCCAATCAAGTTTTTTCTCTCTTTCTTTTGTTTATTTCCTTTATCCTGATGTATGAACTGGGATTGAGAATGTTGTACATGTTGATGGTGTTCTAATTTCATATTAGAATTTGTTGTTGATTCATTTTGTGATTTGATTTTTTTATTTCAATGAAATGTTTTGGGTGTTGTGATATTTATGTTTGTCTATACTTAGATAATAAATCGAGATAGTGAGTCGATAGTAATTCGATTAGTTTGTATAATGAGAGGTAACAAAATAACACAAATATCAAATTGATGATCATACAAAGAGAGATCTTGTGTGAGAACTCGATGATCGAATAGATTGCTTAAGAACTGCTTTTGTTAATCAAGAGATTGCAATTATGAAATTTCGAAATCAATTAGGGATTATTAATTGAGGTTAAATGATTAGGTCTTGAGAGAGAGTAATCAACCCTTCAGAAATCTAGGATCGATACCGATTGAATAAAAATGATTAAGGTAGCAAAATGACAGTATAATGAATCTTATGCTTTCATAATTGATCATTCTTATTTTGTTGTGACAATTCAATTGTTAAGTGGTTAATTGCTCAATTTGATTTGATCGTGTTAATTTTTAAATTTTATTTCCGCTCAACCCATATTTGATTGCTTAATTTTTTGATCATTTTTTCATTTAAATCATATTTTTCAAAACCTTAGACAAAGTTAGGTTCATTTAGTTTTAGCTAATTCCTCATGGGATCAATATCTCAATTACTACAAGTTTTCAATCTGTATACTAGTGGATATTGAGTGTTTTACATTAGGTAAAACTTGCTCAACAAGTTTTTAGAGCCTTTTTAATATGGCTTCCAACATTTGGGAGATTGTCTTATAAATGAAGTTATAACAAGAAATAAACCTATAGTTTCTTAAGTAGATACGTGTCTTATTGATTTTGTAACATCCTTCTATTCATAAAGAATTCTTATATTGCAATTACTATGTGTTTGATCATTGACCATGACTCATGGAAGAAAAAACCATTAGAACCATTTGGTCCTAGGGATTTTTGGGGATTTAACTCAAAAATTATTCTCTCTATTTACTGAGTTATTACTAGGCTGCATAGTGAGATCTTCATGTATTCACTTATTCTATTGCTTATGAAGGACTTAATTAAAGGGATAGTGGATCAGTTATAGGCAATGTTTTAAAAACCGGACTGGACATCGAACCGGTCGAAGGAAAGGTTTAAGGTTTAGAGGTTCAACCGGTAGTAACCGCTATAAAACCGATACATAATAAATAAGAAGTAAAATTTATAAGAATAAGTAAAAATAAAATA
>JANSVA010000216.1:13729747-13739771 GCA_025504915.1 Erythroxylum reticulatum | reverse complement strand
GCTAGCTCTCCAAGTCTAGCAATGGAATAACACTTTTCAGTATTCCTTCATCTTGATTTCATCATCTTCTTTATTTTACTGCTATTGTGTGTTTGCTGGTAGTGTATGCTTGCTGCTGTTTAAGTGGAGTTTCTGTGAGAGCAGTTGGTCTCTAACAGTTACATTTGATGCCAAGTGCTTATTTCATAAGCATGCTCTAGAAATAAGGAATATAAGGCTGCTCCCTCTCCTCTCTATCTTTCTATCTCTCTCTTTCTGACACACGCATGATGTAAGCCTAAACATGAGAGAAAATAATAATTAAAGGTTGACAAACGGCTTTAGATGAAAATAGTATATAATTAGAGAGAATGCAATTCTATATGTAGCATTGACCACAATAGAAAGAAAAATATTTACTAGGCATCTACATTCAGTACTGTATAGCTCAGTAGAGGCATACCATGCAGGATTACGTCTCCCAGCTTTTGGATCCTCCCCATAGTACTTATCCGAGTTCACCTCATACTTATATGTTGGTGGAAAGTTTAACATACCCTCAGACCATCCATCAAAGGGGCGACCTTTCCGTAGTTCGTTCACAAGCTGTCACAAGGTGCAAATTAATTTAGCTAGTCATCCCTCACATAATTTCAAACAAAAACTGACCCTTGTTAAATTTTCAAAAAAAAAAAAAACCCCTGTTATCTAACGAGGACTGGCGACAAAGGATTTCAGTTCACAGGATAATGAAGAAATTTATCCCAATATCTTTATTTCTTAGCTTGTACAAGTTTGAAATCCCCCCCTAGCAATTGTGTACAAACACTCATAAATGGACATTTAAACATCCTTTACCTCACCAGTGCGGAATGCTTCAATGACCTAAAATTTGTCTTGATATACAACTGACCTACCTGATCCCTCTCTATCAACTTGGACCAATCCCTTCTTGAGATAAGTTCTCGTATTTTCTCATATGACAAATTTATACGGTAATTTAAGTCGCCCAACCAGATAATTCTTCTGCAGAAATCCAAAAACAAGATCACAATAAATTAAAAAAAAGGTTCAATTCATGTTAATATAATAAAAAGTCATCAACAGTAATAGGTCTCAAAATAGTTAAAAACTTTTCAACTTTATTGCATGGATCATTGTGCTACAAAATACACTTTAAATCAGAAGAAGAGAGAATCAGAAAGTAAAGGAAAAAGACACAAATTTTGTGATTCAATATCAGAATTTTTTTTTTTTTGGTAAGTGATTGGTTCACGATATATAACCAACACTTGGTGACAGAGAATTTAGGAATAAGAGAAGTTAAAAGCTAAAAGAATATTCAGATGCTTTTGTAGTGAAAAAAATACATGATTTTGCTCTTAGTCTGAAGTGAAAATTCAAAACGATGAATTTTCAGGTTAAAGTGCAATGATGTGGTCAAAATTCAAAAGGTGTTCTTTGTTTCAAGTTACAGAGCAACAATAAGTACTCACTCGTGATCATGTAAACTTTTAGGAAGCCCAGCAACAGAAAATGAATGAAATTGAGTTCTTCGGCATATTTCCAGCACATCAGCATTTCTTTTCAATTCATCTCCATCTTTCTCGCCTGATGTCAGGTGGGAACATATGAAACAGAAAAGCGTCTGGTATATTGACATGCTGACTGATATTGATCCCTGAAAGACAAAGGTAATTTCACAATATTAGATGATATTTCAGAAAAGAGAAAAAAAACTTCATCGAAGTTTGTGAAATATTTGCTAGCAAATAACACAAATATCAGAAGCAATATAAAGAATTTTGTTGCTCTATGAACTGTTTACTGACTTCTTTCTTTTAAAAAATTACCTACAGAGAAAGGTTGCAAGTCTCTCACCATTATTTGATGAACCATATAATTTACTTGAATATTTTGTGCCTTTTGATTATAACATAGTATCAAAATCAGAGATCATCTGCACCACTACTCTAAACCAGATAAATGTAATTACCATGAAACAAAAAACAGCACAATGAGAGACCTGATTTTGAAGGAATCAGCATATTCTACTTAAGAGAAAATGGGATGATGCATCAACAGGGTCAATACTCCCAAAGTAATCAAAAAATGAGCTCATAAGTGAAGATTGAAAAGTTAATCTTAAATTCAATGAGGGTGTAGAATAGAAACAACTGGTAGGATTTCAAAAATTAGACCAAGTGAATTTTTTAAAGCGATCTAATTCTAGGCATAAGATTTCAAGTCCAAGGCTCGGTCACTCAACAGATGGAAATCCATGAACTCAAGAAAAAATGACTCTCTTATATTCGAAGCTATTTCTAACAAATAACATACATGTGGCATCATGCCAAACAGTGACAAAAGCGATGATGTTAAACCTAAGAAACCAACAGCAAAGCTTGGACTGATGAATAAATTATCCTTCCCAGAATTCACAAGCAAAGGAACATAAAAAAACATTGAACAAATCCTAAAATGATATGAACTACAGGAACATTCTAATGACATCAAGGCACAAATAAAATCATGATATGACACAAACCTTATTTCCAATGTAGCCCATAACACCAACACCAACAGTTGAGACCTTTAAGTTCTGAATATGTTTACGCAAGCTCCTACGAACCCATATAGTTAGGAAAATTCCAACCATCTGCTTACTTACTATCCTTACATATGATGATCCTCTTTTCCGCTTCATAAGAGCTTCAAGGTTAATTTCTGCAAGCAAAGCTAATCCTGATTGCATATCATTTGAGACCGACTTAAATGAACTATACCTTCCAAAAGACTTGGCTGTTTTAAAAGATTTTATGGATTTAAAGGAATTAGGTCTCCGTAAAATATGATGAGATAACAAGTCTAACGGAGGCTCTGGCCAGCTCAAGCCAATCTTTTCACTACCACTAAGCATCCTGGTTAGTTTTCCATTCTGTTGAACTATTTCTGAATTTATGTCTTCACATTTTTCTTCCGTTCGCAAGCAATTTAATCTGTCCAATCTCTTGGGAGAAGAATGTTGCTTCTGCAAGTCCTTTCCTGAAACACCTAATTTGCAAATATCAGTAGCATGTGAGATTACAGTATCTTTACAATTTTCAACTCTGATTTGTCCATCTCGAGCTTCTTCAAAACCAACGGATTCTTCATCCATTGGATGGATTTCCTCTCCCACATCACTATCACTTTCAAGTAATATATCCTCTTCGATATCTGGAACATCATCCAAAGGTTTAAACTTAGATGGAGAAGGAGGATCACTATAACATTTCACCTTGGTCCTTGCTGGTCGAATTCTGTTTAGTGTTTCACGAATAATATTTTCCCACTTTGGGACTGGACGGCTATCTTCAGCGCCGAATATATTTCCAGCGTTTAAAGGTACAATCTCCTGAAGACTGCAAAAATGAGGTATTTTTTAACTTTCTCAGAAGAATTTCCGAACATATCCAACATGTGCAAAAGATACCACAAAAGAATAAAGAAAGAAAAACATAGACAAAATCAGAGGATAGCCTATCAATAAAGTAGGCTTTAATGGTAAGATTGAGCAGAACACTAACTGAGAAGCCACATCGAACGGATTTGACACCATAATTTTCCATCTTTACATAATAAATTGAAAAAAAATTAATTCGCAGCGTTACATGCAAGATATGTTAAAGTAGGTTTAAACATAAACGAAATACTCACCCAAGCACATAGATGTCAGCGGGCTCATCGGCGTCAATCCAATCATCAATGTCTAGGTCATCTGGTGGGAGTTTCCCTCCAACATTCCATGTGCCAACACATATCCTAAGCAAAGAATTGTACAACTTTTGAAATTTAAAGAGAAAAAGCTCACTCCCCACTATGCAGGAAAATAACAAGGGAAAAACCTAGCATTTTATTCTTATGTTATCAACATGAATAAGGGGGCATCAAACCTGAGTTCCTTTGTGTTAATATACTGTGCTCTAAAAGTTTCTGAATTTCGTCTCCTTAACCTTGGACGAGCATCTGGATTCAGAGTATAAATCAAATAAAAAAGTCACCCAGAAGAATGAGCCCAATAGAAGAGAGACGGAGGAATTGAGAGTTAAGAGTACCATTGGGATCAAACTGATCATCCTCCACTTTGTTACCTCGTGACCGCCAATCTTTTTCAAATCGCCCACACTCTGCAATTCAGGGGAAAAAAAGCATAAATGAATTTTTAATTGCAGTACATGTTAGAAACATAACCTAAATAAAATGAAAAGAAAAAACTTTAGAGTACCGGAAGCAGAATCATCGGAGTGGTAGTCGGAATCGGAATCGGAGGCGGAGTCGGCGCTGTAATCGGAGTCTCTGGCAGTGATGTTAAGCCATTTACGCATAACAACTCTGGGCCAGAAGAACTGTACGAACCAACAACCCAAACAACAACACGATTCAGCCCAATTTCTCTGCCCAAATTAACTTTCAGCTGTATAATTACCAAAACTTTCATAGAGAGAATAAGTTGAGAGAGACGTAGAGAGATACCTCTGTTTGGTGACTACTATGCTTATGGTTGCGAGACTTCATGATTATGTGGTCTGTTGTGATAGATGCAGTCAAAACAAGAAGCTTTTCAAAGTTTCAGAAGACACAGTGGCAGAATAAAAATGGAGGGTAACAACCACTGTTAGCTTTTGGGGAGCTTCTTAGATAACGGTAGAGAGAAAGGTTTAAATGGATCAAGTTGTAATTTAAGTACTCATTTATTTTTCCTTTTTAGTATAGTAGTTGGCAAAATCACAAGACCTACCATCTTTTTGTTTCTTCGCCGTCAAAATCCCAGCAGCTTGCCGGATTTGGACAAGTTTGATTGATACAGAACTTACCATTTCAGAGAAAGAAAAAAAAAACAGATTTTCTCATCAGGCTAGTGCTACTGCCATCGTATTAATTTATTTTTGTTTAACTCCTATAATATGTTTTCAAGTTTTGGTTAATCCCTTCGTTTGTACCCTAATTATATACATATGTTTATAATAATAATTTCCATTTCAACATTTTATTGGTAATTTTATTTTTGCATACGCTTATACTCCAGTGGAAAGCTAAAGCTGATTAGAATATCAAACTAGGGTAGATAAAGATTGGATGAAAAATTAGCAATCTAATAAAGAATGTCGGTTGGGCCGGCGAAACCGTGTGGATCTCTCAATATTGGCCGAACCGGTTCATATTGGCGGTTTAAACAGTTAATTACATGTGCGGACTGCAGAGTCGTGGTGGACCCGAAAATATATAAATGTAGGTTTGATACACGTGGCAGACCAGGAGCCACAACTGTTTTTAATTAATAACCAAGACAGTAAGAAGCGACATGAACGTGGACGTACAAACGACAACAAATTACATTTAATCATCTTGTGTTTTATCCTTGTAAGTTATGTTCTCTTTATTTTAAATGTGAAGTTATTACTTTCTTTCACCATTAATTAAAGTAGTTTAAAATTTTAAATATATATATTTTATATTATAATGACATCAGTATAATTATACATGTATTTTTTAGACAAAAAGACCCTGTTAGTTTTTGTTGATTAAAATATATTAAATCCTTTTTTTCTTTATTTCATTATTCCCTTCATTTTAAAAATAAACATTATTTTAAGCATGAATTATATTTTGAGAGTTAATAAATTAAGAAAAGAAAAAAAGTTATTAAAAATATCATTATATTTACAATTATACTTTACTATTAATATATAAAAAGCTTTTAAATTTTTATTTATTAAACAAAATTTAAAAATAATTAATAATAATAATAATAAAATATCCCCTTTTTTATGTTTTGTTTTTATTCTATAAAGTTATAATTTTCAGTTTTCGAACTCATTTCTTTATTTACAGACAATTTCCCTCTCTCTTATTCATTGTTTATTTCTCTCTCCTAACTTTTTTTTTCACTCTCCACCTTCCATTGCAAAACGCCCCGTTACTCTATCATAAATTAGCTTTGATATTTCTATTGGGATAAAAACAAAAAACAGGTTTTTGTTTTTTGTTTTTTTTGAAGAATTGTTGAGCTAACCATATTATTAAAATTGTTATTATGTTTTTCTTCAATATGGCAAATTTTGTTTCATTGTCATTCAAGTTTTTATTTTAACTTTAAAGTGTTAGAATTTCTTTACACAAAAAAAGTAGTTCTTTCGTCTAAATTTTTTTTTAAGAATAGAAATATATTAGATTGTACAATTTTGAAGAAAATAGTATTTTCAATTTTTGACATGCAACATGTACTGTCATTGTAATGCAAGAGTAAAAAAGTCCTTTCGAATTATAAGCAAAGTTAATAAGTGCATTTTTAAGATGAAGGGGGCACAACGTATTAGGAGATAAAACATAAGAAGGCTAAATGTAATTTAGCTTAATAATAATAACAGCACATAATAAATTTTTCGCTGATAAGTAGAATTTGAAAAGGTAAAAGTATACAGTCTTAATCCTAACTATTATATATATAATTATTTGCCTCATGACAAACACTTGAATTGATGGACAAGTGAACTTCGTGCCAAACACTTTCAAAGACTTTGGATTAATTACTAGGTTAATTAAACAATTGGACACCAAACACATGGTGGGTGCAATGACAATGACATTAACATGTTTAATTTTTAGGAATGTATTAATTAAGTTCAATGATGAATCTATTCTATGTGGTTTCTTAACGCATTATGTATGCATGTTAAATGAAATAACATTCATAAATTTTAGCAGAAACAACAAAGAAATGAACTAAGAGAAGACCAACGCGTACCTGATCGCAGCAAGAAGATGAATTTAAGGAGTCCAGAAATTTTGGGATGCGCTGTCTAAATCATCGACCTTTAAGAAAAGGATATTATCAAAACCAAAATCTTAGAAGATATTAATTGAATAAGCTGCATTATTAAAATGGGGAGAAGGAGAGACGCCAACTTAAAGTTAAACGCATAGGAATCCAATATTAAAGTTTTTTATTAACACTTCAGCTATTTCTAACAAAGATTACGATCAATCTAAAAATTCAAATAGAAACAAACCGCTGTTCTGCTTTTAATTATGGCTTGTCATGATACAAGGGGGGATGTGGGGGAAAACCTGAGCGTTTTAATAAGCGACAGGCCAAGCTGGCAAGAACATGGATTTCAAGATTCAACTGCAAATTTGAATCCAGTTGGAACGTGACTTGATGACAATAGTGTTTGTATTATAATGAAGTGCATTATTGCTAAAACCTCGTTCATATAAAAGACAAATCTGGTTTCGGCTCGCTGTCTTGTAACGCTTAAACTACGCTAAACAGGTCCATAAAGATCAATAAAGATTTTTATTTGCACTTAGGAAGCCCAAAGCCTGATGCTAGTAGCCGATAGGAAAGTTCTTCAATTGAGAAAAACATAGATAGGAAAGTTTTTAACTTCAATGATAAAGCAAGCCTTTCTTTCAAAAAAAAAAAGAAAAAAAGCAAGAGCAAGAAGAGCAAAGCCTTTCTTCAAATGCTCCGTCGTTTAAAATGTTGTCAGTATTATAAAAATAGGGAGTGGATGGAAATATCCTACCTTCTTCCCTTTTGCTTTCAGTGATCGGCTAGTGTCATTGATAACATCTCAATTATTCAATATTTGCATATAAGATTAGATAAATCTTATGTTTTTACTTGTATATTAAGGCTTACGAGTATTTCACCATATTAATGAAAAATAGGAAGACAAACATTTACATCATTTCTAGTATGGATTTAATAAATGAAGGAGAGCTGATAGTTGAAATTCAAGGAAAATCACAAAGGGGCGAATCAAAAGATGGAAGTGGGATATGGATTAAATGCCCACCTCACCAATTCCAAATTCTACCACACATCACGCAAAAACACACGCAATACTGTTTGGCATCTGCTATTCACGTACTTGACGAAATGAAGTACTAGCTAGTTCTACCCACTGCCTTAGGAATTCAGGCGGTCATGTGTACAAATGCTGTGCCTTGGACACCACATCCTATTGTTACGTCGAGAATGTAAAGACAACAGACGATGATAGACAAGTGAGAACTAAACAAATAAGTTTCATTACAGATATGCGCATCTATGACCCGGGGTGATGTCTGGTATAACCTAATGGAGATGATGTCTATATTTGATGGTTAATTTACGAAAATTTTGATGTAATGGATTTATTCTTTTCATAATATGATGGTATACAATTTCACGGGATCTGGGGTTGACTCTAGACTGGAGTAATTCCCGGTTTCTCATTTCCGATGTGTTGGAAACAATACTATTGCAGTTATTATTTTCCAATTTATTAAAAACAGAAACATCACTTCCACCGACACGGCAAGTGGACGGAGATACAAACATCCTCTGTCGATATACATAGTGTACCAGTTAGATGTAATTGTGAATTAGGAATCTCCAATAAATTACGGGAGAAGGTGACATGGGATTCTAGATTTGATAAACTTAAACATTATTTATAAATCTTTAAATCAATTTTTAAAAAATGGTCATAAGACTCATATCATTGATTGAGATCCTCAATTGATAATGTAAGTTCTATTAAAATAATAGGTGTGAAATTTTTTTAATAAAACTGATTGGATAATTTATTTTTTTGTCAATTTAAATTTTAAATAGAATATTTTTACAATGTTAAACATATTTTTAACACTTGGATTACATATTTGATTACAAATAGCACAATAATTATTCATATATGACTTTGATAGTGTTTCTTGATAGAGTTGTTTACTTTCTCCATTGTATAACTGAGTATGATTATGAATAATATTTTGAAAATAGAAAGAGTATTTTCAGAAACATTTATAGATTTTCTAGTTCTGTTTCAATAATAAGTCTATTTGACTTTTAAAATAAAAATATAATAATAATAACAATAACCCAAATCTTTAAACTTGAGTTAACTTTTAGAAAACAATGAAAAACAGTTTCTTATTTGTATCTTTTTAAACTGAAAAAGAAAATCGGGAAAGAAAAGGAAAGAAATGATTGAACCTCATCATAGTGCTTTATTCATTTTACTAGCATGAAAAAGAAAAGTATAAAGATGTCTTTTCCCTCCCAAAGCATAAAGTGAAATTAATTACAACCAGAAAGAAATCTGGGAAATTAATTTTGATCATGCACCCACTTTTAGATAGCTTAATTGATTTCTTACCAGGTTGACATGTTCAAAAAGTATAACAATATAATGGGAAATTATCTCCAAAAGTCACTGCATATATGCATATATTAGTCACGTACCTTAGATTAACTCCGATCATCAACTATCTACTTGCAGCATGTAGGTATAAGTATACAGACTGAGAGTCTCCCTCGTCTCCTTTCTGAGCTTATGAATCACAGCAGAGAAATAAGAAATGGAAGAGTAAGGTTTGGGTGGAGAGCTGAGGCCTGAGGGAGGGGAGAAGAAGCTTTGGATTGGATGTTAGGAGACATCAGTAACCTGCTGCTTACTGCTCCTTATATAATTCGCCGCTGTTGAGCCACGTGCCAGTTCTCTGTTTTCTTCTTTCTTCAAATCACAGCATCCATTCCTTTTTTATGGGTTTTCATTTGGTTGTGTTTGTTGGGTCCGCGTAGATTGTCCTTTTTCTCTACTATATGTTCCTATTTCTTTTTATTTTTATTTAAATCATTATACCTCTTGAAATGTTATTGTATTGGTAGAAATATAAGCATTCAAAGAAATTTGAAATATATTAAAAATCAGTTTCATTTTTCTTATATGCATTCAAATAATTTGAAATATATTTGATTTTTAAATTTTAAAATATTCGGCTCCACTTCTAGTTCTAGTGCAATGCAGATCTGGAGATACTTGAGTCTTTTGGTTTCGCATAACTTCATCTCGGATTAAAATCGCTAGTTAATTTAAGTTCTACAGACATAGTATAACTGTTGTTGAATTGTTAATATTTATTTATTTTATAGTAGCCAAATTCTACTCTTTTCCCGAACATTCAGAAAGCCTCTATATATCTACATCTTAGGCAATAAACTCATATTCTTTTT
>JANSVA010000216.1:13715323-13729489 GCA_025504915.1 Erythroxylum reticulatum | reverse complement strand
CATTTTTTAAAAGTTCAACAGTAAATATTACTGTTGAACTTTTAAAAAAGGGGAATAACTTTTCTAAAATAAAAAAAATATATATATATATATATTCAAAAAGAATATGAGTTTATTGCCTAAGATGTAGATATATAGAGGCTTTCTGAATGTTCGGGAAAAGAGTAGAATTTGTATATATATATATATATATTTATTGAAATGTCCAGTGAGTTAATGTACGTTCATGTTTCTTTAGATTTTAGCAACATGACTGATACTTTTGCCTGTTTGTTCTACTCTAACCAAAAGCGCTTGCGGAGTTATTT
Source organism: Erythroxylum reticulatum (assembly GCA_025504915.1). Classification (NCBI taxonomy): domain Eukaryota; kingdom Viridiplantae; phylum Streptophyta; class Magnoliopsida; order Malpighiales; family Erythroxylaceae; genus Erythroxylum; species Erythroxylum reticulatum. The sequence goes on along the minus strand of JANSVA010000216.1, from coordinate 13,729,181 downwards.
GGAAGCTTCGAGATTTTGGTTTGATGAAACGTGCTAATATTTAATACAAGGACCTGGAAACAAGCCTTTAATTTTGACTTCCTTTTGGGTGATTAGCCAATTTTAGTTCATGCTTAATTATTTTAAATTTAAGACTATTAATAAATAAAATATAATAATTTATTCTAAATTTTTATTTCACATATTCAAATGAAAATAATGTTAACTAATAGAGGAAAAACTAATATATTCAGATAAACTAGTGCTTGTACAAAAAATATGTATTAACTTACTATTTCTAGTCAAGTTCAAGCTAGTTTTTTATAAAAATTTTGCGGAGGGACTAATTAAAACATTATAACTAAGAGTTAAATCAGTGGAGGCAGCGTGTAAAACGGTGAGGTTAAATATAGTATTAACTTTTTAACCTACAACCGTAAGTTAATTTCTGCGTCGCGTCATACCAAGAATCCACAAACATGAGCCGCAGTTGAGTTGAGTTGAGTTGATAAGCAGCTTGAGCTTGGGTCGTTGAAAACAATTTATACATGGGAATTTCAACTAATTGATAAGTAATTAAATAGCCAGCGTATTTGTACTTACTATCGGTATCCATCTCACTATGACTCTGCCCATGATCTATGAAGTTAACTAAACTTATCCTAATAATGTTGATTAATCAAGACGTTGTAAAGAGTAACATGATGGCTAATAGTAGATTTAAGTATATAATTTAACGAGCCTCTTCTCCTTTCGAAACCCTGGCCTTGGAACATTTTGAATTTGCTGTCCCTCGTTTTATTGTGATAGTACGTGCCTATTTTATTTTAATTTGTGTTACTAATTCAACTTTCTCTTCTTTTATGATCGACTTGAGAAATTATTTTCATGTCTCTACACTTCATTTCTTTTAGATCTTAAGAGACTATCTTCAATTTTCATGTGGTAGCATGTTGGTCTCTTTAACACTGCAAACAGTCGTTAACAGTGAAATTTCACACTGTCAAAGTTGTAGTAGATCTAGTGAAGGCATCTATTTTCCAAATTGTTAAAATTTGAGAACATACAAGCGCCAACATATATTACTTACAGGCCATTACCGCAGTCTCTGCATTTATTTTTGCAATACGACTATATTTAATTCCTTATGTTCATAAGTTGATCCAAATGGATAGCAGCGATGAAAAAATAAAGAATGTTTAATGGACGAATTGTTGTAATTTAACCTCAAAAAAAAAAAAACGCAAACATATTGATAAGAATTGAATCTCAAAAGCTATCAAGCCTAATATTTGTATATGAGTGAGTGACGTTGAGCAACTTATCAAGTATGTGATTTTGAAATAGTTAAAATATATTGAATCCTTTTGTATTTTATTCATTGGTATGCTATGTCCCTTCTATTTTAAAAATAAATTTATTATCTCCTTTGATAATCTTCAAGAGTTTAGAATTTAAAAAGACTTTTTTACTACATATTACCACAATTATATATGTTACATTTTTTTGAACAAAAATATCCTTTTTATGTTTTATTGATTAAAATACATTAAAGTTCTATATTTTTTTACTTCATTTCACTGATTTGTCTTCTAATTAAGTTTGCAAATGAAATAAATAGATAAATTATGAATTTGATAATTCCAGCTTTTAAAGACTCCGTATTTAACTGCAGTTACAGAGCCAGAGAAAAGAAAATGAAGAAGAAAAAGAAAACGCAGACCAAGTCAAAAATGCCAATTGATCGAGGAGTTCAATATTAATTAATAAGATTTCAGTTCAAGTCGCAGGTGGCCTGCGGGTGCATGGATGATCTAATCGAACAACTGGAAAAATCCATATAATATGCCGCATCTAGTCAAAACCTGAATACATATGTACGTTCACTCAAAGACCATCGCTTACACAGTGGACAAGTGTTACTATGTTACAGTCCATAGCGGTCTTTTCCATTTCAAAATATTCTAAAGATCACGGTCTTATCAGTAGATATATTAACAAGCTGGATAGAAATGAAACACCTATATATGCATGTATCATGTCTCAATTAATTAACTAGCAAGCAGCCTGTTTATGTAAGTTTTAACATTAACTATTTTGATGACCTCAGGTGATGTATATTTCTTTTCTGAAGAGACCTACGTACTAACTTAATCATCAAAGTATATCATTAGATGATAAACTTAAGAAAATCCTAGAGCATAATATTTTAGTACTTGATTACAAATGTTATTCAACTGATGCGAATAATTCTTTGCTAATTATGTGAAGCCAGAAGTATTACATGGGCATTAACGTAAAACGATTGCCAATAGTGCTGTTCTATCTGCATTTGCATGCACTTGGGGTTGCTACATAAATATGTTTTTATATAATCAAGCAAAACACTGGAAATGAAACAATTTATGGTTTAGTGGACGATTCTGTATACTAACATCTATTGTTTAAAAAAAAGTTGTTCAAACTGATCAAGATTAACTAATTTAATCATTAAAATATGCTCTTAAACATGAATAATTAATCAAATATTATATATAGAGATGAGGCTAGACATGAATTCAATGCATATATTTAGTGCCTGGTTGTTTCAGCTTTTAGCAGGTGAATAAATACTTTTTTTTTCTACCCCAAAAGTTGGTTTTAAGAAAAATGAGTGTTTGACTGTAAAATTTAAAAGCACTTTTTTATAGAAATGACTTTTTTAGAAGCTAAAATAAACAGCTTTTTGAGAAGCTCAAATTTGGAGCTTTTCAAAAAAGTACTTTTTTGGTAGATTTTTCAGATCAATTTGTGAACATACTTTTTAGTCATTTTTATCATTATATTTTTACACATAATTCCTACAACACCCGCAAACACATCTTCACCTTTATTTTGAGATTTATATAATATTATTTGACTTTTTTTATATGTTTTGATATTTATTTTTAATATAGTTTTGCTTATATTATAATCCATATAAAAGATTTGATTAGATATATTTTATTTATATTTCATATAGTTTAAAATTATATAATAATTAATATATTGTGCTTTGCATATTGTTTAATATATTTTAGATAATATTTATATGCATAAATAATTTTAATTATAAAATAAAATATAGTTAAAATTAAAAGTACATTTTATTTTATGTTGTCAAACAGTCTATTATATAAAGCTCTTTCAAAAAATTTTCTTTTAAATGACAACCAATCAGTCAATTGACTTCTTAGAAATGTTCTTCTTAGAAAAACTCTACTAATAAAAGCTCTATTGACAAAAACTCTACTGATATAAGCCTATCCAAATAGGCACTTAAATTCCATCAGCAAGCAAACACAAACCATGAAAGCTACTAGTTGTGTGAGCTTATAATAAAGGAATAGAGTTAGATTAATTAATAAGATGATTTTGTTTTCAACGATTTTAATACAATTCAACAGAGGTATTTAATATTCTTGCTCCTTTATATAGTTCGGTTAAGCCTTTTAAATAATTACCAAGTCATGTTTTACTGTTGGGACAACATAAAAATTTCGACGTCCAATTTCCAATGCCTTCAATTTGTCTGTTATTAATATTGCCTACCAATAATTAAAGATTCAGAACTAGATCTTAGTTTAAGAACAAATTTAAAACAAATTAATACTAAAGATTGGACTTGGTTATGCATATATTCCCATATTTCTTTTTATTTCATCATAATACAACAAAGAGTTGTTTAAAGTGGGATTGCGCTTTCATTCCTCTACGTACGTCCGTTTAGACTTACTTATACCAAGCGATATCATACTAGAAATCCAACGCCAGAATATTGTTAGAAATAAAAACTGCATGCATTCGAGATTCAATTGCATGTTATTTAATATTCATGCATGTTTGTTTATGCCCTTATAGCTGATCATTTGATTATTATTTTAATTAATAAAAGTATTCTTTATCTTTATGTATTATATTGGTTACATTTTATGTTTTAATATTAAAGATAAAATCCCTGAAATAATTATTACGCAATTAAAATTATGATGAAATCATAATTATGAGATTCAATTTATATTTATATGTTATTATCAAAATGTTCATAGTTGTAGTTTCATTAAGACGTGATATTGGTAAAATGATAAAATTAGTACACGTTATGCTTCTTTCCTATAAAGAAAATAATTGATCTCATAAATTAAAGTATGAGATACTTAAAAAAAACGTGTGAGTGGTTATTAAAGAATAAGTTTAGTAAACTGACTCAATTATAAGGATCTCAAGTAGAATGTTACTTATATGTCTGTAGATTTACTCATTATGATAGCTTTATAATTAGTCTTTAGAATTGAAATTACCAAGGTATTTCATGTAAAAATTAATGTATTTTGATGTTACTTATAACCTGTCTTATTCAGGGTAGTTTAGTCGGTAGTACTTAGATGCAGTATAAACCATACGGAGATAGTTAAATAAGTCAATGCATGATTCGTCACTATAAAGTAACTGAAGAGAATATTCTACTGTTCTTGATTAGTAGTAGTTAAGGGATTCCATAGTCAGAGTGAATTGGCATTTGAAAATTAATTTTCAAATTTCAATTATAAATCAATTATTAATTAGCAAGAATGAACATGATTGGATTCAAAAGAGAAGATATTATATCCATACTTTGTCTAATTAGAACATTGGATGACGAAATGATTAACTTATACATCATAACTATGCATAGACAAATTAAGCCAAACTACTTTTACTTTTCTAATATTTGGGTGGCTATGATATGTTGTTAAATATCAATCTTGATCTAAGATTATAAATTGTTTAATTAGAGAATTAAAGATACACTAAAAGTTTTAATTTATCTAATTCTAATTATGAAATATAATTTAATTATGAAATATAATTATAATTCATAATTATTGATAATAAGTGTAAATTGCATTGTATTTTAGGGCATAATTAGATATGTATTTAGCCGTTAATTGGATCACTTGGTATGTGTTTAGGTTAAAATTGCATTAATTTGTGATTTATTTGAGTTTTAAGTATTTTATGGGTTAGTACTAGTTTTTGTGCTTAAATATTAAATTTTTGAGGTACCTTGATGAGTTTGCTAGTATTTTAGGGTCAATATCACTATTCTTGATTAGTAGTAATTAAGGAATTACATAGTTAGAGTGAGTTGACATTTGAAAATAAATTTTCAAATTTCAATAATAAATCAATTATTAATTAGTAAGAATGAATATGATTGGACTCAAAAGAGAAGACATTATATCTATACTTTGTCCAATTAGAACATTGGAAGACGAAAGGATTAACTTATATATTATAACTATGCATAGACAAGTTAAGTCAAACTACTTTTACTTTCTTAATATTTGAGTGGTTATGATATGTTGCTAAATATCAATCTTGATCTAAGATTATAAATTGTTTAATTAGAAAATTAAAGATAAACTAAAAGTTTTAATTTATCTAATTCTAATTATGAAGTATAACTATAATTCATAATTATTGCTAATAAGTGTAAATTGCATCGTATTTTAGGGTATAATTAGATATGTATTTAGCTGTTAATTCTATCACTTGGTACGTGTTTAGGTTAAACTTATGTTAGTTTGTGATTTATTTGTGTTTTAAGCATTTTATGGGTTAGTACTAGTCTTTGAGCTTAAATATTAAGTTTTTGAGGTACCTTGATGAGTTTGCTAATGTTCCAAGGTCAATATTACTGTTCTTGGTTAGTAGTAATTAAGGAATTACATAGTTAGAGTAAATTGACATTTGAAAATTAATTTTCAAAATTCAATAATAAATCAATTATTAATTAGTAAGAATGAACATGATTGGATTCAAAAGAGAAGACATTATATCCACACTTTATCCAATTAGAACATTGGATGACGAAATGATCAACTTATACATCATAACCATGCATAGACAAGTTAAGTTAAACTACTTTTACTTTCCTAATATTTGGGTAGGTATGATATTTTGCTAAATATCAATCTTGATCTAAGATTATAAATTATTTAATTAGAGAATTAAAGATAAACTAAAAGTTTTAATTTATCTAATTCTAATTATGAAGTATAACTATAATTCATAATTATTACTAATAAGTGTAAATTGCATCGTATTTTAGGGCATAATTAGATATGTATTTAGTCGTTAATTCAATCACTTAGTATGTGTTTAGGTTAAATTTGTGTTAGTTTGTGATTTATTTTGTGTTTTAAGTGTTTTATGGGTTAGTACTAGTCTTTAAGCTTAAATATTAAGTTTTTGAGGTACCTTGATGAGTTTGCTAGTTTTTCAGGGTCAATATTACTGTTCTTGATTAGTAGTAGTTAAGGAATTAGATAGTCAGAGTGAATTGACACTTGAAAATGAATTTTCAAATTTCAATTATAAATCAATTATTAATTAGCAAGAATGAACATGATTGGATTCAAAAGAGAAGACATTATATCCATACTTTGTCCAATTAGAACATTGGATGATGAAAGGATTAACTTATACATTATAACCATGCATAGACAAGTAAAGTCAAACTACTTTTACTTTCCTAATATTTGGGTAGTTATGATATGTTGCTAAATATCAATCTTGATCTAAGATTATAAATTGTTTAATTAGAAAATTAAAGATAAACTAAAAGTTTAAATTTATCTAATTCTAATTATGAAGTATAATTATAATTCATAATTATTGCTAATAAGTGTAAATTGCATCATATTTTAGGGCATTATTAGATATGTATTTAGCCAATAATTCGATCACTTGGTATGTGTTTAGATTAAAACTGTGTTAGTTTGTGATTTATTTGTGTTTTAAGTATTTTATGGGTTAGTACTAGTCTTTGAGCTTAAATATTAAGTTTTTGAGGTATCTTGATGAGTTTGCTAGTGTTTCAGGGTCAATATCGAAGAGCAGAGGAGTCTCGGAGGGAATTCGGGTCATAACACAGGCCATGATCGTGACAGAAGCTCCAGGAAAGGCCACGATCGTGACAGAAGGTTCAGATGTGAGCTATGGTCATGGCCTACATCGAACAAATGTGTAGACACTCATGAACTTCATGTTTCGAGGAATTTTTTGGACTTTTTAGACCTAAAAAAACCTAGGGTTACCCAAAACACAAAAGATAATAAAAAGAAAATAAAGAGGTAGAGAAAAAAAAGGAGAGCTTCCAGCAACCATTATTTAAACCATAAAGTTAGAATGTTGAGAGAGAGAAAGGTGAAGAAGGAAGAAGAAGATGAAGCTGACTCAACGTGCTTCCCAGATCAGGAGGTTTTCTGACGTCGTTGCTTTCCATCATCTATTCCAAGTTGTATTTCATTTTTGTTTCGATTTTATTGATGTATAGAATTGAGATGGATGGTATGATTATAGGATTTGGAATATTGATGATGTTCTAAACTCTCCTTCAAGATTTTATTTTGATTTAATGATAATTTAGCCAATTCTGTTTATTTGGATGAATGTCGTGATTTAATTACATTCTTGCATAATTTGGTAATAAACTGAGAGAGTTAATTGAATGAAATATGAACAAATTAGATTACTGGGAGTTATGTGATTTAATAAAAACTGTAAGAAATTATATTGCTAATTATGCAGAGAGAGATCTCATGTGATGTTCCAATAGTTTATTAGATTACTTTAGATCTAATTGGGTCTAATTAGGTTTTGGATAATTTGTGAATTGAGAGATTGTAAAATCCATAATTTGATTTAGGTTTATAATTTAGGGTTTAATGGTTATAATTCGAGAGAGAGTAATCAGCCCTAGAATAGTCTAAAATCGACACTCTATTGACACATAATTGACTAGGTTAACATTAATGATAAGTAAAATCTCTTTCTCATAAATTGGTAAATTCCTTAAGCTAATTTCTATTGTGCTTGCATATTGCTCACTTGTTAATTCTTTCGTGTTTAATTTCTAATTTAAGTGGTTGAATTCAATTCTCGTGATTACTTTCCGTTGTATTGTTATTTTGAGGTTGATATATTGTTGGTCTTAGATTTTAGGATTATATTACTTTCGTTCCTTGTGGAATCGACATCTTTTATACTACAATCGCGGCTCGTGTGTTTACAAGATTTAAGGGCTTATAAAATTTAAAGCTTGAACAACACAATCAAGTTTTTAGTGTCATTGCCAAGGACGCGTAGATTAGTTTAATTCTTGTAGCCTAAGGTTTTTTCACCTTCTTTCATGAAAAAGGAGAGAGAGAGAGTGTGTGAGAGAGAAGCTGGGCATAAAGTAGACGACACATCAACTTAGATATCACCGGACAACAATGAGGAATCTTAAGAGTTGAATGCTAAGAAGAGAAAAAAAGAATAATCATTGAGTATATATATTATAGTGGAGCAAAGGACTCTTACAGATTTCAATGCGCCTCAATTACTTGGGAAAATCATCCTCCTTATATGAACACATACACTTTGGGGTAACCAAACCACCCAGATTTCTATTGGTCTAATAATGTAAGTACTCATATGGGACATCAAGACCTATTAGGATTTCAGCAAGATGAGTCCAGTTCATGGGATTCCTAATTGGAAAAAATCATGGATAATTTAACAGACATGGAAGAGACCCAGAAGAGCAATTTGATCAAGTAGCAAAAAATCATGACTCTTTTATTTACAACCTTGAGATTCAAGTGAGTCAGTTTTCTTGTGAATTTTGTAAGAGAAGTGTGGAAGACTCTCTAAGCAATATGGAATTACATCGATGAGAGCAATATGAGACTATCAAACTTAAGAATGGGGAAGAGCTAGAAGAAACTATGGAACACTAAGTTGAACCCCATCTTGTAAAAGACCAAGAGACGAGGAAAAAGGATGAAGAAAAGAATGTCAAACCTCCTTATTATCCACCAATTCTTGATATACCATGCTTGAACATCGAAAAAACTTGGGTAAATGTCCATAAAGAGAACTTCATCATTCAGATTAGTGATGACATAGTGACATTCAACATGAATGATGTATTAAAGAATCTAAAGGAGGGCGACTCATTTAGAAAAAATGATGTGCTTGAATCTTTGAAGGAACGAGAGGAAGAAGAACAGATGACAATGAACATCAAGTTTGAAGAAGTTATAGAAGTCTCTATTAAAAAAGCTAAAGAAGAAGAGGAGATGAGGGCGAATGAGGAAGAACCAAGAATAGAATAACTCACCTTCTTATCGGGCAAACTACTGGATTCCATAGAAGATTCAGGAATTTTTGTTATTCCCTATTTCGTTAATAGTTTGCTTGAAAAAAGGACATTACTAAACTTAATTGGTTTTCATAATTTTATCAATATTTTCCTTCTGGTCATTTTACAATTTGTAGCTTACTTACAGGCTACAAAACTAATGTTGAATGAAAAGGGTGGAAGCAAACTGTTCATAATTGATCCTGACTGAGTTTACAATGAGAAGAACGTCAAGATAACGATGCTAAAGAAGCACTACATGAAAGGTAACCCATGTTTTTAAATTACTGGTTATTTTTTTATTTTAGATAGTTTAAATTCCATAGTTAGCTTGTTTCGTTTCCAAATAGATATCATGGAAGAGTTGGGCATTAATTTTTGATAAAGATGAGTGGGAAGGAAAGTATAAAGAGGTGATAGTGCTAAAAAGAAGTTAGGAAAGGATCTCGGAAGATGTGTGTAAGGATAAAAGATGAAAAAAATCAGAGAATGGAGAAATTATTGTAGACACAATTGTGGCTTGCGGTAGGGTAAACCTATCCTCATGATTTTTAATAAAATTTTTACCATTTTACCCTTCCTTCACCTATATTCATTTTCTACTTCACTTTTTCACTCATTTTCATTTTAACTTTATCTCTCTAAGTTTAGAACCTCCAAACGCTCTCACTTCTCTTTAATCAACTTCCAAATTTCTATGTTATTCCAACTTCCACCTACTTGTAGTCCATTATATCGTGCATTAAGCAGTCAGCAAAATGCAACCAATCATCAGGAAAAAATCAAGTCTCAGGTCGAGGGTGAAGGTACAGGGTGATAGATTTTGGAGCGCCCTTCCTAATCTACACAGAGGAGGAAGGTATTCAATTCTAATCCCTTAATGTTAAACAAATAGTAGTCCTAAAATACTTTGATTTTGCTACGCTTGATAGTCTATAATTGTAAGATAGGGTCGAGAATTTAGCAGGAAGAATTCAGTAGAGCAAGTTTATACACTTCCAATATTCTGTCTACTAGGAGCTCACCCTCGAATTCTTCACTTCCCTTCATTTTGAACCTAGTAATCCTAAGGAAATGTAGTTTAGGTTATAGGACAACCTTATAAGCCGAACAATGAAATTATGTGTGATATTTACAGTTTCCTTAACTCTTCTATTGTCAGTCAACACGATGATTTTCATACTTCGCTATTACAATCAGCTCATTGGGATGAAGTAGTTTGATGCTAAGAATGCCCATAACAACATTAAACAAATCCATGAGCACTTTTTGTTATATAAATTCATGTGTTAAATGGTTTTTGACAAATCAGAAACCAACAAATGCTTAACAAAGGAACTTTTTATGTTGTGGTGCATGGATCACAGCCTCCGAGTGTGCTCCTCCACACATATGTTGAATGCTATTATTGTGACTCTACGTATAAGGAGTAATAATTTGGGTATGAGTTACTTGATTTCCACCATTGCTAAGTACCATGGTGTGGATTGTAGTGGTCTAATCGTCTACCTCCCTGATTTTCTAAATTACCATCACTTGTGGCGTGCTGAAATCCTAAAGTCCTGTAACATGGAACTTTGAGACATCAACCAAAAGACTCATGTGAAGATCAGGGCCATTTAGGCAAGTTCTTGTGCAGTGCCACTTTAGTAGGCAGAAGAGGACTTGACCAGTGAGGAGTCCGAAGAGAAAGAAGACATAGAAGAACTTGGTTGGAAGAAAGTGCTCAATACGATCTCCGCCAACACCAAAACAATTACTCTTTAAAAGGATGAAGGAGATGACCTGCACACAACGACATCAGAGTCAAGATATATGTTGCATTCATCAATACTTCGAGGCTCAAGACGTACGATTGTCACCTCTTACATCATCCTCGCCTCCATCATCGTAAGGTTTTGTTTCTAACCCTTTTCTTTTAACCTTAGTTTTTGTTTAGTTTTTTTATGTTACTTCCTTCCATGTGTGTTTGTCTATCTCCTTCTCACATTGAGGATAATGTGTTATTCAAGTATGGGGACAGTAGTACATTTTGCATATTGTTATATTAGTGTGTTAGTTTGCAAATTGCGAATTGTGTGAATTTATCGATGGCTTAGATGGATTGAAATTGATTTAATTTTGAACCTAATTTATTAGGTTGTGAAGAGTCATTAGCTCGCGAAATTAGTGATTTGGGTTTTTTGACTAAAATATTCAAGTCAATTAGGATTTAGTGTTAGTTTATTACCTTATAAGTTGTCACATTCATTCATAATTTTAGGTCTTTCGACTAAGTACTTAGCTAGTATTTTCTTCATGAAAAATGAGTAACAAAAGCAACAAAGTAGGCATTAAATATATAAAAAAAGAGTATGGTTGTAATTTTTAAATAAATAACTATTTTGTAGCCTTCGGGTTATGAATAGAGCTAGTAGCCAGTTGAGAATGTGATGTAGTTGAGTAATCTGATTGACACATATCACAAATATGTGCTTTCGCATCAAAAGGCTATAATGACATTCTAACCAAGCAACTTAATAAAAACATGACTTGGTCAAGTAATTAGGTCAACATTCATCATCAATGTTTGCCTCCGTGTAAAAAGACTAGGCCCATGTCCAAAAAAAGTAATAAAAATGTGTTTTCTAATAAAAACCTACCGAACTTTTAAGTAGCTTAACTTTTCATGAAAAAGTACTTAGGATTAGTTTCAAAGTTTGAATAACCAAATAATTATTAATGTGTGTGTATAATTGAATGGGGTGAATAAACTTGACATTTAAGTTTTGATTAATATGTATATTTAGTCTAGAGCTCCTAGATGCGAATTTTGGATGTTAATGATTTAGAACAACTTGAATGATTGTGTCTTAAGTCAAATTTATTTCATGAAGTTGAATCCATTATTTCATTGTTACATTGTGTGCTTTATGATTTTGTGTTGATTGTTGTTTTGTTTGCTTGAGGACAAGCAAACATTTAAGTACGGGGATATGATAACTGTAAATTGCATTATGTTTTATGGCATATTTTGATATGTGTTTAGTCATTAATTCAATCACTTGATATGTGTTTAGGTCAAAATTGTGTTAGTTTGTGATTTATTTATGTTTTAAGTGCTTTACAGGTTAGTATAAGTCTTTAAGCTTAAATATTATGTTTTTGAGGTACCTTGATGAGTTTACTAGTGTTTCAGGGTTAACATCAAAGATGCACATCACGAACTTCATATTTTGAGGATTTTTTAGACCTTTCGTGTTGGGTCCCAAATTTTTTGGTTTTATTAAACATGATCCGAATAATTTTTGGGGTTTTGAAGGATTAATTTTGGAGTTTAATTAGCATGTCAATGTTAGGAGGATTTATTGCATGGATTGATGGAATTAAAGTATTAATGTTATAAGAATGTGTCAAGGGCAAAATTGGCAAGTCACTTAAGTTTAAATAGACATTAGGGATACATGAAAGGGAAAAAGGGACATCTTACAACCATTAACAGTATAAATTAGAAGAAGAAAAATTGTGAGAAGAGAGAAAGAAGGAGAGTGTCGTGGAAGGAGAGGAAAAAGAAGAGAAAAGCTAGGTTTGGAGATTCTTAAAGAGTTTGAAGAATTTGAAGCTTCAACAAGTAAGTTATGCTTTAAATTTCATGGGTTTGGTTAAATGAAACTCAAATGAAGTTGATTATGTGTGGGAATTTATTGATGAATGATAGAGGCAAATGGTTTCTTTTAGGGTTAATGATCAAAGATAGATCTTGATGTATTTGTCAATGATATTAGGTTAAAATGAAGTTGGAAATGAAGTAGAAGAGGTGGTTTAGGGTTAAGATGGGTTATGTGTGAAAGGTGGGAAGTAAAAAGATGAAAAACTTTATACCAAAAATATGGTAAAAAAAATGTATTTGAACTCTCACTTAGGAAAGGAAATTGACTTTCAATCAAAAATATGGGCAAAATGGAACGCATCCTAGCTTATACTTACAAAATGTCACCGCTTCGGTTAAAGTTTTACTACAGAAGCGAAGAGATTGGGGAGATTTATGAGATCAGTTTCCTAATTAAACAAAAGAAATCCATATCTATAGCTGCATTCTGTCATACAGTTGCATATTCTAGACAAGTTCGTTGTGGCAAACTTTTGGGTTTTGCCGCGGCGAACTCAAATTTTCAGCACAGAATATGCTTTAGTATTTTAGGCATAGCTTTTTGTGTAGTTATCCAAATGGAGTGATTTTTGATTTGGAGTAAACTAGAGACATAAAGGTAAAAATTGTATAATGAAATGGATTTCTAATTAAGTCTATAAGGATTTGAAATTTTGAATAGAATTTGAATAAAGAATGTTGTTTTAGTATAAGAACAGTCCGAAAATGCTTGGGGTACAACTTTTAGAGTACTGAACCAAATTGAATGATTTTAGTGTTATTAGAAATTTAAGACAATGGGAAACATTTTCTAAACGAAAGTGTTATCAAAATTTTGTTTGATCGGAAAAACAAAGCATGCTATATTTGGAGAAACGGTAGATTTCAAAACTTTTAAAAAATCGTTGCTTGCAGCGGAATCAACAAATCCAAATCATCATGCTAATCCATACATGATATGGTATAAGGATAATAAAAAAATATACAAGATCAGGAGTATTACCGACTCCTTTGCTACAACTTTAAATCTTCGCTGCGCTATCCTCTCCTTCTTTTTGTAT
>JANSVA010000216.1:13701661-13713755 GCA_025504915.1 Erythroxylum reticulatum | reverse complement strand
ATGAGGGGGAGAGCATGCACTCTTTGGAGATCTATGGAGGGCTAGGCCTCCTCAATCCACTTCCGAGGTCAAATCAAAGTCAAAGAACACTTTTAGTCATATCTTCATTGCGTAATGTTGAATCATTCTCTCTTTAGGGATTGTTTATGTTATCCTATGTTTATTGATTGGGTATTTGTATAAAGATGATCTGAATGCGTTCATTAGGTTGTTTTATGAAAACCTATTGCTAGAATCTTAAATGCACTACGCAATCGTTGTGTTTCTGATTCATTTATGGCAACTAATGATGTTGAATCATTAGAGATAACGTAACATAGGTTAAATGGCCCCAGTATGTGTAGTTATTGCATAGATTATCTTGCAAAATCTAGAGAGTTTGTTATAGGATGTTCGATGGCTAGGTTTAGTTAAAAAGCTTGTTTTAATTAAAAATGACTTAAGGAAAAATAAGGGTCAATAGAGCTTATAGTTAACCTATGATTAATAGTTTCTAGGAGAGGCATGAAAACAATAATTGAATTAAGTATGTTTAATTATGTGTAGACTAAGATTGAGTCGATGATTGGACTCCAAACCCATTCATCACTTTTATGACTTTTTGTCTATTTTCTTTAATTTGCTTTCGTTAATTTAATTTCACTTTATTTTCTTATTTGAATCAAATAAACCCCATCCCCTCCCCTTCAAAACCTGAACACTAATTTATTTCATTGTAAAAGCCACACTAACACTCATCTATGGATACGATCCCTACTCACCATTTCTATAAATTTATTTATATAGAGTTAGGTTTTATTTTCTGATGCATTCAACACACATCAACAATTTTGGTGTCATTGTCGAGGGGTGTGGTGCTCTAGTTTTTGTTCTTGATTTTAACTGGTATTTTGTATACATTTGTTCATAATTAGTTTTTACATTTGTTTCTTGATATTTTCACGTTTCTTTTGTCTTTGTGTATAAAAAGCACAGAGTGAAGGGAGTATGTTACTACTGGATATTATCAAAGCTATTGGTGGAAATTTTTCCCATAACTCATGTTCTTAATCCTATAACCAAGTTTGGAGTTATCATACGAACTTTAGTTGTGGAGGGGATAGCTAGCAAGACTACTTCCTAGATGAGTTACAGGATACATAACAATTCCCATATAGACCATAGGCCTCTTATTATAACTTAGGTACATCTCTAGAAGATTTAGTTAAGTCTGTTGCCACTAATACTATACATTTCCATAAGGATGTAAAGCAATTTTTGCAATATACAAGATCTAGCGTCTAAATTTTGGTGAGCCAACAAAACTTAAGTACATCTCTAAAAGACTTAATTAATGATGTTGCTACTAATACTCTACAATTTCATCATGATGTAAAATAGTTCCAACAAGATGCACTATTTCAATTCCTAACCTCAGTACGTCAACTGGGTCAAATGGAGGAAAATATCAACCACCTAGAATCACAAAGCAAAGAGAAGTAGCCATCTCAACCCGAGGTGAACCTAAGGAACATTAGTTTGGAAACCTTACGGAGTTGAGTGGAGCTTGAGAATCTTGAGAAGACTACTCAAGAGATTACTTGTGAAGAACAAAGTGAGAAGGAGTTTAAGGGAGAAAAGAATATATCATTTAGCTCAAAGATGAGTACTAAGTCCCTAATTGTTGTTGAGACTAATCATTCACCTTGACCTAGCAGGTTAGATAAATTAAACAAGAAAGAAAAAGATGAAGAGATATTAGAGATACTCCTAGAGGGCAGAGACTCAATAGAGATTAAGAGTTTTAACTCAGGCCCTATCTTGAAGAACCTCAAAAGTAGAAAGCACAAGTTGTGACACTTGAGGATCATAACTTTGTCACGTGATGAGGAAAACAAGTTGTGACACTCTCTAATCATGACTATATTTGGAAGTTCAAAAGCTAAAGTGAGTTAAAAGCACATTCTTAGAGACATCATCTTAATGTTCAAACTCAATTATCTTTGTGGAATAAGAAGGAGATGGATTATGGTGAGGATTAGACAAGAAGTTGCAAGAAGAACATCAATTCAACATGATCTAGGAGATACATAACCATAAGTCTACTTATATGACTATCTAAGTGCACAAATTGGGCATATTTTTATGACTACATAGTTGGATACACGACCATGTATCCAATCATGTAACTTCGCAGATGAGCGACTAAACATGTATGGATCAGTTTTGGAAGAAAATGAGGGGTAGAACAAGCACTCTTTGGAGACCTATAGAAGGCCAGACTTCCTCAATCCAGTTCCTAGGAGAAATCGAAGTTGAAGAACACTTTTGGATGTATCTTTATCGTGTAATGTTGAATCATTATCTCTTTTAGGGATTGTTTATATTATCCTATATCTATTGATTAGGCATTTGTATAAAGATGATCTAGATGTGTTCATTAGGTTATTTTTATGAAAACCCATTACTAGAATCTTGAATACAATACATAATCGTTGTGTTTTTTATTCATTTATGACAACTAATGATGTTGAATCATTAAGAATAATATAACATGGGTTAAATGACCCAAGCTTATGTAGATATTGTCTAGATTAATCTATTTTCCTAATTCGTAGTGCAATTGTCTTGCTAAATCTAAAGAGTTTGATATAGGTTGTTTGATAGCTAGGTTTAGTGAAAGAGATTGTTTTGATTAAATATGACTTAAAGGAAAACTAAGATTAACAGTGCTTGTTGTTAGCCTACAATTAATAATTTTTAGGAGAGGTGTGAAAACAACAATTTGATGAAGTATTTTTAATTGTGTATAGGTAGAGGTTGAACCTATTACCGGATTCCAAACTCATTCATCACTTTTATCACTTTTTTGTTTGATTTCTTTAATTCGCTTTCATTAGTTTAATTTCACTTCATTTTCTTATTTGAATCGCAAAAGCTACATGAACACTTCCTGTGAATACAATCCCTGCTCATCAATCGTATAAATTTAATTGGGTAGAATTAGGTTTTATTTTTTGGTGCATTCGACGTGTATCAAATGTGAACAAGAGAATCATTTATACGATATAATAATACATTCAAAATTAACCACATTAATGCCAAAATTATTAGATTTATTATGTATCATTTAAATAATATTGTTGAAACGTAAAGACTAATTTGTTGATTACTGAAATATTCTAAGATTACTTTATATTTAATTTGCTTATTTATTACGAATTAGTAATTCCTTTACAATATTCCTTTGTATAAAATTCTTCATATTTTACCGAAATGTCCATGGGGAATTGGGAAGAGAAGCAATTCCAAATTCTCTCACGAACCTCGTGTCACAATTGTAGAAAGAATTGGCCGGTTTATAGAAAGAGGGAAAACACATCAATAGAACGATTATGCAAAGTAAAGTAGAAGCAAGAAGACATGGAAAACGATAAACAACATAGAGATAAATAATTACACTTAGCGGATAGGTGCAGAGGATATCCAAAGATGCAAACTTTCCTCCACTCCTCCAGCTCTGTCTCTCTTCTCAACTCTTTGCCACCACTTCAAACTCACAATTTCCTTCTCAACCACTGTGGCATAATCCATAGTCCAAAATCTTCCACTTTTCACTTGTTCCCCGCTACGGGGCCGCTCAAAATCACGTCTATTTCCCAGCATTTTCAATCATGGAAAACAACCGATGTTTCATTTTTCTCTCAAAATGATGCTTTTGATAGCTTTTCGAGCAGCCAATTGCCGGGAAAGCCGCAAAATGGTAGAAATCGAGATAATGAAGAGCTGGAATTGCTAAGTAAGCCATCTCCAGTAGCCATAGATGTAGAAAAAGAAGAAGAAACTGATAAACAGACCGAGCAACCTGATGAAGATGAGGCCTTGGCACCTTTCCTGAAGTTCTTTAAGTCTAAAGATCCACAAGAAGAAGCAGAAGTAGAACTAGAGAACGAGGAAACTAATTTAGGTGTGACAGTGGAGAAGAAAGATTGGGGTGGTGGAAGTAAGGAGGCTCAGAAGGTTAATGTGGACTATTATGAACCAAAGCCTGGCGATTTGGTGGTAGGGGTTGTGGTTTCAGGTAATGAGAATAAACTGGACGTTAACATTGGAGCGGATTTGTTGGGTACTCTGTTGACAAAGGAGGTTCTACCGTTGTATGGAAAAGATACGAATTATATGTTGTTTGATATGGAAAAGGATACTGAGAAGTTGATGGTTAAAGGGAAGATGGGAATTATTAAGGATGAGGCTGCAATGAGTGGAGGGCCCGTTTCGGGAAGGCCAGTTGTGGATACTGGAACAGTGCTGTTTGCTGAGGTTCTTGGGAGAACGTTGAGTGGACGGCCATTGATTTCAGCTAGAAGGCTATTTCGCCGGATAGCTTGGCATCGAGTGAGGCAGGTTCTCTTCTCACCTAGTTCTTTCGCGTATTTTGAAGCTGGTTGGGTACGCTTTTCATTTGAGGAATCATGCGCATACTGGTTCTTTTTTATGTAACATTTGTTTCTTTCAATTAAATGTTAAATTCCTGTTAGAGGCGAAGGCATTTTATTTCGATTTAGTGTTCCAAGAGGAAAGCAAGAATGCATAATAAGTTTTTTTTTATCCGAATTAAGAGAGAAAAAGAATTAAGGGAAACATTGTCATGATCTACGGGGACCTACATCTTTAACCCTTTTTGCCAATGTGCGAGCTAAGTACGAATTTCTGACAGTAATTACTCTTGTGCAGATCAAAGAACTTAATCAACCTATTGAGGTTAACATTACAGAGTGGAACACTGGGGGTCTCCTTACAAGGATTGAGGTTTCTACATCTTTGATGCATCTTACTCGTCTGTTCATGTGCATCATATATATGTTAACAATAGAAATTTTTATATTTTGTTTTGCAGGGATTGCGGGCTTTCTTGCCCAAGGCTGAACTAATGAATAAAGTGAAAAACTTCAAGGAATTGAAAGAAAATGTAAGCTGCAAATTTTCAATATCAGCTTCTTGTTATTTTCATTTTCTGGAGTGTAGCATTATCTGTCGTTATTGGTTTCACTAGGTAGTGTTAATTTCTCTTCAGTGGCTTTGTCTTCTGCTGCAAGACTTGCTACGTGGAGAGCTAAATGAATTAGAATGTATTTAAGCGAAAATATGCCTACAAATAACTAGTTTTACTTAATATTCCTGCAAATAATTGGCTCTACTGAATATGCCCAGTCTTAATTTTGTTTACTTATACCATGTTGGTAAGAGGCACGTACAATCCTTTAACTGGCATCAATTTTGCATGTTTGCAATTACCTAAGTTTCCAAAATAAGGTGGTGGCGTTACAAGCTGATTATGAGAATTTATTATTACCTCAACTGGAATAGGAAGTTCTGCACATGCCAGAAAATCACCTTAACGTCTCATTCTATTTCTTCTTTTGGATGCCTGTATAAATTTATAATCAAACCCTTGGATTTCTGCTCATTTATACATCAGTTTGCATACCATGCCTGTATCTCTTGTTAGTAGATAAAAAAAATTGGTGGGAAAGAGACAGAATAACTTCTAATTTACTACAGCCGATTGCAGCTGATTAAAGTATCAATAAGTTTGTGGATCTTTGACTGCTAACCAAAAGCACATGATTGCTGTAGTGAAATGTGTCTGATTGAGCAATGTTCTTTCCTTTGTTTTCTTGTTTCAAACCTTCTAATAAGATTTTATTTCATTTATTAGCACATGTGATGTCAGACCTCTAATCGGTTTTCCTGTTTATCTGTGATAACTTGTGCAAATGCTTAGTAATTGACATCAATAAAATTGCTTTATAGAGATAAATTGATAACAGTAATTGTCTTGGTAGAAGGTAAGAAAGGAAAAAGAGAACTATGCAACATTGATGATTCAGAGTTTGTCAATTAAAGTTAAAAGCTATGTAAGTAAAAGTTTTCAAAACCTTACCAAGTAGCGGCTCAAACAAGTTTTGACATGCCATCACCTCCATTGCATTTTTGACTTTGGACCAAATAAGTAATTACAACTGAATTTCTAATTCTTTCACCACATGCTTTTTGCTGCATTTTCTATGAATTGTTTTGGTTTTGATCCTATAATATACAGGCTTCTCAAACAAATCAAAAGGGCTAGAACTTTGGCACTTTGAATTTTAGAATGCTTAAGTGTCACCTGCAAGTACGTGTTGAATAATTGTTTGTTGAAGATTTTCCAAACATTTGAGTGTTAATCAAATGACACAGAAGTTAACACTGGATTAGATTTACTCGGAGCCAATTCACTGACCTGGTCTAATTCATGTTGCCATATCATGCGAACACCTAGTGAGGAAGCCCAAGTCTTTCTTGTGTGGTTTCTTTACTATACTCAAAAATCAAGACTATAATCATCTCCATAGTTTTAATCTGCTGATCTGCTACCGTATTTGTATATTTGTTGTGTCATTCTTATTGGTCATTATTGTGGTTTGATGATGCAGGTTGGTCGCCAAATACATGTATTAGTCACTCGAATAAATGAGGCCAATAATGACCTGATACTGAGTGAGAGGAGAGCTTGGGTTAGTATACATGTTGTCTCGCTTTCTTTTGTTACTGTATAATTTGGTCGCTTGAGACATTCATGTTTCTTCCTATTTTTTCATATACATTTCCTGAATCATTGCCTACTTTGGTTGCAGGAAATGCTAAACCTTCAGGAAGGAACACTTCTTGAAGGAACTGTCCAGAAAATTTTTCCTTATGGAGCCCAAGTAAGAATTGGTGAAACTAACCGAAGGTGAGAGTGGCTTAGTATTTCTGTTGTTACACTTGTCCTTGTCCTAAGCTCTAAATTATTATACTAGATGGCAGGCTGTTCTTCACTCTTATCTTGGGAATTGTGGATAAATTGTACTTGGATTGCAGCTGCAATGCATGGAAGAAACTAAGGAAGTGTGCAGTGATGTTTTGGTACATTGCTTTTGAAAGATATATTTAGCAGATAAATAAGAAAGTTCTGAAAGAGGGCTAGGGACGATAAAGCATAAAATAAGAAAGTTCTGAAAGAGGGCTAGGGACAATAAAGCATACTGACTTTGGAGAACTTCAAGTAGAAGTCCAGTTGGCTTTGGTTTTCTCAAGACATTACAATTGTGGGAGACTAGTAATGAGCAACACAACCTTTATATATGGAAGTGTAACATCTCAATTTTATATACCCTAAGCCAATCTTCTGTTATCATTCTTTTAGGGTCATTAATTTGTGACATGGAAATCAACCAGGGGCAGAGTCTGAAAATAATTTTAGTACGTGAATATTTTGGACAAATTGAAGATAATAAGCATTTTAATGGGGGCATTTTTACTAAAAATTTGTCAAATTTTTAAAAAATAATTCCTGATAATTAAGTAAGATTTTAAAGAAATTCTATTTCAAATGATGAAATGTTATTGATTCCCAAGAGTAGTAAATACTTTGCAAGTGCATATGCTTGCAAAGACCATCTCTAATGAGTTTGAGTAGCTTAACCCTTAGTGGCTAGGTCAATTGGATATCTTGATTGCAGGCACCAGGCTGATTGTAAATTTCTAAATGTTGTTCAATATCTTGATTTCCCATTTTTGCCTATTTGCAGCATGTTTCTATTAATATGTGAATCTTAAATGCGATCTTAAAAGAGTTTTCTTTGATCTTTTTATGGCTGCATAAGCTTCCACGCAGGTGTCTTCTCATTCATGCAATATGAATATTGAATGTACCTTGAAGTTCAAGTGCAGTGGTCTTAATACTGTTTGTTTTACTGCATAAACTTTCAACGAAATTGTCAGAAAATATAATAAGTATAGCTTATTTAATCTCACTTCTGATGAAGGAGTAATAGGAAACTTTCTTTGCTCATTTCAGTGGACTGCTGCATGTCTCAAACATCACTAGAACCAGCATTACTTCTGTCAGTGACATACTTCAAGTTGATGAGCATGTTAAAGTCCTTGTGGTAAAGTCAATGTTTCCTGGAAAAATATCTCTCAGGTAATTGTGGACTTGGTTCTATCCTTTTTATTTTATTTTAACCTCAGTTGTTTGATTCACCAATCACTGTACTACTAATCCATGAGACAGTCACTGTGGAGTAACCAACACATCTAACAAGTCACCGTATGATCCATATCAATGCATACCTAGTAGAATGTTCATTTCTAATCTTGGCTTTCACTAGGGCAAGAGCTGAGGCTGTTGAAGGTGATCCCATTGTGGTAAGAAGTTAGGAACATATGAAACCAACTGCTCACTCTGATATCACATCTACCAACCTAACAATTACAACATTTCTTTTACAATTCCTTCTCACATATTCTATTATAAATTCAGCATGGTTCTTATAATTTGCTAGTAATACCTGCCATAAAATACCTAATTGCAGTCTAATCCTTTTTGCATATCTTATGTACTCCAGAAATAGAACTAGTAATAAGCTTAGTCTAAGCTATATAGAAGCAGATTGGCCCTATATATTGCAGAGGATTCAATGAGTTCTACACCTGTTCTATTTCCTATTTTCAAACTGTAGGAGAATTTAAGTCAGTTCTAACCAGTTTCATGGTTTCAATAGCAAGAATCTTTAACCTGACTATTCCAGTGTACAAGTGCTTTCATTTCAAAGATTGGCAGTACATGGAATTAAAATTTACCGGAATTCATGTGAGGATGAAAGAATAAACTTAAATTCTCTTAAGTCACGGTAGATTTCATTCAAAAGCTGCTCGATATGATTATCTCGGCTGCAATCCTAAATAGACCTAAATGAGTAGATGTTTTCTTTTTTGAGAAAACACATAACACTGTGTGACATTGTCTTGGCATATATTTGCAGTTTTTGTGAGTTCAGGTATAATGTTAGACAGTAAGTGGTAGATAAGTATTTTGTCTGAAGCAAAACGTGTTGTAAATAAGAACTTGGGTTGCTACTCGAGGGAAATATCATTCATGAAGGAATGATTTTGCAGCTAACACACCACTAGAGGGTTATTCAGATCTCAGTTAAAACTGCAATTACCATGGACTCCCCAGTTGGCATAGTATTGTATGCAAGCAATGCACAGCTGACTGTATGCATACCTTTGCTTCATGCACATAGTAATTTGTAGGAGATCCTAAATCATGTTGAGGGCACTATTTAAACTGTCGATTCACTTCTAGTTTCAAGTTTAGTTTAACTGGTTAATGTTGTAAGGAGTAACATTTGAATAATTTATCAATCAACCTGATAGGATACTACGTTATGTAAAAGAACAACACGATTCAATCAACTCTTGTAGTATTATGGAAAAGGGAATTTTCATAAAAAGGTAGCAGCCTTTTGAGAGGGCTGTGGCCCTCCTCAACAACAACCAAATTTACATGTTTTCTCACTCCTAGCGATAGCCTATATGAACCTTTTCCAGATTCGAAAATAACGGCATAACAAACATAAAATAACAATAAAGTAATGAAAGGGAAAGATAACAAAATGTCATATGTTCGCTCTAGGATCAGCCAACTGTCCCCTCATTCATGGGCCTTCTTTTCCTAGAATACGTGAGTCGAATCAGAGGTCTATCATTACCCTCCCTGTCGAGTTCCACCTTGTCCTCAAGGAGAAAATTAGGAAACTGTTGTTGGATTGCCTCGCGAGATTCCCAAGTGGCTTCAAAATCAGGTAGTTCACACCATTTAACCAAAATCTCTTTGACCCTCACAGTGTCACGCCACTGCAGTACCTTCTTCAGGGTCACAACCCATTCCATGTCTGAATTCAATTGAGGTGGAAGGGGCTGATTGTGCTGTTGAAATCCAAGCACCTTCTTGAGCTGGGAGACATGAAAGATCGGGTAGATGTTAGCACCAACCGGTAAATCAAGTTTATATGCCACTGCTCCAATCCGCTCTAGAATGCAATAAGGGCCGAAAAACTTCGATGAGAGTTTCTCATTCTGCTTTTCAGCCAAGGAGTGCATTCTATAAGGCCTCAATTTGAGGAAAACCAGATCACCCTCATCATATTGAACTTCTTTCCGATGTTTGTCTGTGTGCTCCTGCATTTTTACTTGAGCTTTTGCAAGATGAAGCTTGAGTTCCTCGAAAATTGCGTCTCTTTCTTTGAGCTGATTCTCCAAGTCAGCTACTCTTGTAGTTTGACTGCCAAAATGCACTAAAGGTGGGGGTCCCTGCCATATACAGCTTTCAAGGGAGTCATGTTAGTAGATATAGATAGGAAGTATTATACCAGTATTCTGCCCATGGAAGCCAAGAACTCCACTTCTTTGGTTGAGTGCCTGCAAAGCAAAGCAGATAGGTTTCTACGCTTCTGTTTACAACTTCGGTCTGACCATCGGATTGGGGATGATAAGCTGTATTCTGCCATAGGACAGTCCCTTGTAGTCTGAATATTTCTTTCCAAAAATTGCTCATGAAAATTTTGTCACAGTCTGAAACAATAGACCTGGGCATTTCATGAAGTCGAACAATCTCCCGAACAAAAATATCAGCCACCGACTTCGCTGTGAAAGGGTGTTTTAAAGGCAGAAAAAGCGCATACTTAGCCTGCCAACAACCACAAGAATGGAATTATAGCCCACTGATTTGGGAAGGCCTTCCACGAAATCAAGAGAAATATCTTCCCAAATTCTATTAGGAATGGAAAGAGGTTGGAGTAGGCCCAAGGGAGAGGAAGTTACATATTTGTTCTGTTGACATATGGCCTATTCAGCTACAAATTTCTGAATATCTTCCTTCATACCCCTCCAAAACACCTCACTTTTAATTCTTTTATAGGTCCTTAAGAATCCGGAATGTCCCCCAATGGACTGGTATGAAATTCGTGTATCAAGGTAGGCAAAATTCTGGAATTGTTGGGCAGAACCATTCTCCCTTTATACAATAGAGTGCCATGTTGCAAAGAGTCTTGCAATTTCTGAATTATCTCAGCAAAGTTGGAGTTCGCAGCCACTTCTTTTCGTATTAAATCACCGTCTAACACCCTTGGAATAGAAATAGCAGTCAGTTGAAGTGGCTTAGGCTGAGAGATTCGGGATAAGGCATCAGTTGCAACATTTTCCCTTCCTGGTTTATACCGGATCTCGAAGTCATTCCTGATTAATTTAACAACCTGCCTGTGATATTTTGGCTGTATAAGCTTCTGTTCTAACAAATGTTTCTTAACTCTTTTGATCAGTTTGAATCACAAAATGTTGTCCGAACAAGTAGTGCCTCCACTTTTGCACTGCCAACACAATAGCCATCAATTCTCGTTCATGTATTGACTTAAGTTGGTTGCAGGTTGACAAAGATTGGCTGAAGAAAGCAATGGGGCGACCATCTTGAGACAAAGTTGCACCTAATCCCATACCTGAAACATCAGTTTCCAAAGTAAAAGGCTTGGAAAAATAAGTGTCATAGCTTCTTTCAATTGTTGGAATGCCATTTCTGCTTCTGCATTCCAATGGAAAGAGTCCTTGAGTTGCTGTGTCAATGGCCAAGCTATAATTCCATACCCTTTAAAAAATCGCCTATAGTAACCTGTAAGGCCTCAAAAGCCCCAAAGTTCCCTCAAGTTTGATGGTGTAGGCCAATTTACCATTACTCTAACTTTCTCCTTATCCACGTTAACCCCTTGGTAGTTCTATGATAGGTTGGAATACCTTGTGATGATTCCTTGGCACTCATTGGACCATTTCCGAAACTACCCATTTGTCACTAGTAATTTCGCCAAGAAGCTCCATCTGACATAATTCCACAATCAGCCCCACTCCTTCTTCTTGTATTGCCTTAGTCATGGTCTTCAACAAAACTCCTATCTTGCATAAACTGGGGTCCCCTTTTAGCACCACTCGAGAACCATCAACACAAAATTCCTTACATCAGGTTACTCCAATTCACCTCCATATTCCCAATACATCCTAGCCATTTCATACTGAGAATTATATCAGTCCTGCCCAATTGTAAAGGCAGAAAATCCTCAATAATTGTTATTCCTTGAGCCATAATCCTTACTCTCCTGCAAATGCCCTTACTTTTAACTGTTATACGATTACCCATAATTACCCTGTAATTGTAAGTGGAAATTAGGGGTACCCTATAGTTCTTCAATGATCTAGATCG
>JANSVA010000216.1:13664050-13684325 GCA_025504915.1 Erythroxylum reticulatum | reverse complement strand
TTATTAATTTTCTTCATATTGTTATTAATTTTATTATTCTTATTCTTATTATTAATTATTATGATTATTATATTTCTAATAACTGTTAAAAATTATTATTTTTATTAATTATATTTATTATTATTATTATTAAATTCTTTATTATTATTATTAATTATATTTTGAGAATGAAGAAGAAACGTGAAAGATAAAAAAGTATTCAATAAATAATTCTATTCTCGGAATAGTTAAAAACATCTTTTCATGATTTTCAACTATTCTTAAAAATTAAAGAATACCTAATTTTAAGATTAAGTATTATAATATTTTTATCAAACCAAACAAAGAATTATTTAAATTTTAAGAATATATTAAGAATAGAATTTCTATTCGGCTCATCATGGCTTTGCTCTGACATCACCTTCGACTTTCACTGCAAACTCTTCTTCTCCGATTGTAGCGATCTACTTCTTTGCCTCTTTTGTCTTCTTCAATGATGCATTCTTCATTCTGTCTTTCTTCCGTTGCTTTCCTATTTGGGTCCATCTTCTTGTTCACACGCCTCATCTACTTTCTCCCTCTTCAGCCTTACCAGTTTTCATATTGGGCTATAATTAACTTTGTTCATATTCAGTGTTTGCATTTTCATGTTTAATGCATTCTTGATAAATATTCAGTCACCATTGTTCTCTTACGAAGTTAATCTTAATTTTTGCATAACTAATTTGTCTTTAAAATTTATTTAGTGATGATTAGGACTTTGCATTTGGTCCTAATTAATGTCCTGATTTTCTTTGAATTTTTTCTGTAGGGTTGTTCAACTATACTCACTTCTGATGACCTCCACAAGCAAAAGTTAAAATTTATGATTCCCAATTTTTAATATGTAAAGTTTCTCTTTCAATGTATTCCAATTTATTGGAAATGAAAAATGTTGTGTAGCAATTAATTTGTCAGAAGCAATATTCAATTTCCAGGGAATGCATCAGGCATCCTGCGTTTATATACTCGAGCTTGTAACAACATTCTATTGCTTCTTTTCCATGTGAAGTATGAACTCATCTCACAAATTAATTTTTGAACTTTACTAGAGTATTAAATGTTATTCCACCAATTAATTTTTGAACAAAACACACTAATCGGATGCTTAAAAGCATTAGGTTCAACTGTATTAAGTAATTTGTAGAAAAGACCTGTAAATAGTACAAAAATTGTTAAACTGCTTGAAGATTAACCTAAGGATCGTATCCACCACCATTAAAAGCGACTTTAGTTCCTAATGGTATCATTGATCTTCAAACAGTTCAAACCTAGTTTATTTTATATATGAAGCAGCAGTTAATCAAGCAAAATAGGTACTGCCTTATGAATCCTATGGATAATGAAGAATTCATTACCAAGAAGTTGAAGACAAAATATATGCATAACATTGATTAAGTTACTCAAAATTTAGTAGTTTATATTAGCTTAGGATACTCGGACTAGGCCAGGCACGGCCCAAGACCCGGGTCTTGGGTCGTGCCTGGCCTAAAAATAAAAAATGAGCTAGGTTGGGCTTAGTTGAGCTTCAAGTTGCCCAAACTTGGGCTTGAGTTCGGTTGCCTCATGCCCGATTAAGCCTCAGGCCAAGCATGGGCGAGCCTAGCTAACCCGACCTATTGCCACTCCTAGTTCATATTGGTCAAGCAAAAAAAAAAATGATATGTCCAATATGAGCAGTCTGTTTATACAAAAAAGAAAATTAAATAACCATTTTCATATATGTCAGTAGCGCATACATCAACATGCTAATGGCACATACTCCAAAAATTTAGAGGAATTGTTAATCCAATTGCCTACCTTATTTTTACTTGACTGTGAAACTTGTTCTTATGATGATTATGTCAATGTGTTCTCATTTTGTTTGCTTCAGCTTATAATTGTTATGAAGTAATGCTAGAATGTCTTCTAAATCATGAATTTCTTATTTGAAATGATAACTTGAATGTGTGCATATCAATATTTCCCAAATTTCTTTTACTAACATATTCAGATGTACCAACCTAAAAAATTGGAAAAAAAAAGAAACACATTTGTCAATTATTTCAACTAACATAAATTGATAAAATGCATTACTTACGATATTGTTTATATTATCATCAACAATATTTTCATTGCTTAATTATTTTATAATAAAAATAAAATTGTGAATTATTAGAACTAATAAAATTGATAAAAACTAAAAGATTATATACATTGGAAGATAATATATACATTGGAAGATAACTCTATGATAACTTTATTAACATAATGATAAGCATTACTTACTGCAAGGTTTAAAAATCATATTCAAATAAGGTTTATATACTTATGAAGAAGCCTCATCATGTTATATTCAGTTGTCTTTGTAGCATTTTTTAGAGTTGTAATAGGAATTACCATATTTCCTACATTTTTGCACTTATCCTTTCTAAGACAATTTGTTTTAATTTTTTTAGATTTTTTTGGCTCATTTTATTATGTCCTTCTTCCAATTTTGGGTTTACCTAGTATTACTTTTTTAGCTAGAGGATGTATCACCTCTACATTGGTTGAAGGCTAAAATTTTTTACCCCTAATATGTTGTAATATATGGTCATACAAATCTCAAGAACCAACTTTCTTGTAACACTAACCCACAAATATCTCAACCTTTTATTTTGACTAATGGGTTGGACCAATCTTATATTTTAAGGGCATCCATACAGGTCCCATACTCGATAGTCACAAGTTTGTAGCCTACCAATCCTCATAGTATGTTTGTCATCAATTTTAAAAGGTCTCCTATTTGCATGCCTTTTCATCACCATAATTCTAATTATTTCAAACATGTTAATTACTGGTTTGTCTCTAGTTGTTAAGATCCACCCATTGAAAGTTTCATTCATATTGTTGTCAACTATCGAGCATTTAGATTAAAGGTTTGGTAACATCTTGTCCACCTCTCCTTATGATATTCAAGAAAAGTTGAAGCATATCTAAGCTTTATTTTGTCAAGCCTGCTTAGTTGCTCGTTGAAATCCTCATTATGGGTAGACCATGTGCAATTTCAAAAGTACTTTATGAGGTCTTTTCCCTTCCAATTCCTATGCCAATTAAGATATATATGTCTAGCACACATTCGAGGAGTTGCATTAAGTAAAGTCACCTTTACAACTTTAACCAATCTTTAAATCAATTAAAAGAGACATTAGTTAATATTCGATAATATAACCAAATCAATTATAATGATATAAACATGAAGATACCGTCTACACATCAAATATTACTATAAGTCCTTTACCATCATCTTATTCCAAATCAGATGCTAATAGATTAATGAACCAACTTCATAGATTTGTGTTTTCTATCTCTATTATAACCCAATGTAATAGATGCATTCCTTCCTTACCATCCCTATCTACTGCACTTAATAATTGGCCTTGGAATAACCATCTATCTCAAAATAGGTCTTAAATGCATCTATCCCCTTTTCACGACATCAAAACAAATGTTTAATATTTTCAACTATAATAAAAGATAACAAAGTACAATATAGAACAAAATATAACAAAGTATTAGTATGATATATAACATAAGATAATGAAGCATTAATAAGATAAAGAAATTTTCATTTTTCATTACCTATAATAAGGAGCTCTCCTAATTTCTTAATAGTTGTAACTCTACAATTGATCTAGGGTTGCCTAACTTCCACTTATGAGTATATCCTTAAGCTTTTTGTGTTTATTAACATAATTTGTTGCTCTCTCTTTCCTCAATATTTTCTTTTCTCTTCTACACATGAATTAATAAAAATATTAAGTTTCTCTCTGCATTTTTTAACCTTTTTTTGTTGAGATACTAGGTTTCTCAAGAATTCTATCATTGAAATGTCTCATTAAGAATTTCACCGAAACCAATTTTGGTTTGTTAGTTGTGAAACAATATGATCAAGTTTGTAAGTATTTACTTTGTAATGTCTCTTATGCTTATCATATCCAACATACAACTCCTAAGGGAATCCATCAATACACTCAACTCTAATCCTGTTACTATCTCTCATATTTAACTTTACATTGTATCCTATATGTACTGCATAATCGATAAAAACATCTTTAGGTCCTTTTGTAGTTCCAAACTCCATTCCCAATCTTTACTATCGTGCCACATTTGTAAGATTATGCCTAACACTTGAACTTAGTTTATATAAAGCTTCATTGGCTCCTCTCCATAAGGATATTCATCAATATTAATAAAACTACCACAATAAACTGAATCAATTTCAACTAGTTAATGGTCATCCAGAATGTCTAGATGGAAATTTGATTTAACATATCCAACATGAGCATTCATATGTTCACCATGTTCCTCCACATTTTCATCCATATGTTCACCATGTTCATCCATATATTCACCCTATTTATCGACATTTTGACCATGTTCATCCACATTTTCACCTTGTTCATCATTATCATGATCACCAACATATTCCTTTCCTCCAACTATATGCAATATGTTAGAGGTAGGGAAAGGTTTGTCTAAATTATGAGTTACATACCATTATACTCTTATGATTTTTTACAAGGTTTGCTAGCCTAATACAACTTTGGTTTAAGTCAATAAGTCATAATAACTCTGGTACCATATAATATGCCTTATTAATTTAATGGTATCTTGAAATCCTTCCTAATCTCATATATTTTTCTATTACTGACATATCAATGTCAATAGTTTCAAATGTAGCAATATCCTGACCAATATATTTAAATTCAGGTTCTAACATGAAAATTTCACCATAAAAAAGCCTTATATTTCCACATTAGGCCATTATAACCCGTGTAACAACCATTATATAACAATAAAAGAAACATTAATCCATTAAAATGACCAATAGGGAGCTGAGAAAAAATAAAATTAAGAACTACATAAAAGCACAAAAGTAAGCAATATTTATTAAGAGGATTAGTCAGTCATTGCCTGTGATATGCATATTACTCTATGCCTTAAAGATGCTAAATATGCAAAAATCACTAATAATAGTCAATGAAAATAATCATATGAATTTACCTTGAAATATTTCTTCTTTACAATCCTCATAGTATGTAAATGTTAGGGTTATTATAATTAAACCCACCCTCTACTAAATAATAATATTATTATTTTATTAGGACTTTAAATGTTTACATGATTGACTCTCATTTTAATTAGATTTAATTTTCTAATATCAGTAAAGCTCTTATTTAGGACCAAGAAAGGTTGGTTAACCTGTTAAACTAAGACAAGTCCAATCCTATCCTATCATTAAACAATCATTGGACAATTTGCCCCATAAACCATTAAAACATCAAAGATTGATATGGAACAACTTGTTATACGAACAATAAGAGAAGTAACATAAAAAGCAACAACAAAAAGCACATTGCTTTTCACATGTCTAATAAGACTCAAGTTTTCTTTTTTATATAATATAGGTTCCTTTTAAAATATAAAGGAGGGATTACCTCCCATATGCAATACAAACCATAAGGGAGACATGCAAACACATCAACAAAAATGACAATGAAAACATAGTAAGGTAAGAGACTATAAATTACCACACAAAATAAATTAGAGCATAACGTCAAAAGAGAGATGAAGAGTGAAAAATTCATTATAAGAAAGAATGCCTCAAAGAAAAGCGTCAGAAGAAAGACAAAGATGAATAATGAAGAAGCTGTCAAAAGATCATTGTAATTGAAGAAGAAGAGTTCAAAATAAAAACTGAAAGTGAAATTAAAGTAGAGCCGCGATGAAAGACAAAAATTAAGGTTAGGTTGGGTGTAAAATTTTGGGAATTATAAAATTAGGAACAGTAATTTTGCTAGTAAACAATTTCAGTTAGTTATAATATTTTATTAATTTAGAAAATAATTAAAAATAGTTTAGTAATCAAGTTAATAATAATATTAAATTATATTTAAATTTTTTTAGATATATGAATACATTTTATAGCGTTACACGACACATATATAATATTATATGCTCAATTTTAAAATAAAATATTATTATTTTTATGTGAGATATGACTGATGGCATCAACTTTTTTATCGAAGGCAAAGGACCTTTTTCACTATAAGCAAGTTTTGATTCAATAAAAGTTATGTGTTTCCATATAGCTTCTTTTTAAAAACTCTCTCCCTCTTAAGAGCTCAAGTCTTTAATAAGTTTACTTATGCCACACAAAAATACAAGTATGCTTTGTATTTACCTTTATATAAAGATCTTGTACATCAGAAAGTATCAGACCTATGATCTTGTTTGAGTTTCAAGTTAAACAGGGAGGATTGGTTAGCTTAGGTCCCTAGGAGGCAAGCTATGAGAATTGACACTCGTTGAGATGAAGGGTTTATGTCTAGACTAGCATGTCTAAGGTCTTAACTACAATTATCTTTGTTTATCTTAGAGCTTTTATAAAGTTCTACGCTATCATATCACCAGTGGTTTCTTGCTATCCCCATAAACTACATCCCAGGGTTCCTAAGTAGTATCAAAGCCATACACTTTTCTAGTGGCAGTGGTAAAGTTATTGTTGATAAGAGTG
This sequence comes from Erythroxylum reticulatum, assembly GCA_025504915.1. Lineage (NCBI taxonomy): Eukaryota > Viridiplantae > Streptophyta > Magnoliopsida > Malpighiales > Erythroxylaceae > Erythroxylum > Erythroxylum reticulatum. The sequence continues at coordinate 13,677,766 of JANSVA010000216.1, read as the reverse complement.
AGTAAGGAGAGACTCGAATAATCATGAGTGAAGTTTTGACCTCATCAAACCCAGTTCATTTCTTTTAACCTTTTTTAGGAAAATTTATTTCTAAGATAACTCTCTCAAATAAAATAGAAAACTTTGTCGAAATTGCCTACTTACCTAAAGACACTAAGATCTATGATACCTAACTACCTTTATTAAGCCCATATAGTCTATCTCATATATCTAGATCTTTTTATAAGGAGTATTCACTACTTAATCTCCATACATAGATCTCAACCTAAAGAATTAATTCATGAATCTAGATTTAAAAATGTGGCCTAAAATCCAATTCTGCATAGTAATATGTAACTTTAGAGTTTCCCTTTGAACTCATCTCATTACACATATTTACATATAGGTGCTATTTATATAGTCTTAACATTACATGGAAGAAAAGGAATTCCAGCAATAGCTATAATTTCTCTCCTAGACATGACATGCACATCTTACTAGAATGCCTTAATCGACACCTTCTTGACCACTCTCAATAATGAGAGTGTCATCATGACTATTGCTCCAAACTTCAACATCAAGCTTGATCATCTACCCACAAGATTAAAAGTCTAAATTCAAGTTGTTGGAGCTGAGTAAGATCCTACTACTATTATGGCCATTCTCCGTTATCAGATCATTTAGAGATTGTAGAATCATACTCTAGACCTTAATTTTCCAAACTTTACACAAAATGCCCTTTATATGGTAGCAGACAAGTCTTAAAATGAGACACAACTATCCTGATTCCATGCTTGTTGCCATCACAATAATTGGCAGAGTTAATGCATATAGAATGGATCACAAATTACAAGAAAGAATTTCATACTCCTCGTCAATGCTTTATTTAACTACCATTACTCTAATTTCAAGAAGTTTGAAGGATGGAAAGATAAAGTTTATTTTCATCAAGCTTAGAGAAGAGAACCCAAAATTATCCAGAGCCTCTTCTAGGCAAATAATGATGATTAATCCAACATTTTCTCATAAAAAAGTCATTAATGGTCCTCCAATCCACTATGTCCACTCCAATGGATATGAGGTGAATCTCAACCATGTCAATGGACATTTCATATGAGATATAGACCCATTTATGTGCGATTCACATTCTGAATAAAGGATGATAAAAATTCTAATAGTGATGATGAAGAATAGGTCCCATAATGGAGAAAAGAGCTAAGCAGAAAGTTAAGATCTTAGTGCCAACTACAAAAGAAGATCCAAACCAAGCATGATGAAAATGATGGCTCAAGACCTTGAATCGATCTTAGGAATCCTAAACCTAAGCCAAAGGATCTCTTTAAACTATTGAGAACAATTGGAAAGGAACACTAGATCCAACTAAGATGTTTTTTGCCAATAATTTCTCCAATCTTTAAGGATTTCCTCAAACCATTACCTTGTGTGATTATGAGGTCATCTAAGGAAGATTTTTCATCTTTAGAAGCCCACAATAATAAAATGATTGGGGTATCTGTGAGGGAATACTCAAGATCCATAGGTATCAATCTACACGACAATCATGTACTTGTTTTTCTGGTAGAAGAATATTAAATTGGCAAACACAAAATGTTGTAGCAAAAAAAATGTCTTTTGTAGAATTGATTCAAAACTTGATAGTTTATCATAATAAACACAAGGACTAAATTCAAAGGTTGATGTTATAACTCTCCATATGTGACAATTATATCAACGACTACTCGATCAAGTTGCCCAACTTGATTCTGATTTGAAAAGATATATTGACCAATATTATTATGGACCAAATTTCTCTAAAAAAGAAAGATAACTATAAAAATTTTAAGAAGAGCTCAAAAGAATTAAGACAAATACGATTAAAGAACAATCCATAGCTATATATGAATCATACCCCTCAACATTTCCAATCGTAAGACCTACTTATAACACTCCATCCTATCCTGAAGTTGTTGATTACAAAAAAATCTTTAAATTATCTTATCTCTTGTTCAGAAAAACCTTGCAAAACCATCAAAACCTTTTAGGTCAAACTCGCTAGCAAAAGACATTCCCTCAACTCCTAAACCTTTACAAATCAAAACACCACCAAGTTCTCTATAAAAATAAAGACCTTCCCTAAACACAACAAAACAACCCCTACCCTACTAAGGATTCATAGCTTCCCTTCAATCAGTTTTAGATAGCTCTAAAGGTCACAAAATTCTAGATAACTCTAATAATCATAATGATAGTCAAGATTCTAATTCTTTTACAGAAAGCTATGAACATCTTGCAAATCTCACTCAAATATCTCAAATGATGATGTTTGTTCCATACTTTGCTCAACCATACACAAAAGTTGAACCTGAGGTTGATGATGTTCAGTCAATGACTGAACCAATCAGACCACAAGTAGCTCCCATCTACAAACCTACTTCAGGACCATGGTTCACTTTTGATGATGTCCTACCAATAAAATGGAGAAATTAAATACATGAATTTAGTGCCTGTATAGATCTTCAAATGACAAGGCTACATATTTCCCTTGAAGACATCTTTATAGAATTTATCTACAGAATGACTGAAACTTTAAGAGAATGGTTCCAAAGCCTTAGTGAATATAAACACATGTTAGTCTTACAATTATCAGAAACCAGTTCCTTGTTAGGAATGATCCATAAAGAATTCATTGGATATTTCCAACTCATTGATTGACAAAGTACACATGAGTACTTTGAAATGAAGTGTTGCCTTATGAATTAAAAAGATTTGTAGAAGCATTTTCAAAGAATTTCTTAAAAATATTATATGCTTAATGGTTTCAATGATGTCAATCTCTGGTACACATTTATTGCTTCCCTTCCTGATGATTTGCAACTCGAATTATAAAGAACAGTAAACTCTTCATAGAGACATGATTGAAATCTCTCTCAGAGAAATTTACCAATTAGCTTTAGTAATGCTGGACAAATTATACGAACAATATAAGTTCTCCAAAGTTATGCTAAAAGGCGGACCTTAACTCAAACAAGCGTGTAAGAAGCCTTACTTAAAGATCAAATGCAAAGACAAGGAGAAATGTAAGTGCAATATAAAGAAGGAGAAACACTTTAGAAGAAAATCATTCTGAGTTCCCCTTTCAATAGAAAGAGGAAAAAGAAGATAAGATTTTTCAAATGACGAGCTTCTGACGACAAAAAGTTTGACTGCTGTTACCTACGTGGAAAAACAAGTCCTTATGCAAAAAGATTCCCTAAAACGACCAAAAAGAAATCATTCTGAGTTCCCCTTCAATAGAAAGAGGAAAAAGAAGATAAGATTTTTCAAATGACGAGCTTCTGACGCTAAAAAGTTTGACAGGTGTTACCTATGTGGAAAAACAAGTCCTTATGCAAAAAGATTCCCTAAAACGACCAATAAGAAATCATTCTGAGTTCCCCTTTCAATAGAAAGAGGAAAAAGAAGATAAGATTTTTCAAATGACGAGCTTCTGACGCCAAAAAGTTTGACAGGTGTTACCTATGTGGAAAAAAAGTCCTTATGTAAAAGGATTCCCTAAAACGACCAAAAAGGATATGGAAATCTTGCAGTTTATTAAAGCTATAATACCCATAAGAGATGTAGAGGACATCAAGACTCTTTTTGAAGAACAGTCTAGTGAAGATAACGAGACACTATTTACATTATTGACTATGAATCTACTAATGATGAAGCCTTTTCTTTTAATAAAGAAGATGACAAACAAATGTATATGATGAAGCAATCTTGTTTAAAGATAGAAGCAAGAAAGCCAATAGTAACACGACCATATGTCAAGCTCCCATTGCTTCTAAAGAAGTATCACAAAACAATCCCAACTATTGGTTAAATAGATATAGGCTCTTGTAGAAGTGTTATGAAACCACATATTCTTTCCTAGCTATTGGCTACATAGATATAGGCTCTTCTGGAAGTGTTATGAAACCACATATTCTTCATACAGAAGAAAGGCAACCTTATGAGGGATACTTTACTGCAACTGATAGCAAATCCTTCAAGAAAGACCTTATCACAAAGAGAAGGATTATGGTAAGCTTCTTCCCAAGTTATATCATTTGGAAAAAATTATTAGGAAGCAGTCTTCCTTGTCCTGACATAATTATCAGGATGGATTTCTATTGCCAAGCATAAAAGTTACAATTCTTACCAAAAGGAATTTGTTACAAACAAGATTTTTATGAGTGCACTGAAGACCACAACATCTTTAAGCTACAACATGTTACCACTAGATATGAAGATATTAAGGATCAACTCCTACAATATTAATTGAAAAGTCATCACCAAAGGCCACTGGTTCGGGAATGAATCTAGATGATTTAAAGATGACACAAGAGGAATGTGCTATGCTTTTGAAAAAATGACAGATTGAGCTGACAAAATCATATTGGGCATGTCAAGCTTTTTATATGGAAAAAGAGCGTAAAAGAACAAAGGAAAGAAGAGGTTAGTTATTGATTACAAACTTCTTAACAATTTTCTTCAGGATGACAAGTTTCCTCTGCTTAAGATAAAATACGCAAATGTTATTTCTGGAAGAAGGAAAAAATATTCTCAAAGTTTTATTTTAAATATGGATTTTGGCAAGTGGGTAGTGATATAAAAGATCAGCATAATACAACATTCTACATTCCTAATGCTCAATACTAGTGGATAGTCATATCATTTAGGCTAAAAGTCACCCCATCATTGTTCCAGAAAGCCATAACAAGGATCTATGATGGTATCCTATCAAGTGCTTTGATTTTCATTGATGATATCCTACTTTATTCACAAACTCAATAAGAGCGTCAAGCCTTATTAAAAACCAAATTTGGATTTTTCAAAGAAGTACGAGATTATGATCTTAGTTTGCAAAATCAAAATTGGATTAGCCTATATAGGATTTCTGGGCATGAATTTTATGATGGTTTCTACCAGTCCACTCCACATATAGTTGGTGAACTACTAAACTTCTTAAAAATGAACCTTATTGTTAAACAAATCCAACATTTTTTGGGAATTGTCAATTATATTAGGGATTTCATCCCTTATGTGTCAAAATATGTTAGTTATCTATCAAAGCTATTGAAGAAAAAGCCACCACAATGGGAACCTGACCAGATAAAGGTAATTAAGCAATTAAAGAAGATCAGTTGGCATCCAACTCTACTGAAGATTCCTAACAAAGGAAAACAAATCTTATAGATTGATGCTAGTAAAGATTTATAGGGAGCAATATTAATAGAGGAAATAGAAGGAAAGAGGTTTTACTATGGACATGATAGCAGACAATTTAAACACTCAGAAAAGCATTATCACACAATCTGCAAAGAGATTCTGACAATTAAAAGAGTTATACAAAAGTTTAATTTCCGCCTCAACCTTTATCTCTTTACAGTAGAAATGGACAATAGGTCATTCCCAAAGATACTGGATCTAAACAAAAAACTTATGCTAGAGAGTCAATTGTTTCACTAAAAAGATTAGTTCTCTTGTTATAACTTCACAGTTAAACACATCAAAGGCCATCAAAACTTTTAAGCTAATTCCCTCTCTTGGTTTTAAAAGCATATCAGTATTATCACTCCTTTAAGAACTATTTCTCTCATCCTTTCAATGGTTGACTTATCTAGCACTGCCAAGATAAATAAGTTCTTTCCTCTTGTTGCAAGAATACCCACTGCAATTGATGAGATAACTTCTCTTACCCCTCTATAACTTCTCTTGCCTTGCTAAACCTCTTCTACTACCTCCACCTTTTTCTCAACCAATTAAGCTTACATTGCTACCTATGATGTTTAAGATTCTGACACCATATCTTATTGTATTTTTCATTAATGGCTCACAATCGGATAAGGCATTATGGTATTTATAGGCACTCTCTACCATTTACACATTTGTTATCTTTCTTCCTTCCTTGTGGATCTATCAATATTTATGTGATAGAGAAAATGAGGGTTCGCTCTTATGAATTTTCCTTGAGTGGTATCAACCATTGATGAGATGGAGGACTCAACTCTCACAAATTATTGATGATCTCAGGTTATAGGAGACTCCATTAGAGAAGTAAACCACTCAATGTTTCTTTGTCCTTCACCGATCTTATAGCACATCACATAATAGATCCATCTACTGTAGGAATCATGTGTATTTCTAGTATACCTCAGTCCAATGGCTAAGATACATGAAAAATGACCTTAAAGGCCTTAGGCACTTTCTTAAGGACCTAAACTATTTTCCTAACTATGCACTGCCAGTTGTCTCTATATCTATTAGTCTTTACTCAAGAGAATTCATTCCTAGAGAATTTGAAATTTCAGATTTTGACATTCTGAACAACCCTATAAACTTGGACCTAGACATTGCTGGACCATCTCAAACTCAAACATCCTCCTTCTAGGACCCTCAAGATTCAAATGATATTTTCATCATGAATAAAGAGGGGCTAGATAAAATTTTGAAAACTTTAAATATAAAGAAGTGAGCACTAATAAAAGACAGAGAAAAACTGGTGATAATAGTGACAATAAGGATGTCAAAATATACCCAGCTCATAGTCAATGGGTTTGGTCCTATCAAACTAAGCCACGGGCTGGCTGGGTATGACCTATAACATTTTGGGCCAAGACATGGGCCAGGGGTCACAGACTGCGGGCCAAGGTGGTCGAGCTGAGCTATGGTCTGGACCAAGTAGCCCAACTCGTGGCCCATTATTAGCCAGAAACAAAATGACGTCATTTTAACAACGTCATTTTCTTATAAGCAAAAACGACATCATTTTGCCTCTTATTAAACGAAAGCCACCCATCCCAATTGTCTCCTTCCCTCGCACGCTTGCCCCTGCCCCTCAGCGTCCTGCCTACCTCCATCTCCCTTCATCCTTGACCTCTCACTCATAGCCTCACCCAGTGACCCAGTTGCTTTCACAGTTTCACTCTCACTCACACAACACTTTTCACTTCTCTGTTCTTCTTCTTCGTTTCACTTTGTTCCTTCATTCTTCTTCTTCGTATATCATCTATCGTGGCAACGTTGAAGGTAAGCTCTCATTCTCTCTTTGTCAATTTGTTTTTTTGGTTGTCTTGAGATGTGATGTGGCTAATTTGAGAAATTTGTTTGTTAATATTGGGAATATGGGATAATGCTTGTAATGTGTTTAATAAAATGCCATAGATATCAATGTGTTTGATTTCACACTTCAAACCATCTTTCCTGCTACATTAGTATTTTGATCTTCTGTTTGTATTAACCCTGGGTTAGTATTATCAATTCATACTTCTTTCGTCTTAGCTTTCGGGGTCAGCAGTATATATTCCCAGTGCCCCTTATGTCCTTCAAACTTATTTATATTCAATCTTTTTACTCTGGTAAGTTATTCTACTTTTCTACGTTTCACATTTCAAATACCTATTCAAAGTCTTTGGAGCTTGTAAACTGCATATTGCAATGTGAAAGAGAATGGCGTATGCATATTTAAAGATTCTAGTTTGAACAACAAAATTTAACTAGTATACTGCAACAATCATAAGTCGAAGACAAGTTGCTTATCATGATTAGCAGTGATACGAAAGGTACTCTGTCTTTGGATGTTTTGTATATCTAGAAGAATGAATATAGGAGAATTAAGATTAGATAGCTGATAGTAGCAATAAAGTGCATGTGAGTATGAAGTTAATCTTAAGAAGCATATGTCATATTTGTAGATATAACCTGTGACTAAAGGTTAGGAAACTGAATAACAAACTTAATTTAAAATAAAATATCTTAAACTATTTTATTAATCTCTAGTTATCATTCTTAATGTTGTGTTGGATACAAAACACGTCAACTGCATCTAACTACTATTGCTCTATTTTACCTCTCTTAAGATCATTTTAAAGCTTCTAAATTCCCTTAATTGCAATACATCTGTGACGTTACAAACTCCAATCATCATTCCTTTTATTAAATGAAGTTGTCTTTAGGGAACTAGTGAATATATATATATATGGTGTGCTGTAATGGACCAATTTTTTACCAACATCCTCTGCCAAATCTTGTAAAAAGTTATGTCTTAACATGGATATCTTTGGTCATTCCATAAACCATAAAACAAACAAATGATCCTTTGAAAGTTTAATGGCTAAAGAATATACATTAGTGTTACTTCTTCCTACTCCATTCCCAACTCTGTGACTACTTTTCTCATCCATGTCCTTTGGCAAGAATCAAAAGTAGCAATCATGTATTCTACTTTTATTAGCGAAAGTGTCACCGTAGGTTGAACCCATACTAAAGAAGTTTCAATGAACTTATACCATTTGCATATTAGTGATAACAAATGCAAGATACGAAGAAATAAATCAACAGAAGTCATTATGAATGATTCAACATAAAACGATGATTACATTAGGATCATTCAACTGAATAAAGCGGGATCATGATACACAACAGACCAAATTGGTATCTCATATAAGAAATATTCCTCATTCTAGTTAATATATTATCCAAAGACACCAAAAGAAATAGAAAAGGTGAGATGTTAAGAAACACAAAGGAATGATTCATATACAGATTAGTACTCAATCTCGAATACAAAACAAACTTAACTTGATGCTTATGGAATTGTTCCTAGTTCTATCAGTAAAGACTAATGGCTACATCCTGATGTTTCCATATGGTGGGACCTAATGTTCTTGTTTCCCCCCAATGCTTCATCTCGTAATCACAATATGGAGCAAGCCTTTTGTGTCTTTCTCTTCTTTTTCTTCTTCTATTTTGGTGGCTGGAGAACCATTTTAATGGCCACATAAAAAACAACTTTAATATTTTGTGTTTACAAATGATAGTTAAAATGACTCATGTCAGTAGTTCAGCTTTATCTTAAGCTTGTAACAAGAGGACCAAAATACACATATCTTATAATGTTCATGTGAATATGAAGTTAATGCCTTTATCATCTTTGTATTAATCCTCTAAATGATAAACCTAACTTATTTGGACATTCTAGCATATTCAAAGTTCGGACATTCTTTGATTTTCTTGAATATTTTGTTTTATATGGAATATTTTAAGTAGAATGTATGCAAAGTATTTTGATTAAGAATGTGTCATTTTCTAATACATTCTTATTTCTAACCTCAAGTATTTATATAAGATTGATTATCATATTAATTAATTTCTTTTAATATGTGTAATAAAAATACAAAATTTTACAATGATTATTTAATAATATATATAATATGAAAAGACAATAATATTTATACAACTATACAAGTAAAAAAAAATCAACAACAACTAAAAGTACAACAACTACATCAATTAAGAGTTTTTGTACATAATTTATAAAAAGATTAAAGGTTTGAAAATATTATGTTATAAACGTAATAAGCGTATTTTTAAAAACCATATTAAACAAAAATATAATAATTTATTAAACACGTAAAATTAATATTTGAAATAAGTTCATTGTACTTAGATAATAACTTTTTTATATTTACACTATAATTAATTGTTATAATAAAATTACATAATTAAAATTAAATCACTTGTTTGTAGGGAATAATTATGACAACATTATCGTTGCTACATATTTTTAATAAATATATATTGGTTTATATTTTATATCTTTTTATTTTATATAAATATTTTTGTATAATTTATAGGTAGTTTTATCTTTAACTTTATTATAAATGGTTATGCTATGATTTATATTTTATAAATTTTAAAAAAAATAACTATATCTTTTTCCAATTGCCTTAAAATAAATATATAAAAAATTTTAAAATATATTAAATGACTTGGCTAATTGAGACTCGATGGATTGAGCTTGGCCACGGGTCATTTGAACTCGACCCGCCCACCTGTCACAGGTTGTTATTGGCTCACCCGAGCCATAAGCTAGGCCTATCTGAAAATTTTTTGAATCAGGGCATCAATTGCTGGGCCGAGCCCAGCCTGTTAATAAGCCTAATTTATAATCATAGCGAGAATTTAATTGACTATTAGGATTTCTTTTATTATTACGAGTCTCTTTATTTGAAATCATTTGTCTCTATTTTTTAAGTGTCTTCATTCTTCTATATTTATTGTATGTTGTGAGTCATTCTTGATGTAATATTAATTTTTTATCTGTTGAAGTTGTTTTTATCTTGACGTGACTTTTTCTCTTTATCTAGTTTGTCCTTTTGTAATTGCCCATAAGCTTTATCTTTGTCTTTTGTAATAAGATCGACATGAATGCCAGATGTCAATCTACAAGTCATTGTTCTAGTTCTTTCTAGAGCCACGTCTCCTCTCGAATTGCTACGTGTCTTTGTCGCTTACGACTCATAACTAGGCCTTCTAAATTTGTGCCTCTTTGTCAGTTGGGTGTCTCTCCGGTTTTTAAAGAAACGATTTTCAGGTAAGTCCAAAAGCATGCATCAGGCGATAAGATCCGTTCGAGCCCACTCTCCTACAGTTTTCTTCTCATCAACGCCGAACAAACTTCGTCAAAGAGCTTCAGGGGTCAGCTTCAGGCAGGTCACAACAATGTCTAACAAACCAGAGGGTGATAACAAAATGGACAAGGCTCAAAAATCCCAGAACCCTACTGAGAAAGAAGGGTTTGTGCCTGAATCTTGCTTTGGTAATGCATTCGCTGTTATTTATTATTTTTCTTAGACCCAGATTGTTATTTCTTATTGTCTTTCAATTAAACAGGGACTTGATGTCACATTCATTTGGAGAAGGGTACGCCACGAGGTCCGACGAAGAAGGATTTGGTGGCATTTATGGAGGAAATCAGTCAATTCCTGACGATGATACTGACAAGAAAATCCATGAAAACCACCCTTGTAATATTTCTATCATATTTAGACCACAAACTTTTATTTGTTGAACTTGTTTCTTCCCTTTTTATCTCTTCACTAACGTATGTATTATGTGGACTGTACGATCGATCCTGAAGCTTATGACAAGACCCAGGGAAGTGAGGTCAAGGAAAAGGAGAAGGCACGTTTTCAGACAAACGGATAGAGTTAGTTCCTGATCGACTTGTCAGTTTACTCGGGGCACTCAAGTTTTCTTTATGTTGATAAATCGCGGAGATAAAAGAGATTTGAAGGTTTTTGTTGTCTTTTAGTCTTAAGAATATTGATAAAATGAATAATTGCGTTGTATTTCTGATGTTATTTATAGAGTTAGGTACAGAGGATATGAACAGAAACGATTGAAAATATACTACAGAAGAACTATAATTATCTATAGTAACAGGCGTTATCAGAAAGAAAATAAGGTAGTTGGAATATTGGCCCTCCCTACGAGGACAAGTAATTGTGAGTTTGTCCTGGAGATGATGAAGTTTGATTGAACAAAGAGTTTTTGTAAGAACATCAGTAATCAGCTGGATGTAAAGTTTGTTTGCTATCAGATCTCGAATAAAGTGAATTGTCAATCTGAACGCATGAGAGATTGAATCAGAACTAAGAAAAGTAGCACCAAGTTATCATCCCAAAGAATAGGTTTAATACGAAGGAGACCAATTTTTTTAAGAAGTAAAGTGATTCGACAAAGTTATGCAAACATAAGAGCAATATTGCAATATTTTGTTTTAGTCCTGTATGGAGCAACTGTTGGTTGTTTGAGTTATTGCATACAGATGGTTGTATTTGTTCCTTTAAAAATGGATTTTTGGTTCCTCATGGAATAAAAACCTTTTTTAAGAGAGGAGATTAGATTCCAGAAAGATGTGATGTAAAAGGATGATCATCAGAAACAGTACGCCCAATCACCATCACAAGAAGTATGGAGATTGAGAGAAGGTTTAGCAAAGTGAATTTCATGAGATGTATGTCGAAGATAAATGAAGAATACGTTAATTGTAGTTTAGTGGGCATTAGTAGGACAGTATAAGAATTGAGAGACTGTGTTAACAGTAAATTGGATGTCGGACCGATGGGGCTAACAGAGTACGGAGGCATAAGGGAGGTTGTAGGATGCAAATTGGGATACCCAGCTAGATTAGGGTTAACTCACGAAGAGGTGGAAGAGGTGTTGTGCCTCGCTCTTGCGATGTCTCCCGCCTCCTCTGCTGTGCCTGCCATGTGAGTGATGATCACTCTGCGATGTCTCTTTGGAAGACTACTTGATTTTAATATTTAGCAAATAATTTACTTGGCTAAGGTTTTTAAGTACTAAATTCTCGTGGTTTTGATTGTTGATTGTTTGTTTGTATAATGTCATTCACATAAGTATAGATAGTGTCTTTGCCTATATTATAAATAAAAAGAGAAGCGTAACTCTTAAATGTGGTGAAATTAAATGAAGTTATATCATGCCATAGAGCCTCACAAGGAATATATATTGCTTTATTTAATTTGAAAATATGAGTCCGATATGAGTAATTCTTAGGGTTGTTGCATAATCATATTATAAGAAATATGTTTATACAATTTTTAAAATTCTACAATTTTTCTAAATTGTAGCTTAATCAAGCAAATAACAATACTTATTTCAGAAAAATATTTCCTAAGCTTTTTCAAAGACTATTAGTTACAATTAATTTTATTCTTTATGTTTATTTTTGTAGTCCAATATATTATTTTAGCTACGAATTATTTTTCGTAGTCAAAGCAATTACGATGAATAGTCAAAAACCATTTTTATGCTTTAGGTTGTGGTTTTTAGTTTTGGCTATTAATATCAACGTAATTATATTTTTATTACCAATGATAATTATATATTAGATAAAACTTAAAGATTCACCATCATCATCATCATTACCCAGTCCGAAATTTCGCATTGAAGCGAGATCTGGAGAGATCTGATAGTATGCAGCCTTACCCTTACATTGTAAACATGATGTTTCCTATAAACCCACATGTAAATGAGACAAGATAAGAATAATACAGATTTCAGAGGGAAAAGACAGAAGCAACAAAATATGTTATTAAATAGATAAAAATTACACTAAATACAAAAATAAGTAAAAACAAGGTATGCCTGATGAAGTCCAAATCCGCGCGTACCTGATAAGCTACAAAGACCGAGTCATCTCATTTCTAGTTACTCTAAGAGTCCTTGCTCGTATACTTTATAGGTATGTCAATCCTACTATCTCCATAATCTGTGTGCCACAGGACTCATCTCCAGATAACTACTCTATTGTATTGGTGAATTGCAAAGGTTAATCTCTTACCTTTATCCGCTCACGTCAAACTCTTCTATTTCCAGCTAATACCTCATTAAGATTCAACTCAAACAAATCTTTCTTGATCACTTCCCTCCAAATCTTGTAAGGCCTACCTCTTCTCCTCTTGTATTCACTAAAGGTTATCCTCTCACAACTACGCACCAAGGCATCAGAGGGTCGCTTGCGTATATGTCCGAACCACCTAAGTTTAGTTTTTCGCAACTTGTCGGCTACACTTGCCACTCGTACCTATCTCTCACCACACTGTTTCGAACCTTATCTCTCTTGGTAATGTCACACATCCACCGAAGCATACGCATTTCTGCTACCAACAACTGTCTAGTATGTCGGCGTTTGGCAGGCTAACACTCTGTCCCATATAACATAGTTGAGCGGATCATCGTTTTATAAAACTTCCCCTTAACTTTTACAAGAATCTTTTTGTCACTTAGGGTATGTTTGGATGTGGGTGGAGGGATGGAATGGAATGGCCCAAATGACTCAGGCCATTGTTTGGGAGTCTATTTTGAAACAGGATGGAATGGCAACTGATGGCTTTGGAAGCCATC
>JANSVA010000216.1:13581361-13617950 GCA_025504915.1 Erythroxylum reticulatum | reverse complement strand
TTCTGCTGGAAAAATGATTTCTTAAAAGTTTTGAAATCTACCGTTTCTCCAAATATAGCATGCTTTCTTTTTCCGATACAACACATAGCGTAACTATAGTTAGTATCGACAAGTACGGGTCGATCCTAAGAAGACGATGAATATTAGTAATTACCGTTACCTTATTATCTAGTCTATGAATTTAATTTTAATTTTTAATTAAAGAAAATAAAAATTAAGGAATTAAAATAAAATATATAGCAATACTGAATAAAGAAATAAGAAATCACTAAGAAAATAATCAATATTAAGAATTAATGTCTAGGTAATGAATCCCACTAAAACTATTAAATAATTAACCTTTTATATTGTTTTATTGACTATGGGACCATGGAAATTCCTATCGTATGCTGATACCTCACTTAAGACTGCTAACAACTATTCTTAGAATTATCAACCGATATTATTTAGGTTAAAGGTATTAAGATTGCTTTGCTGATTTGCGATTTTTTTTGTAAAATGAATGAAATATATTAACTAAAGTAGTAGTTAATACACGTTTACACCTATTACTAAGGTGATCAATATATCTATAGCTCTAAGCTATATCCACATTAAAGTTTATGCAGTCGATTTATGAATTTTGTTATTAGGTTTGACCCTAATCTACAGGATTTATGTTGAGCTATCTTTAGGTTTGCAATCACCTCCTTTCAATTACAGTATATCTATTCATACATAGTATTTCTCAATCTCTATGTTATGAAATCAAATTATGTACTAATATTCTAGATCTATTAGAACATATATTAAAAACATAACTGAATCACAATAGATCAATCAAAACAATTTTATTAAACAAAAGAGTAAAAAATGTTATAACACAAACTAGGGTTCATCTTACCTAGACACTAAAGATGTTTAATTACACACGATAGAAAACGAAATCAAACATAAACTGGAAGAAGAACAAATAGAAAGTAAAGAGTTCATAATTCTAAATCTTCCTTTCTCTTCTATCGAATGTTCTTATAAGTTTCAGGTTAATATTGTAATCTATTGGATCTTTTGATGATTTCTTCATGTTTACCACTTCTTTGGATCAACATCGTCCCTTCTGGACATTTACCACATATGGAATCATCTCCAAAAGTCTGCTCTCTTCTTTTGCCTTCGCTCATGTCCTTTTATAGCAAAATTTAGAGTTTTTAGGAGATACATGGTTTAAATATGTAAAGTCACGATTTTAAGTATTTTTTGAGTTGCATGGTTTGATACACTACCTTGTATCAAACCATAGAACTCATATTTAAAATCGTGACTTTACATATTTTTAGAGACTTACACATTAAAATACATGGCTGTATATCTCCAAATTGCTTTAAATCTTAAATTTGTGCCATGATTTCACTTGAATTTCTCTTTTTTTGGTCCTTAAAGGCAACTATAACCTATAAATGCACTTGAAGCAAATTAAGTGCTAAATATATAATAAAAGGATATCATATCAAACAAAATTCATCAAATATGGGTGTACAAATATGGTAAAATATGCATATATCATGATACACCAAGAGTTAGCAATTTAATAGACCTTCAATTATCAAATTAACGGTCAATCAAAGAGAGATCTTGATTGTGGAATTAATCATCTAATAGATTGTTTCACATATGATTAAATAAGTTAGGAATAGTTTTGTGAATCAAGAGATTATAAATTATAATTATTGAATTCAATAGGGTCAACTGATTAGATTTAGAGAGAGAGTAACCAAAATATTAGGAAATCTAGGATCAAACAATAATTGAATCAACAAGAACAATGGAATCAAAATAAGAAAATAATAGTTCCTAAATATTAAATGTTGATCAAACCTTAATTTTGTTGGTAGCTCACTTGTTATTTAATTATTTGTTTAGTGTATTTATTTGTTATTTAAATTTAATTCAAATCAATTTTGTATTACTTTAGAAAAAGTTAGATCCAAATTGTTAGGTGTTCATAAATCCTTGTGGGAACTATAAACTTAGTACAATAAGATACTATTTGTAGACTTGCAGGTATTAAGAATTTTATTATTATATAAAACTTGCTCAAGAAGTTTTTTAGCACCGTTATCGGGGATTTTAGCATTAGGATGATTTGAATTCCTTTGAATTAACAAATTTATACTCTTCTTTTATGCTTATAATTGCATGAACACAAGAATCACCTGAGTTCAAGTAAGGTTGAAGAAACCCCAACTTTTGACATTATAAGGCAAGAAAGAGAAATTCAAAGAACGGAATGCTAAGAAGAGATACAAAGGAAAATGGTAGAAGAATTGAATCATGGGAAGCAGTAGACAACCCTTATGGTTTTCATGAGGCTAGGAGTCAATGCAACACAACAAGGAATCACCAAACCACCAGTATAGATAAATACGTTCGAGATCAAACCCACTATTGAATATGCTACAAATCAACGTGCAGTTCTATGGATTGGCCAATGAGGATCCTAATGCTTATTTTGTGAATTTCTTAAAAAAATGACATTTTTTTAATACAATGGGTTATTGGAAAGATGAGGTTAGAATGAGGCTTTTTCCTTCACACTTAGGGATAGAGCTAAGGCATGGTTAAATTTTCTCAACCTAACCAATGCCATGATGTGAGAGTAGTTAGTGCGAGCCTTCTTAGAAAAGTACATCCCTCTAATAGAGATGACAAGATTGACAAAGGAAATTACCAATTTCTAACAAAATGAGGGGGAGTCACTATATGGAGCATAGGAGCGATACAAAAATCTGTAAAGGAGATGTCCTCACTACAACTTGCCTAAGGAATTCCTATTGCAAACTTTTTATAATGGAGTTAATCCATCCACGAGGGGCATCATAGATGTAGCTATTGAAGGATCTTTGATCCGCAAAACATTTAAGGAAGGATAATATTTGCTAGAGGAGATGGAAAATGATAGCTATCTTTGGAAAATGATTACTATTGATTTAGTCACAATATTATGGATGCTAGTTATGTAAGTGAGATAATCATATTATAACTGATTGCTTTTTAATGTAAAACAATAATGTGGACTAGTTCTACTTCATAGGTGCACAGTTTGGTTAAGGAGAAGGGAATAATCTTTATTCCAACATAAACAATCCTGGGTGGAGGAACCACCCACCATTTTCTTAGTCAAACAATGCAAAAACTTAGTTAAAGAATCAAGGCCTACCAGGATTTCAACAAGAGAAGTTCAGTATAACAAATTCCAAGATGGGAAAATTTATGGGGATGATAGCATGTAAACTTACGAGTCTGAAGGGGAAGTTCGAGCAAGTAACGAAGAACCATGCCTCTTTTATTTACAGCTTGGAAGTTCAAGTGGGTCAACTTGAGAATGCATTATCTATATGAAGTGTGGGGAGTCTTTCAAATAATACCGAAGAAAATCTAAGGGAGCAACTTAAAGCGATCACACTTAGCAGTGGGAAAGAGCTCGAAGCACTAACTAAAAAATAAGTTGAAACTCACTTTATATATGACCAAGAAAAGAGAAAAAGATAATAGAAGAGTAATTGGATGCATAATTTGCAAAGTTCATTGAGAAGCTGAAGATTGTAAATTAACTTATTTTTTTGTGGAGGCATTGGAACATATGCTCAAATACGTGAAGTTATTGAAAGCCATTATCAAGTAAATGAACTTGGGAAGATAATCAAATGGTGGCATTGATGGAAAGCTGTAGTTCCATTATCACCACTCATATGCCTTCTAAATTGAAGGGTTTAAGGAGTTTTATAATACCCTGTATAGTTGGTGACTTGAAATTTACGAAACGTCTATGCAACTAAGGCATACGTATAAATCTTATGTCTTTGTCAATCTTTAGGTAATTGGGTGATGTGAAACCAATTTTGATGCTTATTTAGTTAGTGGATCAATTGATTAAGAGGTTGTTTGGTGTGGTATAATATTTTATTGTTAAGGTAGATAAATTCATTATTCCTGTGGACTTCATAGTACTAGACTTTGAAGAGGATAAGAATTGTCCACTAATTCTTGGATGACTGTTCGTGAACACTGGGATACTATTGATAGACATTTATGAAGGAAAATTGATTCTTCAAATTGGTGATTGTCATGACTCGGAAATACGTCGAGCATATGACAACTGCGGCATACCTAGGCTAAGGATACTTATGGTACCCTTAACTCAACTATGCAAGGCTAACTGAATATCCTTTAAAAACATTTGAACAACACAACGACTATATTTTGAAAATCCCAAAACTCAATTAAAATACCTATAAATCAGTTTTAAACACACTTCTATATTAACATTTAAAACTCTACCACAACTTCTAGACTTTTAAGTCCACTCAAGAGTAATCTCAACAATAGTACAAAAGGCTTATACATAAGGTCATTTACAAACCATAAGATAGTCAATAGTTAATTTACAAAATCATAAAGTATATCAACATAACCAACTTAATAAAAATAGTTCATGAGTCACTATACAACAAAAGTACAAAACATAGACTACCCATGTGCGGTAATGCCCCGAAAATGTCAAAAGACGACACGATACACTCAAAGCTACAAGCTCACTAAATTAACCTGTATGGTTAAAAAGCGGAGGGGGTGAGTACACTATATACTTAGTGAGTAGGAAAATCATATATCGCAAATAGAACTCGATACACACCAAGATGGTATAGAAAACCTATGAAGTGAACATATATGACATAAAAACGCATAGGCCTAGCCTATGACTCCACGTATACTGGTTAGGAACCACATAGGCCTAGCTTATTAATCACCTATCCGGTGAACATAGGTTCCAATTCTAGTACACAAAATTAGAAAAACGTCACATGTATAAATCGAATCTCGTCAGCAAACAAATAACAGAATAAGCTAAAACAATCATGTGTGTCACCATTAATCGACCAAACTAGTGTGCACACCCACTGATTTCCATTATTAGCTCGACTTTCATTCGTGGTGAATTCAGACTACAATTGAAAAGAGCGTCATGACCCTAAGTGATGACCTCATCGATTTCCAAACCCTAAATGTGGAATCACCAGCAAGTCCCATAGAAGGTGTCAATACGAGGACTCAATTTTTATGTACCATGATTAAGGGTATAGAGTTCGCTTAATTTGTTGTGCCGAACACACGATTGGTCAATCGTTACCTCACCAATCATAAAAAATCATATAAAAATGTTAAGTATAAACATCAAGTAAGGCACCATGCCTTTATTTATCGATCGAACCGATAAAATGAAACCTTGCCATGGCTCTAAGCCAAAAGAGAACACATATATGCAGCATACATGACTCAATTATGCATATGAAAATTCCAGAACATTATTTCATACAATAAAACTCATCTTTTGCACTCTAAGTGCAAAGTTGCTCAAAAATGTAGTTTTAAAAAATAAACATTGTCCTTTGCACTTTAAGTGCAAGTCTGTTGAAAACAATATCATTTCTCAAAATATGTTAAAAAAATCACTCTAAGTGTAAAGAGTTATTCAAAACAATGTTGTTTATTAAATACACCAGTATACTAGCATCTATTTGAGATTCAATTCTACTATGCATTACTTAGGTTCAAAATTCATATACAAGTCATCATGCATGTCTTAAGATGTCCTAATCCCGTTTGAGAGATATGGTTTCCCCAACTCACCTCAAAAGAAGGTGTACACTCCCTTGACTTCAACAATCCTCAATATGAGCTCCTTAATCCACAACTCCCGATCTTTTATATATATAAATATACAATGTATTTACTACTCAAATATATATCTCATATTCATACACCATTGCAACCAAATTCATCACTAATCAATCATCATAAATGTTATTCTAAAATATGTCAATAGGTCAATAATTCACTTACTAATTCAGCTCAATGTCCCCTCAACCATAAAGCTAACCTAACCTTATGTGTAATGTTTACATCCTTTTATTCCTAATGTTCCTTCATGAACAAGTTGTCTTCTGTTAATCATAACTCTCTATACAAAGATCCAAATGCCATGATTCTTATGCCCCAAGAAACTAGACTTCCATTAGTCTTATTATATCCAAAAATTACACAAACATCATCTCCCTTTAAAATATAATCTCCATCTAAATTATGTCTTGTTTTTGGTAAGAAACATACTAGCAACCAATACTCAAACCACCAAAAAATCATTATCAATACATCTCCTAACAAAACCCTTTCACAAAAGCATTAATAATACATCAATAATCTTTTTCACTAATTCGGACTATAAAGTCCTTAAAAATCAGGAAATAATACAAGGTTCCTTCACAGAGGTCTATCACAGGTAGTATTAGGGAAATAAATATAACTCGAGCCCCAGCCACTATTTTGTCAAACCATTTTCACAAAGGTTAAGTTAAGAACTATATCTAAAACTTTCATTCTTTGAGTTTCTTCAAATTCATTCTCTAAGAATATGAAAAATAGATCAAAATAGAAAGCTTAAATTGAAACCATAATTTCAAATTACTTTGATAACTTATTTCCTTCTCCTCCCCTTTCTCTCTCATTCTCTTCTCATTTTCATTTTTCTCCCTCTTCTAACATTATGGCAGACCTTCACTCTTACTTCTATTGACTTTTCATCCATTTTCTCTAGAAAATCCAAGAAGATCAAGCTAATCTATGTGTTACCATTCCATTTGTCCATCTGTCACCATTCTATTGGTACATATATTATCCTTCTATTAGGCCTTATGTTACTGTTCTATTGGTCCATGTTTCACTTACTTTAGGCTCCACATGTCACTCCTTTTAAGCCTCCATATGTCACTATTTGTAAGGCTACACATATCACCAATTGTGAGGCTACACATGTCACCAATTATAAGGCTACACATGTCACCATTCTATTGCTCCATATTTCACAAGCCTAAAGTGCCATTTGTCACAAATTTAATGGGACAATTTTTGTAATTATACTCAAGCCACTTGTCATCCATTTAACTGATCCATTTATCATTTATTCCTAATGCCACATGTCACCATTTCATAGGCCTAATCAACCTAAATTTGCATGTATAAATTTGTCTTGCTCTTTAACAATTTTCTTAAACTAGATGCACATATCACCTCATCAATTACTCAATTGTAATGATAAATTCCCAATTCACTAATTATAATCCATCAATTCATGTTATTAGTAAATCAAAATGCAAAACATTGGGAATGCACATTTATGTCACATTCATTTTCATTTTATACCTAGGAATATGTCATTTGAGTGCATATACTATCTTGCAATGTTTTTTAAATCATGATTCATATATGTATATGAATATTATGCATGTGATTGAAATACATATCATAAATTCTTAAATGAAATAATTCATGTGACTCATTCTAACGGTTTAATCTCTTAACAATTTTAGGAGGCAGGATATTACAGTGATGGTCATGTGTAGTTTAATATAAATAAAGTTTTAAAAAATCCAAAAGAAAGCAGCTCTTACATGAAGATCGATCTAATGGATGAATAGGAGAGTTGATTTGAAGAAGTAGAATATGAGGAAGTTGGGATGGAGGATGAAGGAGAGACAGAGGAGTTGGGTGCTCCAACACATTAGTAATTGATCAATAAACTGTTTGGTTTGGTGGAAGATGTTATCATTAAGGTGGATAGATTTATTATTCATGTGGACTTAATGGTACTAAAATTTGAAAAGGATAGAAATTGTCCAGTAATTCTTGGATGATTATTCATAAATGCTGTGAGAGTGTTGATAGACGTTTTTAAAGGCAAATTGATTCTTCAAATTTGTGATGATCACTTGGAGTTCAATATGAACAAAATCTTTAAAAATCTAAAAGAAAGTAGCTCTTACATCAAGATAGATATAATGGATGAATGTATAAAAGAGCCAGAGGAGAGCTATTTTCGAGAAGTAAAATATGTGGAAGCTAAGATAGAGGATGAAGGAGAGACAGAGGAATTGGGTGCTCCAACACATTAGCAATTGATCAAGAGACCGTTTAGTGTGGTGGAAGATTTTATTGCTAAGGTGGATAAATTCATTATTCCAGTGGACTTCATGATACTAGAATTTAAAGAGGATAGAAATTGTCCATTAATTATTAGATGCCTGTTTATGAACATTGGGACAATTTTGATAAACATTTATAAAGAAAAATTGATTCTTTAGATTGGTGATGATCACATTGAGTTCAATATGCGCAAAGTCTTTAAAAATTTGGAAGAAAGAAATTTTTACATAAAGATCGATATAATGGATTAATGTATCAAAGAGAAAAAGGAGAGATATTTTAAAGAAGTAAAATCTAAGAAAACTGAGACGAAAGATGAAAAGGAGATAGAGGAGTTGGGTGTTCCAGCACATCAAGATATACTAGTAAGAATTAAAGCACCCATACCACCCTTTATTGAAAAGCCACCAACACTAGAGTTAAACCTTTACCCATACACTTAAGGTATATCTTTCTAGGTGAGAGTAAAACTCTACCTATTATTATTTCCAACCAACTAGATGTGAAACAAGAAAGTAAGGTGGTGAAGACCATTAGAAAGAAAATGAAGGCCATAGGATGACATATATCTGACATATGAGGTATAAGCCTGAATGTAGTTATGTATAGAATCAAACTCAAAGAAGGAAGTAAAGCAGTGAGGGAACATAAACAAAGACTAAACCTTTACCTGAAAGAAGTGGTCAAGAAGGAAGTAGTAAAGCTACTAGACATGGGTATCATATACCCAATATTAGATAGTGAATGGGTAAGCTCGATACAATATGTATCGAAGAAAGGATAAATGGTTGTACTGGAGAGTGAAAGTGGGGAGATGATTTCCATGTGAATAGTAATAGGATGGAGAGTATGCATCGATTATCATAAGCTCAACAAAGTGATTAAAAATGATCACTTTCCTCTTCCATTCACATATCAAATGATAGAAAGGTTTGCTGTCCATGCATTCTATTGTTTCTTGGATAGATGCTTGGGCTACAATCATATTTTTATCTATCCAGAGGACCAAGAAAAGACCACCTTCACATGTCTTATATGCTTATAGATGGATGTCTTTTAGGTTATGTAATGCTTTAGCTATATTTCAAAGGTGAATGATTTCTATCTTTGCAAATATGATAGCGGGTATTATGGAAATTTTTATGGATGATTTTTTAGTCTTTGGAGACTCTTTTGAGTAGTGCTTGAAAATTTTGGATAAAGTACTTCAAAGATGTGAAGAATTACACTTGGTTCTAAACTAGGAGAAGTCTCAGTTCATGGTGCACGAAGGCGTAGTATTAGGACATAAAATATTGTGCTAAGGTATTAACGTGGATAAAGCCAAGACAGAGTTTATAAAGAATCTTCCACCACCAGTTATTAATAAGGGTGTGTTAGCATTTTAGGATATGCCTGATTCTATCACCACTTCATTAAGGTTTTCTCATTAATTGTATGATCTCTTAAAAATCTATTAGTCAAGGAGATGTCTTTTAATTTTGATTATAGTTGTCTATTTGCATCTAATCAATTAAAGGAGGCGTTGATTTCAAGGAAGGATTAGGCATTAAAGCTGGATAATGCTATATGGGCTTATTAAACCACCTTCAAAACCCCAATCATTATGTACATGTCATGAAGGTCACACTTTAGAAAAAGACAATGAGACTGATATAGATGTGTTAGTCAAATAAGACTTAAAATCTCATTGACTTTGTCTACCATTATTCACTACTCTTCTAAAGATAATGCATATCGACCAATCACAAGAGCAAAAGTACATGCTAAAGTTGCTATGAAATTCTCTAGTCAATCTACACTATAATCATGATTATATAATCCTAGAAGCAATAGAAAACAAGAAAATGTTTGTTTCATTTGTTTTATTCTCTCAATTTGATTGAAAACATAAAACCAATTAAAACAAACAAATTCAAAAACATACATGCATATAAAAAGTAATGCAAAAATGTGAAGGAAAAGAAATTTACTTCCCTTAAGTTGCCTCCCAAGAAGTGTCTTTGTTTAAGGTCACTGGCTCGACTCCTTTTTCTCTTCATGTGACAAAATTGTGATCTTCGAGTGTCACATGTAGCTTCTCCACACGAGGTAGTTCTGGATAGGGTCTTAGTTGATCATCATCCTTATTCAGTGCCTTCCCTATCCTCAGATGCTCAGTCTTGACTAAGTCCATACACTCTGGAAATATTTCAAATGTCTCATCACCTTTTTCTTCATCATTCAATTCCTCCAATCTATTATGTAAAGGTAAAGAGTTAGTTTCAAAAATAATCATGGACTCAGTACTTACCTCCGAGCCAAAAGATGTGTCCTTTTTGGCTTCAAGCTCCTTCTCCACTTCTTCAACACAAATAATTCGTTAAGGGTTGACCTCAAAATTCTTAAGCTCCTCATCACTTTGTAAAGTTTCCGCATAGACGTCTAGTGAATACACCTCGAGTTGATATAACTGCTCCTCTTCACTTTGCGATTCTAGGCGATTAAGGCTCATTTCCATCTGACCCATTAGGTGTTCCATCCTCTGTTGGCTTGCTTTTGTTTCTTGTTGGAATTCTTGCAATTCCTGTTGCATATTTAATT
Source organism: Erythroxylum reticulatum (assembly GCA_025504915.1). Taxonomy (NCBI): domain Eukaryota; kingdom Viridiplantae; phylum Streptophyta; class Magnoliopsida; order Malpighiales; family Erythroxylaceae; genus Erythroxylum; species Erythroxylum reticulatum. Next base: position 13,607,351 of record JANSVA010000216.1, on the reverse strand, counting down.
GTAATTGTTGCATATCTTATAGAAATTGTAAATTGTTAGCAGCAATATTATTATCAAGTTCTTCTAAAGATGCACCTGAGTCGTGTTGGCTCTCCGAATCTTGGGCGCTAGACCATGTTTTCTTTGAAAATTGCCCTCCATCCTTCTGGAATTGTAAAGTATTCTCCTGCAATTGCAAAATCAACTCTTCCAGAGATGGACCAGAGTTGTGATAGGAAGCTTCTGGTCTATACGAGAATTGTTGTGCGTCCTACAGACTATTATGGAAGTAATTATGATGATTATCCCATCCATAATAAAATTTAGGTTGATCAGTCCAAAAAGTGTTATAAGATTGATAATATGAGTTATAAAAGAAATTACTTCCGCCCATATCGAAATTTTTTTTCTACACGAAACAAAAAATGAAAAGATCACAAAATAACAGGAAACAAATCAATCACAAACAGATATATACAAAACACCAATTAAATAAAACACCGCACTCCCCGACAATGGCACCAAAATTTGACCACGTGTCATTAAGCTAGTCAAAATAAAATAACTAGACTACTACTGTAGCATTGGTGAGTCTAGGTCGATCCCACAGAGAGTGTGTGTAAAGTTTATGGAATAAAATTAATCAGTGTTTAGGAAAAAGGGGGTTTTGGATTTTGGAATATGAAAATAAAATGAAACTAACTAATGAAAATAAATAAAAGAAAACATGCAAAAATGATAAAGGTGGGGAATTTGGTAGGGACTTGGTTCTTTGGTTCAATCTCGGCCTACACCCTGACTAAGCATATTTTATTAATTTGTTGTTCTTTAACCTCTCCTAGCAACTATTAATCGTTGGTTAATAATTAACCCTTGTTTCCTTTAGGTTTTGTTTAATCACAATACGATCATTAATTAAACCTAACCACCAAACAACCTAGGATACGATCTCTAGATTTAATTAGGCAGTAGCATTACAAATTAGGAAAACCAGTTAATCAAGGCAATAACCATATACGATGCGTCATTTAACCTAAGCCATGTTATCCCTAATGATTAAGAATCATCAGTCACTAAATATGAATTTCAACATAACAATTACGGATTATATCGAAATTCTAGCAATGGGTTTGAAATTAACGATTTAATGAACACATTAAAATCATCAGTTCACAATACCTAACAGGTTCATGCACAAATAACCGAATAATAATGAAAATATGATTATCCAAACACAAAATCCAATTTAATCAACATAGAATAACACAATCAATTCCTAATGAGAGAAAGAAATAACAAAATATTAAAAAATAATTAGCTCGAGTCGTTGGCGTCGATGTCACCTTCGAATCAGCGTCGAAATGTCTAACCTTTCATAGATCTTTCCTGGAAAAATTGCTTCAGCCCATTTTAATCCCTAGCCGAAAATACCCAATGGGCCCTCACTGCCTCACTATTGCAAGCTCCTCTGAATTTTACTGTTCATTGTTTTGACGAATAAGCGTATGAGTTTTTGGATCTAAACCCTCTCTTCAGTGCCTACTCTTCACTGTGCCTACCCTTCTCCATGCCAACGCCAGCACTCCAGCATCTCCAAGCCACTAGCCACAGCCGCAGACGCAGCCATCCCATGCGCTCCTTGTTTGCTATTTGTTGTTAATGGGATAATTAAGATGCAGCCCTTTTAAATCCTTATGCCCTTTCTCCTGTGTAAGCTGCTTAAACGCAACGTATACTGCGTGAATTAAATGCAGCGTTGCAGCGTGAGCATTGCAATGTTCACGCTGCGTCAATGCATGCATGAAATGCAGCTCAGCCACCAAAACTCGTTTTTTTTTCAGCTGCTTGCAATTAAACTTTTCTTCTTCTTTGTCTTCCATTTTTCGTCTTTTAATTTTCTTTGTCTCACTCTATGAAGACAAGCGAGTATTGATCTTCGAAAAATGGCCTAAATGTAATGTTTCCGACTAACTTTAATTTATTTGCTTCCAAATTGTACCTAAAATAATATATGAATTAAAATGAGTATCTTAAGCATTTTTTTATCAATAAATACTAAGTGTAAATGATTAAAAATATCAACAATTAAACACATATCAATTTCCCCACACTTAGCTTTTGACCGTCTTCGGGCAAAACATCAAAGTTAAGCTCATTGACCCAAAACATTGACTCAATTTCTATATTTTTACAAGACTATATAATCATAAACCAAGTTGAATCACTTTGTTTATAGAAAACAATAAAAAGTAATGAATATGTTAGAATCCGGTTCTTGGATCAATCTTAGCCTACACAGAATTAAACATATTTCATTGTTTCAAATTTTCCGTACCTTTCTTAGAACTATTAATTGTAGATTAACAACAAGTTATGTTAATCCTGATTTTCCTTTTGATTGTGTTTAATTAAAACAAGCTCTTTAATTATACCTAACTATTGAACAAGATTTTCCTTTTGATTGTGTTTAATTAAAACAAGTCTTTAATTATACCTAACTATTGAACAAACTAGAACAAGCTCTCTAGATTCAATTGTTCAGTCACATTATGAATATGGAAAATGGACCAATCTAGGCAGTAACCATATAAGTTTGGATTATTCAACCTATGTTACATTGTTCATAATGATTCACCATCATTAGTAGCTGCAAACGAATCTAAAAGACAAAGATTACATATTGTATTGAAGATTCTAGCAATAGGTTTCATAAAAACAATCTAGTGAACACATTCAGAACATCTTTACAATACCTAAATCAATAGACACAAAATAATAATAACAATCCATAAAGAGAGGAATTCAACATAAATCAATGAAAGATATGCTTACTTATGATCCCGAGAGTCAATTTCACCTCTAAATTGGAATACAGAAGCTTAGCACTTTATGGGTCTTGAAAGAATAAGTTTTTCTGCCCTTCATGAACTCTTAAATTGATTCTTCATAAATGTTTAGCCGCTCAAATGATGTTTTATATTAAAAATTCAAGTTTTGGGAGTCACAAGGTTTGATTCATGACCATGTATCAAACTATGTATAATAAGAAATCTCCCTAATTCATGACTTTACAAGGTTGGTTACACGACTGTGTAAGTCAAAATAATGTCTTCCCAATGTATACATGATCATATATCTTCTAGATCATCTTGAAAGCTTCATTTCCTTGGATTTTCATATCCCATCTTCACCCCAATTTGTCTCCTCCTTGTTCCATAAGGACATTTGAGTGTGAACATCAAGAGGATGGCTCAAAGAATGTGCTTTTACGTACTTTATCTCTTATTCTTCTAAATTGTACCTAAAACCAAATATGAACCAAAATGAGTTTCTTAAACATGTCATAGCATTAATCACTAAGTGTTGTGGAGTAAGCGTATAATCAATTAAACACATATCATAAAGTTATTATAAGCTAGGGAATAAATGTTGGGGGTTATATGAGGAAGAACGAACAAGACGAGACAAGGGGGTGACATATTTAGTCTGTTATAATCGTGGTTTAAAGAAGCATGATTGTGCATGGAATATGAAGCCTCTATCATAATCATGCTCAAGGTCACAATCATGATAGGCAGTGGAAGACAAACTCATCTCTTCCACCCCTTAAACCCTATTTCACCCCTCCTTTGTTAACCCTAACCCTTTAAATTCACTTTTTCTCTTCTTCTACATCTAACTTATCACTCAAAACTTAGTAGCCACCTTTTGAACTCTCAAACTCTCTCTACTTTTTTTTTTAATTCTTACTTATGTTTTCACTATTTTCATTCATCTTTCACCTAGATAAACATTCCTCTTATACAAATCTAGTAATTTCCATAACAAATCACATATTTAAAGTGGTTCTTACAAAATTTTGTTGAACTTTTTCTCTCACATTTTTGGGTGTTTTGTGCATTTTTATTGTCTTCTTGGCACCAAAAATCAAACAAGTTGCTAAATGCTTACAACTAAAGGGGAAAGCTCAAGTGTCGGGGAATGATGCACATGATAGGGTTGTAGATTTTGGAGCACTTTTTTTAATTTATTAAAAAAAAGAAGGTGTTGAATCCCAAACTATTCGCTTTAGAATTGTTTTTGGAACTAGATATTTTGATTTTGAAATCTTAGAAAATATGGGCTCAAAAGACAAGATCGAGACTTTAAGTAAGACCACTTGATGGGAATAATTTATTAATATTTATTATGGTGTATATATGGAATTAACCTTTGAATTTTATAATACTTTACAATTTGAGCCTTAGAATTTGGATAATTTTTAGTTTCGGATGAGGGGCTGCCCTTATAATTTAGATTATGGAATTGTGGAAGAAATTGGTGGATTTCCTAGATAGAACATTATTGAAAAACATGAAAACTTTCATGCTAAGCAATATTGGAAGCAGTTAATGGGGCTGGGTGACTTTTTTATGAGAAATGCCAACAATGATGTTATTCTTAGTCCTGAGCATTTGTTTTTTTCATAAATTTATGCTTCATTATGTTTTTGACAAATCTGAAAATAACAAATGTTCTATGAAAGACTTATTTATACTTTGGTGCATGGACAATAATGTCAATGTTTGCACTTCAACCTATATTTTTCATACGATAGCTACTTCTTTTAAAAATAAAAACAATTATCTTGGCATGTGTTATCTTATTACTATGCTTGCTATGTATCATGGCGTATCTATTGAGGGACTAACTATGGTTTTTCCTAAGTTTCTTAATCACACTCGTTTAAGGAGAGTTAAGATATTGATGGTCTATAATATGGAACTTCAAGATATTAGTTCCAAAACTCATGTGAAATACAGGACAGGACAAGATAGCTTTCGTTTTGCAGCAACACAACATTAAACTGAGGTCTTTTTAAGTGAAGAAACTAAGGAAGATGATGAGGAAGGTTAAGAGAAAGTCTTCCATTTAGTATCCAAAAATAGCAAGCTTATGGTGGAGTGCTTGAACACTATGGAGGCGTAAATAAAGGAGTTTAAGTGAGATAAATGTAAACAACAATGTGACAAAAGAAGATTTTGAAGTACCTTGTTGCTCAAGGTGTTCGGATTCCTTCACCCACACAATGACCACCTTCATCTATATAAGTGTTTCTTGCTCTAAACTGATCATTATTGTTATTTTTTAATTATTTTATGTGTGTTATCTAGTTTCCATATTGAGAATAATATGTTGTCTAACTGTGGGGACGTTTATGCATGTCATATATGTGTTAGTTTTGCATATGATATTGTGTTAGTTTTAATTAGGTTGACATTTTGTGAAATTTTTATTGCATATGTGTGAATTGTGTGAATGTTTTAATGGCAAAAATTTAATGGAATTAGTTTATCTTTGAACATTGTCATTTAATTTGTAAAGGCATCGTAACTTGTGAATTTTATGTTTTAAACATCTTTGGATGAATATGCATGTTAATTAGAAGGCGACACCTATTCTTCACTTTAGGAAATTTATTGTATACATTTATGATTATAAGTCAATTGAATTGGTTAGCATTACCAATACCTTTTCATGAGAAGGATTGACTAAAAATAAATTAAGTAGGTAAGAAATTTTAATAAAAAAGGTGTGTTAAACAAATGTCAATTCCACTGGGACGTTTTTTTTGAAAAAAATTGGGTTATAAATAGAGTTGGTAACCAGTTAAGAGTGTGATATAGCTGAGTAACCAAAGGCATTAAAAAAAACATTTGTCTTCCCATAAAAAGGCTAGAATGACATTCCAACCAAGCTGAATAAAAACGTAATCTAGTTAAATAACCAGGGGACATTCACAAAAAAAATGTTTGCCTTTGCGATAAAAGACTAGGTTAATGTTAAAGAAAATTTTAAAAATGGTGTTTCAATAAATAAAACCTATTGATCTTTGAAAACAACAAAAATTTTCAGGAAAGGATACTTAGTGATTGTTGCCTTTTTGATTGATCACTAATTATACATGCATGTTTACAAAGTGCCATAGGTGTAAGAATTGGGTATTAAAATTTTGATTGATGTGTATATTCAATTCAAACTACTTAAACATGAAAGGAATAGGTTAGTATGTAGGCACAATTTGAATGATTGATGTTTGTAGTTAAATTGATTTCATAAGATTCGATGCCATTGTATTATTATTGTATATTGCATAAATGTCTGTGTGTTGAGAAAGTTTTAATCAATATTCAGCAAGCACATAGTTGTTGCGTATTATATGAGGTATCGATCCCATAAGGAATTAGTGAACTAATCGAATCCTAATTTGTCTAAGGCCTAAAAATGTAATTAAAATGAAAATAAAAACTAATTAAAAAAGTAAACAATCGAATATGAAGTGATTGAAATGAGAATTCTAAATTAATGTAAGAAATCTAATTTGAGCACCACCAATTGACAATTAAAATTCAAACAAGTAAGATTAACAAGTTATAAGAAAGGAGATTTATCCTATCATTAATGGTAATTTAGTCAGTTTTGTGTTAAAGTGATGTCAGTCCTAGACTTTCGAAGGGTGGATTAGTCTTTCTCGAGTTGTAATCACTAAGCCCTAAATCATAAACTCTAATTAAGTTGATTTATAGAACATGTAATCTCTTGATTAATAAAACGACCCATAACATAATTAGTTATTTAGCATTCCAATAAACAACTAGGTCCTCACATGAGATCTCTCTCTATATAGTTATCGATTTAATTATTTGCATGGTTTATTAGATTATTTAACTCTCATTAACTAATCTAATAATTTTACATTCAGTTCACTCTCTCGATTTATTACTAAAGTATGCAATTATAAAATATAATCACAACACCGATCATCATTAACGACAAAAGCAACTAGATTAACATTAAATCAAGTATAAATCCCTAAAAGAAGTTAGAACATCATTGAACCAAGATTCATCATCATCAATTCCATGTCATACATCAAATGAATGAAATAAAAGATGAAAGGAAGAATAGATAACTTAGAGGATTGGAGGTTGAAGCAACAACTTAAACTCTACCTTCTCTCTCTTCCTTCTTCCTCTTCCTTAGTTTTTCCCAAAGTGGCAAATGGAGGCTCTCCTTTCTAGGTCATTTCTATTATCTTGTGTAGTCTTTTCTAATTAGGGTAAAAACTAAGTTTACCTAGTCCCAAAAGTTTGAAATAACCATCGAAAAATTAAGTTCGGGAGGCTAGTCCACGTTTGTCCTTAAGCAGGCCACGAATGGTCTCTGTCATGATCGTGGCACCGCCATGATTGTGGCCTGCTAGAAATGTCTCTGTCATGATCTGGGTTCGCCGCTGAGCTTCCTCCAAATCTTCTATGTTCTTCAATATCTGATGTCAAACACTAGCAAACACATCAAGGAACCTGAAAAACACAAAATTAAAGCTCAATAACATGTTGTAACCCATATAACACTCAAAATGCAAATATCTAACCAACTAACACAATTTTAAACCTCAACATGCATGAATCAATTAATTAACAACTAAAAACATACTAAAATGCTTATTAAAACATCATCCAACCCATAACTATCAACATCACCACACTTGAATTTTTTCTTGTCCTCAAGAAAAAACAAAACAAATAAAACACAAACACACCAAACCATAACACAAACATATGCAATAATAGTACAATGGCATTAAACTTTAAATTTAACTAAAAACATTATCCTTTAAGTTGTTCTAACTTATTAACCTACGAAATCTATGCTTAAGTGCTTAGGACTAGATATACATACTAATAAGGACTTAATGTCAAATTCATTCACTCCTATCACAAACACGCACACATTGATAATTGGTTATTCAATCAAAATTGTAACTAACCTTAAATAGCTTTTCATGAGAAGTCATGCTATTAAAAAAGATCAGAAGGAATTATTAAACAATGAACTATTTTTGTTAATTTTCATTAACATGAACCTAACCTTTTGACGCGAAGGCAAACATTTGTGATAAATGTCTCCTAGTTGCTCAACTTGTTTATGGTTTTATTAAGTGACTTGGTTCGAATGTCGTTATAGCTTTTGGACACAAAGGTAAACATTTGTGATGAATGTCCCCTAGTTACTCAGCTAGATGACATTCTCAACTGGCTATTAGCTCTATTTATAACCTAATTTGTTTTAAAAAATGAACAATAGAATAGTTATTTATTAAACAAAAACACAAACATTTTAAAATTTTTCATTTTATTTTTCTTTCCTACCACTGTTCTTTAGCTAATCATTCTCATTAAAACATACTAGCTATGATACTTATTCAATTTGCCTAAAATTATAAGTGAATGTGTCAAATTCTTAGGGTTAACAAACATCATATCCTAATTATCATGCATATTTAACCAAAGCAACGTAAGAAACTAATTTCACATGCTAATACATCTTAACAACCTAAAGGACTATGTTCAAAGCTAAACTGTTTTAGTTAAGTCTTAGCCATTGACACATTTATTCGAGCCACATCATGTAAACCTAAACAAAACTAACATATAAGATGCAAAATTCACACTCAAAATAAAAACATATAATGCACACAACGTAACCCTCCCCATACTTGGACAACACATTGTCCTCAATGTGAGAAGAGCAAATAACATACAAGGTTGGAATCAAAATAAAATAATATAAAAACACAATAACAAAAAGAAAAGATAAGGTTAGAGCATATAACCTATAACATCTCATTCCCATACTAAGGGTTAGAACCCTAAAATTTGGTACATGTGAGATCAAAGAGAGATTGAAAAAATGCATTTTATGCTCATGCATAACATAGCATACACACACATGTGACTAGTAGTTTTTGCACTTGAAAATAATTGTTCATGCACTCATTTGACATTTTCTGGGTATAATTTATCTATAATGTTACTATATTGGGAATTGTGAATTATGTGTGTTCCCAATTGAGTTGGAGTGTATAAGTAGTGAATTATAATTTTGGACAAAATTTGGAAATTTTCTAAAATTTAAGAGTATTTTTGGACTAGAAAAAATGCCAAGTAGTAGAACAATTGATGAATAGTAGTAAAAATAAGGGTCAAATGGCAATGGAAATTTTTATAAAGGCCTTTGGGATTTAATGACTTATGTCATTGAAAATTGGGAGACAATTAGAGTAGAAATTGGAGACAAAATGGACTAGTTATTAAAGTGGACCAAATGGAACGATGGGGAGGTGACAGTGGCAAGTGACATGTGTCACTTGCTTTGCCACATCTCACCCACGATTTTTCTTCATCTTGCAAGCTTATCTTTAATTTTGTCTTTCATTTTAACTCTTGCTTTTTTCTTCATTTTCATGGTTGTTTCTTCTCTTCTTCTCCTTCATGATTCTTGACTCACCCAAACCTCCATCAAGTTACATCATGCTTCCATCTTTCACTTGTTACTCTCACCATATCATCTTCTTCATTGTCACAAGAAAACCTATTCCTACCACCTTAAGAAGATGAGGATCGTTTGATGTTTGGGAGTTAGGGTTAAGAGAGATTTTGAAGAATTGGAAGCTAAATCAAGTAAGTTATGCTTTAAATAACACGAGCAAGGTTAAATGAAGCATCTATGATGGTTGTTAGAGGTTAAATGACATATAATGGTGTTTTATGTATGATGAACGCGGGTGATGAAATACTTAGGTAAATTTCTTATTTTGTATATTTATGATGATTAATGATTTATAATTTGTTATAGACATGTTTTGAGGTTAAATGATCATCTTCATGGGGTTAGGGTGAGTGCAGAAAATTAATAATTAATGGGTGAATGTTTATGTTCTGTTATAAGTGTTTATGATCAATCATGGGCTATAATTTGGTTATGAATGATACTGAGTTGAAATGGAGTTAGAATAATGGATAAATGATGAGTATTGAACTAGAAATGATAGACTAAGCATGAGAAATTGAGTGTTGTAAGTAAAGAGTTAGAAATCTGGAAAACATAGAAAACAATTGGACATACTTTGGTGCAAAAGCCATAACTTTTTCTGTAGAACTCGGATTGAGGTCACTATTATGGTTTTAAAGAGAACTTCAAGATCTACAACTTCTATGAAGACCTCGAGAGGAGATTTTGATGTCTAAAGGGGGTCAAATTTTCAAGTTTCTATAAGTGACCTGTAAAGGTCCATTTAACGGACATAGATGTCTATCTAATGGACATTCTCGGGTTAAGTGACCCTAATTGAGGCTTAAATGGGTCTTAAATTGAACCTAGAATGGTCCTTGGTTTATGTGACTAATGTATGATAGGTTTGTAGTGAAAATGAAGGTTATAACTTAGTGAATGAAGGGATAATATCAAGGGACATAAGGCATGAGTATAATGGAAATAAAGATGTTCAGGTAATTGTAGCTATGATTTAAAGAAGTTGAGTAATATATATTAAGTGATTATTTGTGAATGAGAATTGGATGTTATGAGATCATATGAAGTTAGAAAAAAGATAACGAGAATTTGAGTTATGATATAGAGTAACTCAGTGTTCTTGAGGTGTAAGCTTATGAATAAGCTAGACACATACAAATGGTAAAGATTGAATGGGGAACTTAGAATGATCATCTGCAAATGAATTATAAATCTAAGTTCAATTATACAAATAAGAATCATGAAATGAGAATGAGCATAAGATGTGAATTTAGAAAATATACCAAGGATTGTCATTGAGCTTGCATTATACATTACATATATACATGTGTCTAAAATCGAATGTTTATGTGATTGTGCAATTAATAATATGTGTGCAATATGTGTTTTGCATAATGATGATACAGGATAGAACGTCCCCATCCAGACATTTCCGGATCATAGAGGCTAATGCTAATTTGGAGCGTACTGTCAGTTGACATAGATGGTCTCATTTTATTGTTAGTTCTGTTTTGAATTTCTACATTGATTGAATACTAAATATATGTGATGCATTTCATTACATGAATGCAAGAAAGATAAAAGCAGTTGTGACCTGAGTAACCACCGAAAAAGAGCTTAATGCTCAGCATGTGAAAAGGAGCCTAGAGCTCAGAAAATGTATAAGAACCAAAGGCTCACTATGTAAAATAAGCCTGGTATCTCTAACGGATATGGGACAGTTATTAATGAGCCCGATATGGGACAGTTAGGCACTCGGTCATAAAAAAGTTATAAATTGAAAGTGAGTTTCATGTGCACTGCATATGCATGATGTGAATAATTGTAATGTGTTGAATGTGAAATATGAAATGAATGATCAAGTGATATATGCTTAAGTGAATGTGTAATATATGTGACTTGATCTAATTATTTGATGAATTGTATGTGTTATGTGATTGAGTGAGCTATCGAGGATGGCCACTTACTGAGTTTGCAAAATCTCACCTAAAATTTTACAATATTTTTCAGGCTCAGAAGAGTACCCCGTTAGGCAAACGGGAGTATAACCACTACATACAAGTGAAAGATAGAGGTCGGGATCAGTTCATGTCTGCATTTGTATTTTCGTATTTTTGTATCTAATTGAGTCTTCTACGATTGTTGTAACTTGTGTATTTGAGTATTTCTGTTTGTAATAACTTTCTAAGTTGGAAAGGTTTGTAAATAACTTTAAAATGTAATGAAATTATAACTATAAGTATTTTTGTATTTGTCATAGGCCTGAATGGCTATTGAAATTGTGATGATTGTATTACTGTAATTGAAAATGTATATGAAAAAAAGGAGCCCGATTTGATAATTGATTTTCGCATATGATTGTGCTTTGAAAAAAATTTTGCAAGGAAATTTTACTAACTAACTGTGTTAGCATGCCACCCTCGTGGGACAAGTACTCGGATATCACTCATGATGTCGGGTACGTGTCTTGTGAAAGTGGGGTGCTACATAACCTGTCATGGCGATTGAGGTGATGATGGTATTGTTGTCTGAAACCCAATTTGGTTGATGCCTTAGATGGTTTCCCTATCTTATAATTGATTAAGAAAGAATAAGAGAATTAGCAATCCAAACTAGTCCAATTCACTAAAAATTTATTTTTGGAATGTAAAACAAATCTAACTATGCAACAAATTCAATATAAATACCAAAAATGCTAAGTTATAGTCATTAGCTTAACCTTGTATCCTTTGAAACTTAGTCGAGATCAATTATAAGTGGCTTGCTTCTACCCGTGTTGCTCAATTTTGACTTTGTATTTTATAGATAAGCTACATTTTGGAATATAATGAAAACGAAATAAGCAATTGAATCGAAGAACTCAAGTTATTTTTGTAATGCCCTTTTTAATAGCAAACTGTCAACATAATCGGGGAAGATGAAATCCCATGAATCTTTGGTGGAATTAAATAGTTTGTGTTATAAGATAGTAAGTTTCTCATCTTCTTTTGTAATCATCATCCACTCCTCTACTTTAACTTCTTGAACAGGGACTTCCAAATGTTCCTCAAACTCTATATCCATTGTGACTTATTCCTCGTAGCTTACTACTTTAAATTGGTCTTTCTCTTTCACTTTAATATACTCATCCATTACGATTATTTTCATGCAAGAGCTGCTTTCTTTTGGATTGTTCAAGTCTTGGTTCATTATGAACTCCATATGCTCATCACCAATCTGAAGGAGCACTTTGCCTTCACAAACAACTATCAGTGCTTTTCTAGTGTTCATGAAGGGCCTTCTAAGAATTAATGGACATTTCTTATCCTCTTTCAAATATAACACAATGAAATCTACAGGAATAATAAACTTATCTTTCTTTACCTTAACATTTCCACCACGTCAAACGATTTCTTTATGGATCAATCTGCTAGCTAAATAAGAATTAAAGTTGGCTTCACATTGCTAAGCTCTAAATGTCTAAAGGTTGACAAAGGCATAAGGATTATACTTGCGCCTAATTTGCATAAGCATTTTGCGAATTCTAACTCACCAACCACACGAGGTTTTATGAAGCTTCTAAGATCCTTCAGCTTAAAAGGCATGTGACTGGTGATAATATAGCTATAGCTTTTGGTTAGTTCTACCATTTGATTCTCTTCCCTAGTCTACTTCTTTGTTAACATATCCTTAAGGAATTTAACATACTTAGGCATATGTTCCATTTCCTCACCAAAAGATAGATTAATTTTCAAACTCTTTAATTTCTCTACAAACTTTGAAAATTGTGAATCCAACTTATTCTTTTGTAATCGTTAAGGGTATGGGATCTTGGGTGGATATAGCAGAGGGACAACGTAATGAGGGTACTCACTCATGTCTACATCTTTCTTCTTTTCTTAGTGTTCTTATACTAAGTGGGGTACAACTTATGTCTCTACTAATTAGTTTCCTTCCCACTTCTAAGTGTGATTGCTTTGATTTTCTCTTTTGGTTTTACTTTAATATTGGTCGGGAGACTCCCCACATTTCTTATAGACAATGCATTTGCCAATTGACTCATTTGAACCTCTAATTTATGAACTAAAGAATTATAGTTTTTAGTTACTTGCTCAAATTTACTTTTAAGTCTCTTATGAGCTTCATCCATATTCATAAGCTTGTCCATAATTTTTTCCAACTTAGAGTTTGTAGAATTGGGTTTTTACTGTTGGAATTTAGGTGGCCCTTGAGGTCGAAATTGACCTCTTGTATTGTTTAACCAAGAAAAATTTAGGCGATTTTTCCCCCCAAGATAGTAATTGTTAGAATAAGTGTTGTTTCCTTCTCCTTGACCAAATTGTGTGTCTGTGTAGTTGAGTTGCTCCATCTTGTCATTTTGCATTGAAAAACAATCAGTGGTAAAATGGTTATTTTGCTTGCGTAATTTGCATCTATGCTGAATTATTTTGACACGAGCTAATGAAGAGGTTTGGAGGCTGTTATGTTGTCTTGTCAAATATTTAAACTCAGCCTGCATCGCTATCATTGAATCAAAAACAATGACTCCTTTATAATTTAGGAAAGTTAATTGCTTTCTACTTTTGTCCGATGAACAAAAACAATTGTTACTTGCCATCTCTTCTAACAATTCCTCTTTTTGCTCAACTGTCTTCCGCATAAGAGATCCTCCAAAAGCTACATCTATGATGCCTCTCGTGGGTGGATTGACTCCATGATAAAATGTTTGCAAAAGAAATTCCTTTGGTAGATTATGGTGAGGACATATCCTTTACAAGTCCTTACAATGCTCCCACACTTCGTATAGTGACAAGTCCTTACAATGCTCCCACATTTCCTTTATTAACTTGGTTACTTTTGGGAAGTGGAAGTACTTATCCAAAAATGCATTCGCCAACTGCTCCCAAGTTGTGACATTTGTGGTCTTTAAAGAATGATACCATACCTTAGCTCGATTCAAGAATATGAAGGGAAAGAGCCTCATTCTAATGTCATCTTCCGACATCCCTTGATATTAGAAAGTATCATATATTTCCAAAAAATTCACTAAATAAGTGTTCGGATCCTCATTAGTTAACGTGTAAAATTGTACAATGGTTTGTAGCATGTTTGGCAAAGCTGGCTTAATCTCGAATGAGGCTGCTTGCACCAGTGGTTAAGTGATGCATTGGTTTATAGCATTAAATATTCGTCTCATGAAATCCACAGAAGTTCGTTATTGATCTCTTTGATTGTATTCTTCCACCATTTTTTTCTTTAATTTCTTCTTCTTGGCATCATAATCTTCAGAGTACTCCTTCCAATCAGATGATGTTAATTGCTAGAGTTTTAGTGATCCTGCTTGAACTTTGAGTGACTCTTGTGCTCATGCAATTGTATAGACATAAGAGAGGCAAAAATTCCTTAAAATAACCTAATTAATTTACATTCAGTTCACTCTCTCAATTTATTAACAAAGCATGCAGTTACAACCAATAATCACAAAACCCATCATCATTAATAACAAAAGCAACTAGATTAACATTAAATCAAGTATAAATCCCTTAAAAAAGTTAGAACATACTTGAAACAAGATTCATCATCATCAATCCCACCTCATACATCAAATGAATGAAATAAAAGATGAAAAGAAGAAAAGAAAACTTAGAGGAATGGAGGTTGACGCAGCAGTTGAAGCTCCACCTTCTCTCTTTTCCTTCTTCCTTTTCTAAGCTTATCCCAAAATGACAAATGGAGGCTCTCCTTTCTAGGTCATTCTATTATCTTATGTAGTTTTTTCTAGTTAGGAAGGCTAGTCCTTGTTTGTCCCGGGCCCCTCAACCTATAATCGTGGTTTGCTGAAATGGTCTCTATCACGATCGTGGCCTGTTGAAAGGGTCTATGTCATGATCATAGCCTTGACCCTGGGTCCTCCATTGAGCTTCCTCTAAATCTTCTTTGCTCTTTGATATCTAATCCTAAACACTAAAAATCATATAAAAGGCACGTCAAAAATATAAAATTAAAGCTCTTGTCATTATATTGGCAACATCCATATGTACATTAAAATAAATATATAGATATTAACGTATGTTTTAATTGCATATATACATCAAATGTAAACAACAAAAAAAATTGTATTTATATATAATATATAGTCTACAAGGATTTATAAAATTCAATCTTTAATATATTCAAAGTAAAAAGTAAAAAATGACTAGCTAAAATATTCATGTAAAATATCATCCTCCATTTTATATGGAATATAAGTGAATTAATCTAAATACTAAACAAAACCTATATGTATGAGTACTCCAAAATCCTTCACTAGGTACCTCCTTGTCTACTCTTAATCATCACCATTCTATAAAAAAGAAAGAAAGAAATAAGAAGTATATTAGAATTGTAAAACTACTATGCTCATAAATAGGTTGATATATCTAAAAAATGAAAGCTGAAATACTTTATTATTTAATCAAGACAACTAATGTAGTCCAAACACTAAGAACACAATGATTAATTTCTTTCTATGAACAAATTGAAAAAAATGAACATAAGTAGCTAATCTCAACACAAAAGATAACAAAATGATGTACAAAAATGGTGAATTAAGGAAATTTGTTACTTGATATTCTTTGTGTTGATATGTACAGTTTAGAGGAATAGAAGATTCCTTTCCTCTACCCATCTTACATCAACACATAAATAATAATATCAATCAAAATTCATTCCAATAGATATGTAAAGAACACGAGTAAATAGATATTTGGAAAAAGAAGATAAGCTTGGAAGCTCTAAAAACATTGGTCAAACATGTCAGTCAGAATTTGAAATCTTTGGCAGAAGAAAAAGTTTAAAAGCTCTCAAAAAATTGGTCAAACACGTCAATCAGAAATTAAAACAAGCTCTTGATATCATTTAGTACCATAAACATTTTAGGTTGTCACAGTAAACCAACAAATGAAATAGTCTATTTTGGATCTAGCACCTTCATCAAAATTCTATCTTAAGACACACAATGGGACATTATTGATTGTTAAACATCATAAAATGAAAAGATATTGTTGGACACCACTAATTCAAAAAATTACCTTACTTGCTCATCAATATAAATTAGTTCATATGGCACTAATTTCTTGTCCTACATGCAAGAAAATACAATATAAAATCTGGGCTAGCAGATACAACTACCTTATTACAAGAAAAATTAAATTAAAGGCTATGAGAACTAACCTCAAGGTACTGAAATGTAGTACTATTAGCCAAGATGACACCAAGTTTTCCCCAGCTTGAACCACCATATCGCATAAAGTGATATGCTCTTCCATCTATTTAGAAAAAACAATTAGTGGAGCTAAGAGAATGATCTATAAGAAATAAATTCCTTAGTTTTGCTATTTATTGACCACATATGATCGGGATAAGATATATAGGTAGTTACTTGCATTTAAATTTTCAACTGTTATACCAACAAACTCCATTGATTTATAGGTAGCACCTGAAGTAGATATTTCACCAATAACTTGCCGATTGCCAATAAGTTTTCTAGGTATCATGAAAGGCTAATAAGACTAGACATATAATACAATACTAAAGAATATGCTTATTTCCTGAGGTAAGAAAAAAAAGTTTTAGATTCAAGTTAATATACTTGCAAAATCAAATCTGAGTTAACATACTTGCATGGAAAGGAAATTATTTAATAAATCACTAACTATAGAGGATCTGAACTAACAACTTCTCACAAGCTTTAAGCAAGGACTTCCCAGTGCCTAACATAAAACCTGTATCATTGACTTTTCTTAGGTTAAATAATCACTAAAATTACTCCCTATTTAGGTTGATCATTTTGGACATTCTCTTTCCTAGGAATGCATATGAAGTAATCAAGTTAATGTTTCTCTATATTTTCTTTCCTAAGAATGCATCTTACATATTAGAATTTTGTCAAATATCAGCTTCACTGAAAAGCTCTTATCATTGTTGATTGAAAGATCAAACGTCAGTTACACTTTAACTTCATCAGGAGTTATGTTATGAGAAAATTACTATAAACATACACATCATAGAAAATCAATAGTTCCTAATTAGTAAAGACGTGAGCATAGGTAGAGGAGCCTAAGCGATTATCCAAATTGCAGATATATCTAAAGCAGTTTAGTAAAACCTTTGCTTAGCTGCATTTTTAACCATTTGAACTTAAAACAAGATTAACCCATCACGAGTATGCGAAGAATGCATAAATGAGAAATAGAAACTTCATAAGAACTTGCCAATAGTTAGCTCCTAATAAATACAGTTAAATGTTGGTAGCTTATGAGAAACATAAACTTCGTAAGAACTTGCCAATAGTAAGCTCCTGTTTATGGCATCCAAAAGTTAACAAATTAATTCCAGTAAACACAAATAAGCAAAGTAGAAAAGAAGATTATTCACACACTAGAAACAATGATTTCTCCTCCTTTTTTTTTTCATTTTTGTCCACTCTATAACTACTCTCATCAATAGTGGAGTGTGTAATAAATAAATCAAACAATAATTTCATCAAATAATCCCTACTATAATGCAAACTCACCTTCTAACTAGCACATATTGTAAACCAGAAACAATATGTTGTTGCCTTAGTTGATTTAGTTCACTAATAGCCATAGATAGCCATCTCTCATCTTCAATTGTGTTATCATTTCTTTAGAATATACCTCTCAGTAATAATTGGAAAATTGAAAAAATTACTGACAACCCTTTTCCTTTTTTTTCATCTTAGACCTGTAATACCTTATACGAGGGGTTAGAATATTGAGGAATTTGTAGTGCATTATATGATTTGCATATTTGAGTACTCACTTATATGTGCATATGTATTTTTGATACATACAAAATATTTGTACATGTATTCAGTGACATTTTTAGGTATAATTGATTTTAAATTTTTAATTAAGATGAAAATTGTGGTTTAGTAGTGATGAAAAATTATTTGGAGCATATTATGATTATTTGGAAAGTTTTGGTGAAGTTTGGGAAATTTTTGAAAATTTGGAGTATTTGGATTATGAAAAATAGGCCAATGGTATTTTTCCATGTAGCACTTCTATGTGGATGACAAATGGCTCACATGTAGTGGGGCCACGTGTTAATGAGTTTTAAAACATGATATCACGATAGTATAAGGAAAAACTCTATAGCTCCTTACTTCTCTTCGGTTTTGCTTTGTCTTCACCAAACTTTGACCTTCACTTTCACTGATGATAATTTTCTGAATATAAGTTAATTGAAGTTTAAGTTTCTAAGTTCTGTGAATGATTTTGATGATGTTTTAAATGTTGGAAATGAATACATGTATGAGTTGTGAATGAAGCAAAGTCGGTGATAATGATGAGAAAGATGAGTTGATAATGTATAGCGGACGTGCAAGAAATGAAATATCAATTTGGATGTAGTTTAATGAGAAACTTAGTAAAGTAGACCAAAGCAGAAAATGGGGTGGGTGATAAGGTTAGCTTTGGTGATGTTATGAATGTGTTAAGTTAGATCTAGTGAATTTGAAGACATGCAGAAAAATATGAAGTATAGTATTTATGCAAGAAAAGAACCGTATATGAGTTTTGGATTTTGGTGACTGTGATGAATCTTGAGTTTTGGGTTGTATGAGAGTAAGATGGACTAGAATAGGAGTAGAACCGTATGGCTATAGGTTCTATTTTGGTTTATGGATTGACATTGTTACAACTTTAACAGTAGAGAGAGAAAGTTGAAGATGGTAAAATACGTGTATGATTTTGGTTTTTGAAGTTTGAATTTTTGATCTTAAATTTTGAGTTGTTTTAGCACAAGATAAGTTGCATGGGTGTAAAATGAAGAGAATATGAATTAAGGATGGACTAAGATGAAGAATTAAGGATTTCAAGAATGAAAGAAGAAGAAGAAAATTTTCGGTGAAGAAGGAGGATGTCGAGACCATGTTTCCGCACAATCGTGACTTTGTTAAGGGGATGGCCAAGCACGATCGTGACATCACTAGTCCATTTAGAATGTTGAAATCGTGCACCTATACGACTGCAACTTCCATGCTTTCTGAAGGGGATTGTTTTCTGAACATACTTTGATCTTTTTGTTATAACTTCTTCTCTATACATCCAATTGACATGAGAAATTGAACCAATAGACTAATAAGACATTTATATTCATCTCCATAAAAAATTAGGACCATATGAAATGGATTAATTGAAGAATTTAAGATGAAATTCTGACTGTACAGAAGTATGATAACTGTGATGATTTTATTGAACATACTTTGGTATTTTGCTTGTATCTTGATCTGTAGATTTCCAAATGAGTTGATTATTGATTGTGATTAAACTATAGAAATAAGGATACAATTTCTATGAAGATGTCAAACTGTAATTCTCATTTTAAGAACTCCAAAACTAGTTCTGAAGTTGAGTTAAGAATTTTGTTGTAGTTTCAGAACAGTCTGAAGTCTTTTGAGTATAACTTTCAGTATATTAAACCAAATTGTATGATCTTGGAATCAGTGGAAACCTAAGACAAAGGGGGACAATTTTCTAGAAGGAAGTGTTGCTTAAGAATTCCATTTTCTCGATCTAAATGATCATCAAAAGTAGACCCGAATGTTTCTTTTGAGGAAAAATCTAGATAGTGAATGGGTGTATGAATTCTGGAACTTTTGGAATACAAATGATGTTTACATCAGTTTAATAAGGAGATGTACTTGGGAGTATGTCATTGAACATACATATTACATGATACATTATTAAATGTGCTTATTCAGTTACATGAAAAATTTGGTAATATGAAATTTTGTTTGATTGTATATAGAAGAGCAAGTAAAGCAGCCATTTCTAGATATCGCTGGAACTTCAAGACATTAAGCAAAAGGGAGCGACTGTCAGTAATCTTTAGGATACTCACATTTTATTTTGTTCTGTTTAGTACTAAATTGAATTGTGTTTTATGCTGATTGTGTCCTGAACCTCGAGACAATGAATGTTTGAAACGTTTGATGCATGTAAATATGATTGACTAATTATTATGCACATGAAATGAATTTGTTTGGTTTTGTTACTACGAAGTCCTATTTGTGGGTAAATAGGCATGCCTAGAAGGGTCTCTAGCTACTTCTGTGATACTTCGTCGTCGAGACTTCAATCTCCCTCTTTGACACTTTGGTGTCGAGACTTCGGTCTCCCTCTGTGACATTTTGGTGTCAAGACTTCAGTCTTCCTCTGTATAAGTCCCGTTACCCACTTTTATTAATGGATTTACAGTCTAACTCATTTTATACTTTGATCTGATAAGCTTTGATAAGAAACAAACCATATATTTTAATATAATAGGTTAACACCCTATTCTGAAAATCTGTTATGTATTTTGTATATTTTATTTTGTTATTGAAATGTCTGACTTTAGCAAGCGAAGTGTTTTCATTAATAAATCTTATTCTGTTCTGAATTTCATTATGTTGAGATGCTTTTGTATAATATGATTTTGTATCTGTTGATGACATAAAGTTTAGTTATTACTCACTAAGCTATATGCTTAGCATGGTGGATTTGTCTCGTGTAGGTTGAGAGAGAAGGATATAATGATTGGGACAAGTCAACCACAATGGCCAAAGCAAATTGAGTTTTGCTTGTCAAAATGTATTTTAAGTTTTGATTTTTGTCTTGTATTTGAATTTGTATGAAGGTTTGTAATAACCATAATACAGGCTAGTTTCTGAAATTATTATATATAATGTATGTTTATTTCAATTGCTGGAAATGCATGTAATAAATGTGTGGTATGTTTTGAAATGCTTCCGCATCGCAATCTTGTTTCTATTTGCAACTCTAGTGTGGCACTCCCTTATCCTCCCAAGGGGTATTAGGGCACCACAAGACCTACCTAGTTAACAGGCTATACATAGAAATAGCGAGATAGAGGAATATAAACTAATCTAAATGCAGTTTAGATGGGTAAAATTAGAGATAACATGATGCTCTAATAAACAATGAAGCTCCCTCTATCTTTCCCTCTTAATTCTCACAAGCAAGTAAATAATAGTTTGTCATTCATGCAACCTCATCATGTCCCTTCGAATATACTTAGATAAGAATTTGACCAAATGAGTCTCTATTTACTTTAAGTTTGCTACTGTTTTCTTAACTGGGTCCAACACTGAAACTAGCACAAATTCACTACTTTCTGTTTCCACCATTTTTAGTCTCTTCAAAAGAAACTAAACGAAAGCAAAGGAATGGTGAAGTGGAGATATTGCATTCTAAATCTAATAAACTTAAAAAGTCATTCAACAATAGTTATGTATCAAAAATCTCAACCTAGCAAATATGGAAAGCTTGAGGAAGGAGAGATGCACCCAGGTAGATTCATCCTTAATCCTCACACCATTAAACCCTAAAACTATGAATAATTAACGACAATTAGTAACCTAACATTAACCAACAAAAGCATTAACTAATAAAAAAATGAAAGGAACTGTGAGAGGTAAATAAGTTGTTGGATTGGATAAATAAAGCATGCATAATTTGGATAAAACAGTAGATTTCAAAACTTTTAACAAATCAAAATTTCAGTCGAGGAAATATAACCAAAGCAACATGCATAGCCATCCATGAAACAGTATAAGGATAAACATTTACATAAGTACAAGATGAATATTATTACCGACTCCTTCATTACAGCATTAACTCCTCGCTGTGATATCTATCATCGGCAATGTATCCACTCCATGGTGATGTATCCTCTTCTTGTTATTGTATCCTTGACTAATCCAATCTACCACTTGTTCTCTTTGGACAACTAGTTTAACAAGATCCTTTGGTGGGAAAGGAGAAGAAACACTTGAAGAGATTTTTCCTTAGAAGAATGAAGCCAAAGATGAGACACATCTTATGCAATTTTCGGCTATACCATGCATGCAAGATAGGAGAGAGAGAGTCAAAACTGTAAGAACACCTTATCACTTCTTCTTAATTTCAATTAACATGAAAAGAAAGAAGAGATTTGCATTAAATGCATCACTTCATTCTTTAATCAATCATAAAGAAGCCAATAAATGAGACTCTTCTCATTTGTCTTTAAGATGGCTATATGGAAAGATTATTAACCTAAATGAGGCATATCAATTTTGGTTTTATGATGAAAGAAGGAAGATGGTCGATCAAATGCACCTCTTTCTTCTTCAATCCAATAAATGCTAATAACTTATATGCTATCGTTAAAAGACCACCATTAAACCATTTAATGATAAGGTTATTACTCCATTTAATAATGATAAAGCATGTTAAAAAATCATCTTAAATGTAGCAAACCAATGATAAATGTGCAGTTGTACATTTAACCCATTAAAACTGAAATTCTACCTCCATTTATCTTTAATAACTTTGTTTTAATTTAATTAAACTAATTAATCAAATTAAACCAAAGCCTAGCCCATTTCTAAATGTTAATATGGGCTTATAATTAACAATTAATTAGTCTAAGCCCAACATTCAATTATAGACTTTAAAACCTCTATTTGTATTTCTTACTTTGCTTCATAGCCTTCTTAGAAGCCAAATGGGGAATCTAATTAGACTTATATAATTCAAGCTTCAAAAGCCCGGAATTAATTTAATCTCATTAAAATTAATTCCAGCTTATTAATTAAATGTCATTCCACTAAAGATAATTAATTGAACTCTTGAATTACTAAATATTATGAGAACACATGTTTCAAATAAGATGTCCAATTGCAAACTCAAACATGAACCATATTATAGCCATCAACACAATAAAAGGCAAAATTGCCATTTTGCCCTTATTTTGTTTTTCCTTCTAGATCTCCTATTTTAATCTATATGGTGATCAACACACAAGATCTCCATAAAACATATGGAAGTGACGATATCACTATAAACTTTTTATTTAAGTGAATGTTCCCTGATACATGTTTCAATTAATAATTCCAACATGCAGACACTGGATTGATACCCTATAAAAATCCATTATGATCATATCAAGAATTATAATGAAACACATATGAGTTCACCACTCATCAAGATTGTGGTCCATAATAAATGAATGCTTAAGTTGTATGTTTTAAGATTAAAGTAACGACCCACTTTATTCTTTAAAACATACTTGATTCTAGATTCATTTAATAGTGCCATTATCGATAGTCAACTACTATCAAGATATGAAACTCATCATTCCCTTGAAGTAAATTCTTTTACTTGCATAAAGATAAATTGCAACACTACAGTTTAAACCATAATTTAAGTGACAAATTTTATTATTCAACTGTGAATCCGTTATTATATATTCTTATAATATATATGTTTCCCATACATATTTATGTATATGTATATTACTCACAAAAGAATCCCAGTACCTTATGACTAGATATATAATGCTCACAAAAACCAAACCCTTTTGTTTTGTTAATAATAAATATTTTCATTACAAAAGTAATTGAAAGAAATTTAAGTTATAAGAAAATATACTTGCTTTCCAGGGCACTATATTTACATAACTGCAACAATCTCCCACTTGACCTAAAGTAAGTTTGACATATCCCTTATTCCCATCCCTGCTAGATGACCCTCAAAACTCTTTTGAGACAGTGTCTTCGTAAATGAATTAACAAGGTTTTGCTTTGTGGAAATCTTTACCACATTCACCTCACCACGTTGTATTATCTCCCTTATGAAATGACACTTCCTCTCAATGTGTTTGACACATTTATGGTTCCGAGGTTCTTTAGAATTAGCAACTGCCCCACTATAATCACAATAAAGTGTAATAGCCTTTTCTGCCTTAAAAACCACCTCTAAATCATTTAGAAACTTATAAAGCCGGACTGCTTCTTTTGTTGCTTCATAAGTAGCAACATACTCAGCCTCCATAGTCGAATCAACAACACAAGATTGCTTGACACTTCTCCAGACTATGGCTCCACCTCCTAATACAAATATAGAACCAGAAGTTGATTTCCTTGAATCAATCTGTATATCCTATTAGAATAAGGTCACTTCTAGAGTAAACAACCATTAAGTTCTTCATCCTCGAAGATACTTCAATATTCACTTCACCGCAGTCCAATGCTCCATTCCTAGATTGGACTGAAATCTACTCACCAGTCCTACTACATAACAGATATCCGGTCTAGTACAAAGCATAACATACATTAAACTTCCAACTATCGAAGCATATGGAATGTTATGCATGTGTTTGTTCTCCTCTTAGGTCTTATGTGCTTGCTCCTTTGAAAGTTTGATTCCATGTCTAGTAAGTGTGAAACCTCTCTTAGAATCTTGCATGACAAACTTATTGAGCATGTTCTCAATGTAGGTTATTTGAGTCAAGACTATCAGTTTGTTCTTATGATCCCTTATAAGTTTGATCCCTAGAATATAGCTAGTCTCTCCTAAATCATTCATTGAGAACTTTTCGTTCAACCATCCCTTA
Source organism: Erythroxylum reticulatum (assembly GCA_025504915.1). Classification (NCBI taxonomy): domain Eukaryota; kingdom Viridiplantae; phylum Streptophyta; class Magnoliopsida; order Malpighiales; family Erythroxylaceae; genus Erythroxylum; species Erythroxylum reticulatum. The sequence goes on along the minus strand of JANSVA010000216.1, from coordinate 13,582,592 downwards.
ACTGTAGATAACATTCCTACATCTTTCCTAATGAACATAATGTCATCAACATACAGGATCAGAAAAGTAACCTTACCTTCTTGTATCCTTTTATAGACACAAGGCTCATCTTGGTTTTTCATGAACCCATAAGTTTTGATAGACTTATCAAACCTAATGTTCCAAGACCTAAATGCTTGCTTAAGCCCATAAATGGACCTCTACAATTCATATACTTTATGCTTATTACTTAGCTCAATGAATTCTTCTGGTTGGACCATATAAATGGTCTCCTCAAGATCCCTGTTAAGAAATGTAGTCTTGACGTCCATTTGTCATATTTCAAAATCGAAATAGGCTCTTATGGCCAAAAAAATTCTGATAGACTTAAGCATGGAAATTGGAGAAAATGTCTCCTCATAGTCTATACCTTCCTTTTGAGAGCCTTTAACTATTAATCTAGCTTTAAAGGTCTCTACCTTTACATCTGATCCTTTTTCCTTTTGTAGATCCATTTACAACCTATGGCTTTTACATCTGCGGTAGATCTACAAAGATCCAAAATTTATTTGCATGCATGGAATCTATTTCTGATTCCATCGCCTTTAGCCATTTTTCTGCATCAACATCATTAATAGCTTGTGTATAAGTAATGGGATTATTTCTTCTTGGTTTGAGATGGCTATAATGCCTTCTCCTAGACCTAGATATATGTCTGGTTGTCTCACAACCCTCCCACTATGTCTAGGCATTACTTGATGTTTAGGTTACTCTTCTGATTTAGCTCTTGAATCCATTTTGACATCTTGTTCTGCTATATCAAAATTAACTCTTGTTCTGGATGAGATAGCTAGCTCTTTAATTACTACTTCACTTCTTCCTTTGTGATTTTTCACAAAACCTTCCTCTAGGAAGGCTGCATTTGTTGACACAAATATCTTCCTATCCTGAGGACTGTAAAAATTGTATCCTTGAGTACCTATAGGATGTCCTACAAATAAACATACTTCTAACCTTGATTCCATCTTTATGGATTCAGGCCTTAAACATGGACTGGGGAGCCCCAAGTCTTTAAGTTCCTTAATGAAGGCACTCGGCCAGTCCACAACTTCATAAGTGTTTTAGGCACCGATTTGGATGTAGCAAAGTTAAGAAGATATGTTGGACCCCAGAAATTTTTTCTTTAAGTAAGCATGATTTCAAAATAATTTTGGAGTTTAGATAGATTTAAATTTTTTAGAACTATAAGGGT
>JANSVA010000216.1:13569360-13581261 GCA_025504915.1 Erythroxylum reticulatum | reverse complement strand
AGTTTGACCGTCTCAGTTACTGTTCATCATCTTAGTTTGACTTTTTGCGTCTTAGTTTGACTGTCTCAGTTACTGTTTATCGTTTTAGTTTGACCGTCTCAGTTACTGTTCATTGTCTTAGTTTAACCTTTTGTGTCTTAGTTTGACCGTCTCAGTTACTGTTCATCATTTTAGTTTGACTTTTTGCATCTCAGTTTGACTATCTTAGTTACTGTTCATCGTCTTAGTTTGACCGGCTCAGTTACTGTTCATCATCTTAGTTTGACTTTTGCGTCTTAGTTTGACCATCTTAATTACTGTTCATCGTCTTAGTTTGACTTTTTGCGTCTCAGTTTGACCGTCTCATTTTGGGTAGAGCATCTTCAAGTCCAAATTTGATCCTATAGATGATATAATTAGTTTTTAACGTCTTCATGAGAGTTATAGATCTTGAATTCCTCTTTATATTCATCTAAAGAACACCTCAATCTGAATTTTTAACAGAAATTTATACCCATTTTTCCGATTGGTCTTAGTATGACGTTAGCAATCGTCTCATGACGTTAGCATTGTCTCATTTTGGGCAGAACATCTTCTAGTCCAAATTTGATCCTATATATGATATAATTGGTCTTTAAGGTCTTCATAATAGTTGTATATCTTTAATTCCTATTTCTATTCATCTAAAGAACACTGCAATCTAAATTCTATACAGAAAGTTATACCCATTTTTCCAGTTGGTCTTAGTATGATGTCAGCAATCGTCTCATGATGTCAGCATCGTCTCATTTTGGGCAGAACATCTTCTAGTCCAAATTTGATCCTGTAGATGATAGAATTGGTCTTTAAGGTCTTCATGAGAGTTGTATATATTGAATTCCTATTTCTATTCATATAAAGAACACTTCAATCTAAATTTTTTACAGAAAGTTATACCCATTTTTCCGATTGGTCTTAGTATGATGTCAGCAATCGTCTAATGACGTCAACATCGTCTCATTTTGGGCAGAACATCTTCTAGTCCAAATTTGATCCTCTATATGATAGAATTGGTCTTTAAGGTCTTCATGAGAGTTGTAGATATTGAAATAGTCTTTCTATTAATATAAAGAACATCTTAATCTGAGGTCTCTAATGAAAGTTATACTTGATGTTCTGATACAGGTTTAGTATGGAAAAAGGGCAAGTACTACTTCCGTGTTTGATTCTGAATGTTGGGCTTCAGAGTTGGGGTCCAGCAAGATAAGTTACCATTTGTGTGGCATAGGCCTAGAACGATTATGGAAGGCTAACGTAGGATATCATTGATCTTATCATTTCCAATAGAGTCCTATTTCTCCTCTCAGCTACACCATTCTGTTGAGGTGTTCGAGGAGCTGACAAGTTGAAACTATTCCATTTTCAATTAAATATTACTTGAACTCTATAGATAAGTATGCACCCCCTCGATCCAATTGAAGTTGTTTTAATGGATTATATAGATGTTTCTCATCTTCATCTTTAAATTCTTTGAACTTTTCAAAGGACTCACTCTTTTTATGCATCAAATACAAATAGCCATGTTTAGAGTAATCATCTATAAAGGTTATAAAGTATTCATAGGCCCACATATATTAGTATGTACCAAGTCCAACGTGGATGCAGATCTATTTCCTTTAGAAGGAAATGAGGCCTTGATCATTTTTTCTTCAATACAAGATTCATAGGTAGGTAATGGATCATTATTTAACCCCATAAGGATCCATCCTTTACTAACCTGTTAAGTATTTTCTGATTGATATGACCTATTCTTAAGTGTCACATATATTTTGAATTAATGTTAGACATTGGATTGTTTTGGTTTTATCAATTATATGTGTTTAGTAAGCCTATCATAGGTTCTATCAAGAACAATCCCTGTTTAAGTATCGCAATACAAATAAAATCCTTATTCTCATATATTGAAATAACATTTTCAAAATATAAGGAATAACCAGATTTTATTAGACAAAAAACAGAAATCATGTTCCTTACAATCATTGGCATGTAATAAACATTCTCCAAATATAACCTATAACCACTAGGAAAGTCCAAGATAACTACTCCCACTAATTCTGTTGAAACATAGGATTCGTCTACTATCTTGACTTGAAACTGGCCTTTAGGTAGTCTTTTCCTTTGCTGGAACCCTGCAAAGAATTGAAACATGGTTAGTGGCTTCAGAATCTAATATCAAAGAATTAGATAAATCTATCACATTTCTAGTTCCTAACAAACTTAGGAAACCCATACCTTGTTTGCTTTTGAGGAACTTAAGGTAGACTGGACAAGTTCTTTACTAGTGGCCTATCTCATCATAGTGGAAACACTTTCCCTTGATGTTCTCTTTGTTCTTCTTTTTCATGGATTAGGCCTTGACCCCTGTTTAGAGCTTCTTTTTCATTGGACCCTTCTTCTTTTACTTGCCCTTACCCTTAGGTTTTGAAGAAGATGCTACATTAGCTTCTAGCCCATAAGCCTTGATATTTAATATCTCCTCCATACTCTGGAGGGTATTCATTAACTCACTCAAGGTTTAATCCTTGTTGTTAAGCTCATAGTCTAACTTAAACTACTAAAAAGAAGATTTTAAGCTATTGATGATCATAATCATCTGCATATGTACATCCATATCCTCCCTAAGCATCTCAACCTTAGTGACTGTAGAGATTACATTAAGCATGTAATCCCACACTGATTCACCAGGTTTTTGTCTGAGATTGTGAAAGGTTTGAATAGCTTTCACCTTTATAGACCTGGTCCTTACACTAAACATTTCATGCAGCTGATGGACCATTACACTAGCAGTTTTCATATACGCAATTTGCTTTTGCAACATACCGCTGACAGAAGCTAGAATATAATACTTAGTAGTCTTATCAGCATTTTGCCATTGCTCATATTGTTGGACTAGCTCAGGAGATGAATCTCCACCTAGAGGTGCAGGCTCATTTTCAGTTAATACCTATAAAATTCGTTTATATTAAAGAACAATGTCAAGGTTACGTCTCCATTCATTAAAATTCTCTCTGTTTTCTAATTTTTTATTTGTCAAGAGTAAAGTGAGTGAATTCATTTTGTGGTGATTATGTCTGAAAAATTAAATTATTAAAACATGAGCATACTAGTCAGTAATATTGGAACTTTGTATAAAATCGTGATGCATGTATGCATGATGATAGATTTAACAAAACTTAAAAATTTTAAAACTTTATACGACAATTATTTTTCTTATCTATAACAGACTAAGTGACGATGGACCATTTTATCCATTAAAATAAAAACTGGGACCCTCCTACTAAAAAAGATACCAGGTATCTTCATGCCTAACTTTTAAAGAAGTGTCATCATTTGGTCCATACTTTTACCAACAGATTTACAGTAGGCAGGTTATTGATAAAATATGTTGAGAGTGTAACCATTTGATTCATCCACTAAAGGTAATTGCAAACCACGCCTCAATGGGAGGTCACATTTGCTACCAATAAATGGACTTATCCTTAAGGAGACCCAAACCATGTAAGATCTAGGATTCATACCCTCTGGTGGAGAGTAACACTTCACCATATGCAAAATGGGCCATCATATGGAGATCGTGGACACTCACTTGAGAATCATCTCCTACTCAATCTTTTTGGGCTTTAAGTTTTCATAAATACCATCTTGTCTAGATGTAATTTATTATCCATCCTGTATTGTTTCATTGTATATCTCATACATAATGAATGCATGGCAAAGCTTAGGGTTAGCAATTTTATAAATGACATGCGATTTCATAATATCACATATTAATTGCATTCATTTATCCATTCATCATATAAAATAATAAGCCACTGTTGATTTTCCATCCTAGGAACATAAAAATAATTACAAGGCTTTTAGGCCCAACAATTTCTTCTTGGACTTAGATCTTCCGCTTCGAACTCTTCGCTCACATGACCCGTACTATTTGGTAAAAAATGTGTAATGACTTTTCTTTTACAACAAAGTTTTGGTTTCATAAAAAAGAATTTGTCATTTTGAAAACAAAAATTATAGCACTAGTTTTTCATCAAAACTGAAACTTGTCCCATATGAAACAAAAAATCTAGCACTTGTTTGTCAATAAAACTGAAACTTGTCCATATGAAATAAAAAATCCAGCACTTATTCTTAATTAAAACTAAAATTTGTTGTGTCATAAAGCTGAAAATTTGTCAACATAAAATTCCAGCACTTTGGTTTTCTAACAACCAAAACTTTTCCAATACACTTTAAACAAAACTGAAACGTTACCTCTTCATTTCTTCATCCATGGCTTGTTCATCTTCATCATTACATGATTTTGTACGTTACATAATCAAAGAAAACATAAAGATGAAACCCAGGAGGAAACATGATGATGATAGGCTACCCTCCTTGTTACAAACTAAATGAACAAAACTTACAAGGTAACTTTAGAATCTATGGACAACCAAAAGACCAAAACATACACCATATATATTTCTATAAGATAAAAATATGGAGAATACAAAAATGATTTCCAACCCATACATCACATTTAGGAACCAAAAACATGCATAAGAAAACTGGCTCTAACACCAATTGTTGGATCAGGAAAATAAAGTATGCACGAATTGGATAAAACAGTAGATTTCAAAATGTTTTAGAAATCAAAATTGTAGCGGAAGCAATATAACCAAATCAACATGCATAGTCATACATGATACGGTATAAGGATAAACATCTACATAAACACAAGATGAACATTATTACCGACTCCTTCACTATAGCTTTAACTCCTCACTGTGCTATCCTATCCTCGGCAATGTATCCACTACAAAGTGATGTATCTTATTCTTGTTATTATATCCTCGATCAATCCGATCTACCACTTGTTCTCCTTGGACAACTAGGTTAACAAGATCTTGTGGTGGTAAAGGAGAAGAAAAATTTTAAGAGATTTTTTCTTAGAAGAATGAAGCCAAAGATAAGACATATCTCATGCAATTTTCGGCTATACCATCTAAGATAGGAGAGAGAGAGAGTCAAAAATGTAAGAACACCTTATCACTTCTTCTCAATTTCGGTTAACATCAAAGGAAAGAAGAGATTTGCATCAAATGCATCACTTCATTCTTTAATCAATAAAAAAGAAGCCAATAAATGAGACTCTTCTCGTTTGTCTTTAAGATGGCTATATGAAAAGACTATTAACCTAAATGAGACATATTAATTTTGGTTTTGTGATGAAAGAAGGAAGATGGTCCATCAAATACACATCTTTCTTCTTTAATCCAATGAATGTTAATATGTTACATGCTATCATTAAAAGACCACCATTAAACCATTTAATGATAAGGTTATTACTCCATTTAGTGATTATAAAGCATTTAAAAAACCATCTTAAATGTAGCCAACCAATGCTAAATGTGCAGCTGGACATTTAACCCATTAAAACTGAAATTCTACCTTCGTTTATCTTTAATAACTTTTTTTAATTTAATTAATCAAATTAAACCAAAGCGTAGCCCATTTCTAAACGTTCATATGGGCTTATAATTAACAATTAATTAGTCTAAGCCCAACATTCAATCATAAACTTTAAAACCTCTAATTGTATTTCTTACTTTGCTTCAAAACTTTCCTAGAAGCCAAATGGGGAATCTAATTGGACTTATATAATTCAAGCTCCAATAAGCCCGGAATTAATTTATTCTCACTCAAATTAATTCTAGCTTATTAACTAAATATCATTCCACTAAAGACAATTAGTTAAACTCTTGAATTACTAAATATTATGAGAACACATGTTTCAAATAAGATGTCCAATTGTAAACTCTAATATGAACCATATAATAATCATTCGCATAATAAATAATAAAATTACCACTTTACCCGTATGTTGGTTTTTCCTTCTAGATCTCTCATTTTACTCTATATGGTGATCAACACACAAGATCTCATTTTGGTGTTAAGACTTGATGGGTAGCTAGTCCATCAAACTACTGGCGACAGTTTAATCACCAATCTCTATAAAATAACTAAAAGTGAAGATATCACTATAAACTCTTTATTTGAGTGAACATTCCTTGATACATGTTTCAATTAATAATTCCAACATGCAGACGCTAGATTGATACTCTGTAAAAATCCATTCCGATCATATCAAGAATTGTAATGAAACACATATGAGTTCAGGACTCATCAAGATTGTGGTATATAATAAATGAACGCTTAAGTTGTGTGTTTTAAGATTAAAGTAATGACCCACTTTGTTCTTTAAAATATACTTGATTTCAGATTCATTTAATAGTGCCATTATCATATCATAATATGAAACTCATCATTCCCTTAAAGTAAACTCTTTTACTTACACAGAGATAAATCATAACACTACAGTTTAAACTATAATTAAGTGACCAACTTGATTATTCAACTGTGAATCCATTATTTTAGATTCTTATAATATACATATTTCCTATACATCTCTATGTATATGTATATTACTTACAAAAGAATCTCGGTTCCTTATGAATATATATATAATACTCACAAAACCAAACTCTTTTGTTTTATTAATAATAAATATTTTCTTTACAAAAGTAATTGGAAGAAAATTAAGTTGTAAGTAAATACACTTACTTTCTAGGGCACTATATTTACATAACTACAACATAACCACTATTAGAGAGGGCCAGAAAGATGAGGCGGTGATGTTGGGAAACAACGATAGGATGAGAGGGAGGGTATTGGGTGTTGAAGAGCGAAGATATGAGTATAATCTATTGTTTCCATATGCTCTCCTTTTTTCTCTTATGCTACATCTCCTTTCCTTTTTGGTTCTCTCATAGATGAGACAAGCAAAATTACTGTAAGATAGTATGTTCATGTTTATTCTCCAACGATAGACTGCTCTTCACTATTATTTAATAAAATTAGAAATTTTATATTTTAGATATTCATTAGGAAGTAGCTAGATATAGTAAATATCCTTTAGTAAATAAATGATTAGAAATATAGCAACAATGTCAAATGTTACAAATATAGAACCTTATTGCAATTATTTTTTAAATTTTATTGCCTTTTCTCATATATTGCAACAAATTATTATTATCATTTCTTTTTAATATTATTAAATACAACACTTTAAAAAATGTTGCATTATATTAATTTTTAGCAACACATTTTTAAACTCTTACAAACATGTCGTTACTTAAAGCTCTTTTTCCCGTAGCGATTTAATCTAAAATTTATATTCCATGAGTTGTTTCATCTATTTAGGATTGTATGGAGATAGAAAATTAAATAAAACATGAAGAATTTGAAGCATGAAACAATTCATGGCACAATCGTGCACCGTGCGTGATCGTGATAGATGATGATAGACAACATATTCTAGTAGATTTTAGCTTTTCTAGCTCACAAATTTTCTTGCACTTTTAACATTTTAGGGATATTTTTGGAACCAAATTAAGAAGAAAACCCTAGGAAGAACCTAGAAGTCTCAAGAAATATTTAATAATAAGAAAAACATAGAAAGAGGTGTAGCCACCAGATCAAAAGAAGATCAAGAGGAGATATCATTAGAGCTTCAGAGAATTCTAGATTTTCAGATCAAGACTCCAACTACTTTTTCTTTCTTTCCCATTTATTTATTTCATTATATTGGATATTTATTTGGATTTCTAAGATGTTTAATAAAATTATGGTTTCTAAATCCATATTAGGTATTGTTCTTGAATTACTTTTTTGAGCTTTATCCTTGTTGAATTCAATACATCTATCAATGCTTTGTGATAATTGTTATGCTTATACTTAGTAATAAATCGACAGAGTGAATCAATTTATTAATGTTAAGTTACACAATGATAGTTGGTAGCTTAAAAGACCTACAATTATCAAATTAATTAACAAATGAAGAGAAATCTTAATTTTTACTAGGTTATTATTGGTGTTGTTGTTTTTGATGTTATTGTATTGATCCAAATCTAATTGAATAGTTAGGAGTAGTTTTATGAATCAAGAGATTACAATTCTATGAGTATCCAATTTAATTACGAGTACTTGATTAGATCTTGAAAGAGGGTGATAGGATTGATTACTCTAGTATTTTCTTATTCATTTCAATGTCTTTTCAATCCCATTATTGTGTCTAAATAATCAATTTGTGTTCATCTTGTGTTTACATAAAGATTAAATGAGTGAACACAAATATATGCTCAAAGGAAGAAGTTTGAAAAAGTTTGGAGAGCCATCCATGGAGGAGAAACCATCATGGGCATTCGGAGGAGAATCGAAGAAGACTCGGGAAATAACCCAAGGCCACGATCATGATAGAAGCCTGATCAAAGGGCCACGATCATGGGGAGTCAGCTACAATCGTGATAGAAGCTTCAGCATAGGGCCATGAGGGAGTCAGCCACGATCTTGACAGAGAGTAGATAAATTGGACATTATGCACTAAAGGCCAGAAAGATGCAGACGACCTTCCGAACTTAAGTTTTTTAGGGGCTTTTTGGACTTTTTAGGTAGAGGAAAATCCTAGGTTTTACCCTAAATGGAACATACTATATAAAGAAAGAGAGGAGGACTTAGAGAGGGGCTACAAAATTTGCCACTTTTGGAAAACCTCAAGAATAGAGAAGTTTATTTTCTTTATACTTAGCTAGTTTATTTCATTTTCAATGCTTTATTATCATATTTCTTAATATATTCATTCCATTAGTTTAGAGCTTTTTTAGTGTTAATCACGTTTTTACATATGCTAGAATATTTAGAATGAATGTTTGATGGATTTTATAGTTGAAACTCATGAATTTTATAATGAACCTTTGTGATATATCAATGGATATTTATTCCTGCAATTTTCTAGTTTTAATCTTGGTTGTTTGAGTTTATTTATGTGCTTTTACAGATCTGAATTTATTAAGTATTTGAATTTTTAATGGTTTATGTAATGGGTTTTTGTTTATTTATGATGCTTTTGATTAATTTGTGCTTAATAGTTAGGATCTATTCATGTTCTTAGGTTTATAATCAATTAATTTGGGTTTGTGTGCAAGTTATTTGCGGTGGAATTTTTAATTTGGCACAATTAGTTTGGATTTTGTAATTTGGTTTATGATTAGTTATTTATTAGCGTAAAGAGTTTTGATTTCTATTAAGTTAGTGTTGAAGTTTGGTTTTTACTACTTCATTTATAATTTCTAGTCTTGGTTTTATTTGAATAAGTATGAGTTTTATTTATTTAATGTCCATTTTGCTTGATATGAATATGTATGGCTAGACTAATTAAGGGTTTGGAGATATTATAAGGGTGAAGGGATGGAAATTGTGAGAATGAAGTTGAACTTGTCTAGAATTGGTACTTGTAAGTCTAGGTTGGTTTGGGATTTAGAATAAATGTCATTAGTTAGGAATTGCTTGTAGGTTTGATCACCCTTTAGGTTATTTTCTAATTTTAAGGCTAGGGTTGAGTGTGTGATATGTAATAGTCTATAGCGATTCCTGGAAGTAGCAATAGGTCAGTCGAATTTGTCAGGATACTTAATCAACTAATTTAGGATCCCATACCTTTATGTTATAAGTAGGTGGCCTAAGTTAGTTGTTTCTTAGTACCTAATGCATCTTTTCTATTGAATTTAGAGAGCCTATTCTAGGTTATAGTGGAGATCAAGGTCATTTCTAGAGCTTATTAGTTATGCTTATTTTCGAGAAATTAAGGGTTCTAGAGATTAATCGGGTCCATAGGCTAACACCATGATGAGAGTACCTTTTATTTAGATTCAAGGATCAATGAACATTTGAGAATCCCAAAGATATCTCCAGCCCACTTTTTGACTATTGATATTAGACTTTTCTAAATTTGCTTTGTGTTTGTCTTTTTGGTTATGGTCATTACATATTAGCTATCTCGTCTTTGTCATTTTAAGGTATTTTATTTTCTTTTGTTACAACATTTGAAATAGCATTTGTATCCCAACTCTCTGTGGTTGAACCCTAGCTCACCGTTAACTATATAGTTTGGTAATTAGGAATTTATTATTTAGTAGTTAATGGTAGGCTATCAAAGTTTTGGTATCGTTGCTGGGGAGTTAATGTCGTTACTCAAAACACATTTGTTTGCGTAAATTTGCTAAAGAAAACAGAAGTTCATTACTCTCTCCACTTAACCCTTTCTCTTTTGCTCCTATTGTAAGTGCACCATATTTTATCAAAAAGAGCGAGGAATCTATACAAATCTTCCCAAGAGTGGTTGTTTGTTATCCTTTAAAGAAGAAGTTGACAGGAGTTCGGAAGAAATAGAGGAGATTATGGAACCTTACCAGCGTACCTTAAAGGAGCTTGCAACTCCTTCTTTCAACCCTAATTTGCTTTGTAAATTATTCAGATAATGAGCCGGAAGTTGAAATTAAACTTGGATTGATACATGCATTGCCTACTTTTACAGGTTTTTGTGACAGTGGCTCACTAAGATTAGGCTACATCACTGATCCCAACAAGTTCTTTAAGGAGTTCCACATTGCATGCTCAGGTGTGAAGCCAGCGAGAGTCTCAGTGGAGCAACTCAAGCTAAAGGTAGTTCCCTTTACCTTAACTGATGCAGCCAAGGAGTGGTTGTATAACTTACTTGCCAGCTCAATCAACACACATGAGTAAATGCAACAGGCATTTCTAGAAAAGTAGTTCCCTGCTTTAAGAGTCGCTAACATTAGGGAGGAGATCTATGGCATTTGATAAGACACAAAGGAGTCTTTCTAACAGTATTGGGAGCACTTTAAGAAGCCTTGCAATAGTTATCCAAATCATTAGACTAGTGACCATTTATTAATTCAATATTTATATAAAGAGTTGCTTCCCTTAGACAGGAATATGATAGATGCTACAAATGGTGGAGCCTTGGTGAATAGGATATTGAAGGATGCTAGGAACTTGATAGCAACAATGGCAGTGAACTCCTAGTATTGGGGCAATCATAGTAATGTTTCCTCCTTGACAAAGTAGATGAAAGATGTCTCCATAAGGTATACAGTATTTCTACATTAGCTGACCATCCTATAGATGCGTGCCCTTCCTTGCAGGATGAGCAGTACATTAATGCAATTGTGGGGTTCCAAGGACAACAAAGGAGATATGACCCTTTTTCCCCCCTGACAATTTGGGGTTGAAGGATCATCCCAAATTTAGGTATGGAAACCCACAGCAAGGAGGCAGTTCTAATGCATGCCAACCTAATTATCAGTAGGAACAACAGGAAGGATTCCATGCACCACCAAGTTTCCATCAAAATCAATCATATTTTCGGCCAATGCTATTGCCTCCATAACCACCACATTAATAACAAGATGGAGGTATGTTCTTAGAGGAAATTGTTAAGAACTTAGCATATAACACTCTTTAATTTTAGTAGGAAGCAAGGAGTGGTTTGAAGAATTTGAAAATTCAGGTCAGTCAATTAGCTGATGCTGTGGGGAAGTTGTAGGCCCAAAGTTTCACAAGGTTGCCTAGTCAACCTGAAAGGTATCTAAGAGAGGACGTTTGTGCCATTACCTTGAGAAGTGGAAAGGAGGTATAAGGACTAAGGAAGGGAAAGGAGAAAGAAGACGAGGAAGAAACTGAGCTAACAAAGAAAAAGGAGGATTACCATCCTCAGTTAAGTACTTCACACCCCATTGTCAATAATTTACCTTTTGTCCTATTTACAAGTGGGTTAGCAAAGAATAAGCAACAGGAGACGGAAAAGGAAGTATTGGAGGTCTTTCACAATGTGGAAGTAAATATCCCTCTGTTGGAAGCAATTAAGCAAGTTTCATGATATGATAAATTTTTGAAGGAGCTATACACCAACAAGCGGAAGGTGTGGGGAGATGAGAAGATCGGGGGGGTGGGGGGTGGGGGGGTTAATGTGTTAGCCTTCTTACA
>JANSVA010000216.1:13539719-13569260 GCA_025504915.1 Erythroxylum reticulatum | reverse complement strand
ATTTACAAATATCACACTTTTGCACAAATGTATAAGTATTCCTTTATGCACATCTACTTATATAAAATATGCACAATACATGTTCAATGACAATTCGGGGGTATCTTTTTGTGATCCTTATCAACAAATCATTCAGATATCAAAGCCTTCATTAATACCATTTGTACTTATAATTTGGTCTATAATAAAACAATGTGAAATCAATTATATAACTCAACTGACCACTTGAGATTTTTCTAACAACATACTTACGGGTCAACTTTGCATAATTAATTTGATAAGGTAAATGAAAAAATTAGGTAATACTTTCTTCTATAAATTTGTTTTCAAATGTCTTAAGTTTCTAATGACACCTAAATCATTTAATTTGGTTCAGTATATTGAACGTTATACTCAAAAGATTTTAGACTATTCTTACACATCAACAGAATTCTTATCTCAACTTCCAACCAGATTCTGAAATTCTTAGAGGTAGAATTAGAATTTAATCAGATTCTGAAATTCTTAGAGGTAGAATTAGAATTTAATCTCTTTATAAAATTTGTAGTACTATGTCTCTAGTTTATTCTAAAATAAAATCATCTCATTCTGAGCTCTATATGTCATGTTATTATCAAAAAACTAAAGTATGTTCAATAAAATGTCCAATTCATACTCTTCCAACTGATACCCTTACTTTGATTCAATTAATCTTTTTTGAATCCGCACCAAATGCTATCAAATTTTGTGGAGAGATAGAAAATTGTGTTAGGAAATTATTGGTTCAAGAATCACTTTGTTTGAAAGTCAAACGAAGAAGTTATGACCAAATGAATCAAACATGAATCAGACGAAGACTTGGTCAAATATGGATTAAACGAAGGCTTGGTCAAACATGAATCAGACGAAGGCTTGTTCAAACATGAATCAAACGAAGAATTGGTCAAATATGAATCAGACGAAGGCTTGATCAAACATGAATCAGACGAAAGATTCATTGAATGATGCATCAGACGATGGCTTGGTCAATGATGCATCAAACAAAGGATTTAGTCAATGATGCATCAGATGATGGTTTGATCAATGATGCATCAAACGAAAGATTCAGTCAATGATGCATCAGATGATGGCTTAGTAAATGATGCATCAGATGATGGCTTGGTCAATGATGCATCAAATGAAGGATTCAGTCAATGATGCATCATATGATGGCGTGGTCAATGATGCATCAGACGAAGGATTCAATCAATGATGCATCAGATGATGCATCAGACAATGGTTCAGTTAAACCTGAACCAGACGATGGGAATTTAGGGGTCCTTCCCACATCACCTAAAGTTTTAAATCACAAACTACACTCTGCAAAGCATCTTCAATTGTAATGATCATATCTCTTAACTCATTTTTAGCTCATCAACAAACACACAATTCAAAAATCCAAGATTCACACTTAAACATCTAAATTCATTTCTACTAATACTCAACAGATTCATACATGTACAGTGAAAAATAGAATATATGTTCATCATTTTTCCTGAATTTCTGCTCTTTTCTTAAATACAGTTTCAATGATTCTTCAAGCTCAAAACTCACTTCAACACTATTCAATGAGCACATACCACACTTAAACCAATTCTTCTACTTCCATTTCAGCTCATCACAACTCAAACAAATCAAATCTATATTTAAACACTAAAAATTGATGCATGCACGTGAAATCATGTTCAACTTTCTCTCTCTATTGTATTTTCATTCTTACTACATTTGTTTTATTTTCTGCATTTTCTTTTCAAATTACACAACACCCAATAATCTCATATTCAATTCCAACACTAACACGTCATCAGAATCATTCACTAATCTCATATTCAATTCCAACACTAACATATCATCAGAATCATTCATAGAACTTAGAGAGATAGAAATATCCCTTAATTCTAAACTCATTCAAATTTACCTTTGTTAACACTTTATATATTTTCATGCATGAATAGTACATTAACCATATACGTAATCTTCTTAATCATAACAGAAACATATATTTCTTCATCAACTTACATAAATTTTCATATATCTCAATCAAGAATCCATTCAATACAGTGTTAAACAATTCCTAATTCTCAAATCCATCATCTAAATTATTCATCACCATAACCACAATTGTCAAACCCATGCATGCATGGATATAGTTACACCATCAAAATACCATTAGAACTACTTACTTGGTTCGGCTATTCTTCTCAGCTGTAAGAATAACTCAATCACACCCAACAAGAATAACAATTCAACATTCAGTGATGGACAAGGAACAAAGACAAAGTTCTCTGCTAAATGCTTTTGATGAATATTAAAAGGTATAGTAATTCTTTCCTCAGAACCAACTTCATGGGTATTTGCATGTATTACATCTGTCACTAAACCCAATCATCTACTTATCACCACAGATACAAACTATTTGTCACAATACAAACCAACAATTTGTCACATATATATTATTGCCACATGTCATTATATAATTGGCCCATAAATCAATATTTTTCTCAAAATTTACCAAAAATTCCAAAATACCCTAAACATACCAAAATTGTCAAATCACATTTTAATCGTATTTAAAACTCAATTATACCCAGAAAATGTCAATAAATGCATGTACAAACATATGAATTTGCAAAAATGTGCATTTTCCTAATTTTTCAATACTTTATCATAATTCACAATTCTAGTCTTAACATGGGTAATAGGATATTACAGATATAATAATAACTTACAATGAACAATGAAGTTTGCATGGCCATAGAAAATAATGAAGTTTGCATGGCAATGTTGATACCTATATGATTTTCTTGGCAAACACCTACTTCCATTGGCAACTTCTTATGTTGTTTCATGAAAAATCCAAAATTTTTGTAGATAGAGCCAATCATTAGTTCCTAACTATGGGTTAAATGGAATCCCAGACATAAATCTATCCATTGTACCTTGAAAATTTTGAGATTGTTCTACCTTTGAACTATGTCTTTAAATGTTTTTCAGTATTATTTTACGATTCCAATTCAAGATCATTGTAGTATGAATTTAACTTGACTTGATAAAAAGAGAGAAATCTAATAGTTGAATTATCTTTGTCTAGAACACGTCAATCCAAGTAAATCCCATTAGATGTGATATTGAATATGCCTCAAGTATGAAAATATAGAATTTCTGAGAAAAAATAAAGATGATGATAGTGAAATGCAAAAGAGGATGAGTAAGGATTTCATAGAGTATCTAAACAAAAAAAAACAAGGAGAAAAAGATTGTTCTATCAAGTAGAAACAAATTTTCTTCAATCACCTACACAGTTTGCACACATATATGCCTTTCAACCAATACACAAGCAACAATGTAGAATTTCAAGAAAATGAGCAAATCCAGTGATACGCCCATTTTTTATCATGTGCAACATATGCTTAAAGACTCATTCAAAAGAAGACCATGTCTAGGTTGTTGAAAATCTTTTGCTGATTTCATATTTTCTTTAAGTTGTTTCCAATTTAGTTGTTATTCAGTTCCTTATTTTGTGGGGATGATTAGATAAATAAATCGTATCCAATTTTCACTCAATGTAATGCTATAAATAGTAGTTGTTATCATTAATAAAGGGCAGCAGACAAATATAATCTTCTCTCTTCACTCCCAACTCCTCTATCATTCTCATTCTTGCTTCTACTCTGTTCTCTTCTTGTTCTCAACTACTTTATCCACAAATTCTCTTATCAGGGGGTATCAGAGAGCTAGGATCTCTAGATGGAGACCCCTGGCAAATCCAATGCAGAGTTTTGTAATGACATCAATGATGCTCTAGCACGACACGAATCCAACTTCGACCAAATCCATATTACCATGCAAACCATCCTTACTGAAATACAATCCATGAAAACCACACAAGAATCCCAACATCTTCAATTACAATCCCTCGTTGCTTCCCAAGGTGAGACCAACCCTTTTGCTTCTTTTGAACCCAACATATCAAAACGATAGCCCCAACCGCCACAAACACCTAGACAAACCCCTATCATAAAACAAATTCTCTCTGGTTCCAGTAATTCCACAAACACCAACGCCAACCCAGATAACCATCACCTTAAAGTTAACTTTCCAAACTTTGATGGAAATGATCCGCAGGGATGGATATACAAGGCGGAACAATATCTTGCATTTAAAGAAGTAGCAGAAGACCAACGTGTACAGCTAGCCTTCTTTCACTTGGAAGGAATTGCCCTGCAATGGCATCGATGGCTTAATAAATTTAAAGGTCCAATGATATGGGAGGAGTTTATGAAAGCAGTTCTTCAACGGTTCGGACCCACTGACTATGACGACCCTTCCAAAGCCTTAACTAGACTAAAGCAAACAACCACCGTAGTAGTATACCAAGAAGAATTCGAAAAATTATCTCATAGGGTATGACTTACCTGAGAATTTTCTTGTCGGTTGCTTTGTTGTAGGCTTAAAGGATGAAGTAAGGCTGGATCTCAAAACTAAATAGCCCAGAACCTTAGCTACTGCTATTGGGGTTGCTCGACTAATTGAGGAACGGAATAGCCTCCAAAAGAAGACACTTCCAGTCACTAAAACCAGTTAGCCAGCCAAGGCAAATACCATTGCTGGAGTACTCGGACCAATTCCTACAATCAAAAATAGCATTGTCGAAACCACCCTAGTCCACAAAATCTCCACACAAGAAGCAAAAGAGGGACGAGACAAAGGGTTATGTTATTATTGTGACGAGAAATTCATTCCAGGACATCAATGTCATCGTCCCCAATTATTCATGATAAAAGATGTGGGAGAAGAAGACATGGATTTGGATGAAGATTCACCTAATGAGGAGACCAACAATACAGCTGAAATTTCTTTTTATGCAATAGCGGGAGTGGAACACCCTCAGACCTTGCGACTTCGTGGAAAAATAAGAGGACAGGAAGTAGCCATTCTAGTAGATGGCGGGAGTACCCATAACTTCATTGATGAAACCTTGGCAAAGAAACTCGGATTACAGGTGAAAACAAACCGACCTTTTCATGTTATTGTTACTAATAAAGAGCAAGTTGAATGTGCAGGACAATGCAGGGTTATTACTTTTGATATATAAGGATTTCATTCCTTGGCCGACTTTTATGTCTTACCCGTAACAGCTTGTTCAGTTGTACTTGGAGTCCATTGGTTATCAACATTGGGACCAGTTGAAACTAACTACAAGAACCTCACCATGACCATTAATGCTGATGGAAAAAAGATTGTGTTCCAAGGGATGAAACAAGGAGACATTATGGCATTAAAAAAGAAGGAAAACAGCATTAATACTGGAATATTTTTGCAAATCACACTGGCCTAAAAAGAAAAGCAGCTCACACGTCCAAATCACCCACCTGAACTTACCACACTGTTAGCCAAATTTCAAGATATCTTTGACACTCCCACATCCCTGCCACCCCACCGATCACATGATCATCAAATTCCACTTTTACCCCAATCCGGTCCGATCAATGTCCGTCCTTACAAGTATCCTCATTACCAAAAATCACAAATAGAAATTCTAGTACAGGAACTATTACAGTCAGGCTTAATTTGTCCCAGTAGAAGCCCATTTTCATCACATGTTTTGCTCGTCAAGAAAGCGGATGGCAGTTAGAGATTTTGTGTTGACTATCGAGCTTTAAACAACATCACCATTAAAGATAAATTCCCAATACCAGTCATTGATGAGTTACTGGATGAACTGCACAGCTCGAAATTTTTTCTAAATTGGATTTACATGCGAGGTACCATCAAATAAGAGTTTCTGAAGTGGATATTGCCAAAATTGCTTTTCGGACACACGAAGGACACTACGAGTTCCTAGTCATGCCCTTTAGGCTTACCAACTCACCCGCCACATTCCAAAGCTTGATGAATGAACTTTTCCGGCCATATTTACGTAAGTTTATATTAGTATTTTTTGATGATATCTTAATTTACAGTAAGACATGGCAGGAACATTTGTCTCACCTCCGCACTATTCTGGAGTTACTACGAGGCAACCAATTTTATATGAAAGCAACCAAATGTCATTTTGGGGATACCCAGGTGGAATACTTGGGACATATAATCTCATAATTGGGTGTAGCTGTTGATCCAAAGAAAATTCAAGCTATATTGAAATGGCCTACACCAACCACGACTAAGCAAGTTAGAGGCTTCCTTGGCTTAGCAGGGTATTACCAAAAATTCATTAGTAAATTTGGTCAAATTGCTGCTCCTCTCACCCAACTCCTCACCAAGGAGGGGTTTCACTGGAATTCTGAAACAGAAGAGGCGTTCACTTCCCTCAAGCACACTCTTTCCGCACCCCCAATTCTACAGTTACCAAATTTCTCAAAATCTTTTTCTGTTAAGTGTGATGCTTGTGGAATAGTTATTGGTGCCATTCTCTCACAAAATGGACGACCAATTTCATTTTTTAATGAAGCATTAAAAGGCTCATCTCTTCTTTTATCAACATATGAGAACGAAATGTTGGCAATCATAAAGGCCATACGGAAGTGATGGCCTTATTTGCTAGGAAAATCATTTGTAGTTAAAACCGATCAAAGGAGTCTAAAGTATCTCATGGAGCAACGAGTTACCACACCTCCACAAGCACGTTGGCTTCCAAAATTAATTGGATATGATTACGTTATTGAATACAAGAAGGGAAAGGAAAATACTAGAGCAGATTCCTTGAGTAGGCGTGATTGTGGGGAATCGTTTTTTATGGCATTAACTCTCCCTATAGTTGGTTGGTGGGAACGTTTAAAAAAGGAAGTTAATAAGGATTCTTTTTATTCCAATCTATAATATAGGAATCCACAACAATCTCAGCTACTTTTGAGGGATAACGTGTGGTTCAAAAAAGGAAAGGTATTTTTGAGTTCTAATTCAACTTTAATTCTTACCATTTTACAGGAAGCCCATTCCTTAGTTTTAGGTGGACATTTCGGTTATAATAAGAGTCTTAGCCGTGTGAAGCAATCTTTTATCTAGCCTGGGTTGAGAAAAAAGGTCAAGCAATTTTTGCAGGAGTGTTCCACCTGCTAGAGGTTTAAGACTGATACTATGGCTCCAAGAGGGCTTTTGCAACCTCTTCCCATTCCAACAACCATCTGGATAGATATCTCCATGGATTTCATTGAAGGGTTATCGCTATCACGGGGATATACCACTATTCTTATTGTTGTTGATCAGTTGTCCAAGTATAGTCATTTTATTCCAATCAAACATCCTTTTTCTGCAATATATATCGCTAAGATTTTTGTTTCTAATATGGTTCGATTGCATGGGTTTCCACAATCAATTGTAAGTGATAGGGATCGAGTGTTCATAAGTATTTTTTTGAAAGCCTTATTTAAACTCCATGGTACAACTTTAAATATGAGTTCTAGTTATTACCCTCAGACGGATGGGCAAACAGAGGTGACTAATCGCACCTTGGAGCAGTACCAGCAGTGCTTTGCCGGAGATCAACCTCACGCTTGGGCTGACTGGATACCATGGGCAGAGTACAGCTACAATACAAGTGTTCACTCTACTACCAAGATCACTCCTTTTGAAGCTGTCTATGGGAGACCACCCTTGCTCTTCTTTCATACATTCCAGGGACTACAAAAGTCCAAGCTATTGATAGTCATCTACAGGACCGAACCAGAATTCTAGCTGAATTGCAATGCAATCTACTGCTCGCTCGACACCGAATGAAGATCCGTGTAGATCAGAGGCACCACAGCATCATTTTTTAAGTTGGTGATTTCGTCTATTTGAAATTACAACCTTACCGTCAAAGTTATGTGGCCAATCGTTCTTCTATGAAACTGTCTCCTCGGTTCTTTGGACCATTCAAGATCACTCAAAAATTGGGCCTGTTGCTTATCAGTTAGAATTACCTCCTGAATTCAAAATCCAAAATGTATTCCATGTTAGTCTCTTGCGTAAATTGTTTGGAACTCATACTGACGTCTCCCCTGTTCTTCCCTCCATTTCGACCACTGACTCTCAATTGCCACAACCAGAATGTATCCTAAATAGAAGAGTCATCCAAAAGGGGCAATATCGACCAACAACGGAAGTCTTAATTCAATGGAAGGGCATCAATCCGAAGGATGCTACATGGGAAAATTTATGGCGGTTCTTGAAACAATTTCCAAACTTTATCCTTACAGACAAGGATACTGATGGTGGAGGGGCATGATACGCCCATATTTTATCACGTGCAACAAACTTTATATTTTCTT
Organism: Erythroxylum reticulatum; assembly: GCA_025504915.1. Taxonomy (NCBI): domain Eukaryota; kingdom Viridiplantae; phylum Streptophyta; class Magnoliopsida; order Malpighiales; family Erythroxylaceae; genus Erythroxylum; species Erythroxylum reticulatum. Next base: position 13,560,993 of record JANSVA010000216.1, on the reverse strand, counting down.
TAAGTTGTTTCCAATTTAGTTTTTATTCAGTTCCTTATTTTGTGGGGATGATTAGATAAATAAATCGTATCTAATTTTCATTCAATGTAATGCTATAAATAGCAGTTGTTATCATTAATAAAGGGCAGCAGACAAATATAATCTTCTCTCTTCACTTCCAACTCTGTCGTTCTCATTATTGCTTCGACTCTGCTCTCTTCTTGTTCTGAACTACTTTATCCACAAATTCTCTTATCATCCGGATCCTCTTTTAAGTATTAAAAAGGAACAAACACACCATCAACCTCCACGCGCAAATCAACCACTGCTAATCCAAGTCCAGACTTCTTTGATAAAATCTTCCGCACACCTTCATGAACTCTCTATCACAAAGAAGGAGATGGGAAACTACAATCGAAGCTAAAAGAGCAGAACCGTCGAAAGGGAAGGGAAGCAGAAAATAAACCAAGTTAGATTAGGTTATCAGGGAAGTAAATAAATTAGGTTTTATATTTTATAATTTTAAAAATAATAAATAATTAATTGAAAAATAAACTTGTGAGAGTAAATAAAAAAAAATTGACGTAATTAGCCACATTAGTGACTTTAATAAAAGTATTGCAAAATTAATAAATTTTAAAAATTTTATAATTTATCCAATATATTATTAATAATAAATATGTTTTGTTTGGACTAAATCATAAATTAAAACCTTCCTTAAATGTAGTATTGTATTTCAAATAATTTTCTGTTCCATATTTATATTTTAATTTTGAATCGAACGAGTTTCGTCCCCTCGTGGGCATGGAACATGGACTTCTCAAAAGAAACTGAAGTCAAGTTAGTTCCTGATCAGGAGCTCGGCAAACCAAACTCAGTTGGTAATTGCCGAGCACAGCAACTTGATCGGAGCGCGTCTCATATTTCTCCGATGGTCCTCAAACAACTGAACAAGTTGCCTCCCAATTATAGATTGAGAAACAAAAACCACCCATAACAGGCTTATCAATCTCTGATTTGGTCACTTCTCAAAAGAAGCTCTCATTTTGGTCCTTGATCGAAACTGTTTGGTGAAATTAAGACATGCTCTGCTTCTCGTATCGCCGGTTGTCCAAATCCCACTTCAACCTCCTTCCCCTCCGCCACTTCCGGCTGTACACCGCCGGCACCAGCTCCATCCCCGCCGATAAAGACGCATACTTTACATTAGTCAACCACATAACCAATATAGTGCGGAGCGACATCTACCCAGAACGCACACTTAACAAACTCAACATCCCTCTCACCTCCGAGCTTGTCTACCGCGTTCTTCGCGCCTGTTCTCACTCTCCTTCCGAGTCCTTTCGATTTTTCACTTGGGCTCGTGCCCACTACTGTCCGACCACCGTGGAGTACGAGGAGCTCATCAAGACACTTGCTTCCGCAAAGCAGTACTCTTCCATGTGGAGGCTTATTACCCAGATGAGGGAACAGCACAAAAACAGCAATGAGTTTAGTATTTCGTCTGAAACGGTATGTTTTATTATTGAAGAGTATGGGAAACATGGTTTGGTCGATAAGGCTGTAGAGATTTTCAATAGGTGTAGTAGTGGGTTGAACTGTAAGCAGAGTGTTGAGGTCTATAATTCTCTGCTTTTTGCACTTTGTGAAGTGAAAATGTTTCATGGCGCTTATGCTTTGATTAGGAGAATGATTAGGAAAGGTGTTGTTTTGGACAAGAGAACTTATGGGGTTTTAGTTAATGGGTGGTGCTCAAGTGGGAAGCTTAGAGAGGCGCAGGAGTTTTTAGATGAAATGAGTAAGAAGGGGTTTAATCCTCCGGTGAGAGGGCGGGATTTGTTGGTTGAGGGGCTGTTGAATGCTGGGTATTTGGAGTCTGCCAAGAACTTAGTTTTGAGAATGACAAAGGAGGGTTTTTCCCCAGATGTTACAACATTTAATACTTTTATTGAAGCAATTTGTAAATCCGGAGAGGTTGATTTTTGTGTTGATATGTATCATAGTGTGTGCAGGTTGGGGTTTTATCCTGATATCAACAGTTATAAGATATTAATTGCTGCTGCTTCGAAGGAGGGTAGAATTGATGAAGCTTTTAGGTTATTGCAGACTGCAATTGAAGATGGTCATCGACCATTTCCTAGTTTATATGCACCAATAATTAAGGGTATGTGCAGAAGAGGGCAGTTTAATGATGCTTTCTGTTTCTTCACCGAGATGAAGGTAAAGGGGCACCCTCCAAATAGACCAGTGTACACGATGCTGATAACCATGTGTGGACGCGGTGGGAGATATGTGGATGCAGCTAATTATTTGGTGGAAATGACTGAAATGGGTTTGAGACCTATTTCAAGGTGCTTTGATCTTGTTACAGATGGATTGAAGAACTGTGGAAAGTATGATTTGGCTAAAAGGATACAGCACTTGGAATTGTCTCTTCGCCGTAATTGATTGCTTTATTTGGGAGTTGAATATATCGCCATCTTTTTAACCAAAGATGAACTTTGCTGCAGATGCACAACATTGAGTTCAAGCTGACAGTTTTTAGTTGCACTTCTGTGCTCAAAGTTGACAAAATGTTGAAAAGGTTGGTTCCTTTGTTATTCAATAAAGGGCACTATCATGTGATGTAATGGTTGGAATTTTTGTTGGTCCTTTTGTGAATGACCTTTAGATTGGGACTTTGATTTCACGTGTTTTGTGTAGAAATTTAGGAACGTTCATTCTAAGATACAAATATCATTTCATAAATTTATAAACACACAAAGTCGATTAACAAAGATAGATAACATGTGGTTTTATCACATTTTGTTGCACCTTCTCTCTGAAAAAGTGACAATCTACCTCAATATGCTTTGTCCTTTCATGAAAAACCATATTAGAAGCAATGTAAATGGTTACTTGATTATTACACATTAGCTCTATAGGTTGTGTTAATTGAAATCCATGTTCTTGTAATATATGTTTTACCCAGACAAGTTCTTGAGTTGTATATGTCATGTGGTAGTAGATCACTGAATAGTCTTAGGGTTAGCCCAATCAAAATCATTATAGGTTTGAACTGAACAATGCCCATGGTTCTTATATAAGAGTCCTTTGCCAAGATAACACTTCAGGTATTTCAAGACTCAGAATAGTTGCATTCCAATGGCTGGTCCTCGGGGACTACATAAATTGACTCACGACACTTTTACTAAATGAAATGTCAGGCCTAGTAACTATTAGATTAATTTTCTAATCAGTCTCTTATAATTTCCTGGATCTTTCAAGATTTTTTCTTAGTTTGCATCAAATTTGAGGTTAGGATCATTGGAGAATCTACCAGTTTAGATTCTAATAAGCTAACTTCTTCTAAGAGATCAATAACATACTTGGGAGAGACAAATACTATCTTTAGATCTTGCAATTTCGATGCCAAAAAATACTTCAATAGACCAAAATCTTTTGTTTGGAATTGTTGTTGCAAAAATTCACTCAATCTATTAGTTCAATTTTAATCATCATCAATATATACAATTAATAGAGTTTTACTACATCTTGTATGTTGATAGAACACTGAATGGTCTACCCCACACTACTTGAGACCAAATTTCTTCACAACTGAACTAAACCATCCAAACCATGGTCTATGAAATTGCGTTAAACCATATAAACATTTCTTTAATAGGCGCACTTTCTTAGACTTCCCTTAGCAACAAATCCCAAAGGTTGCTCCATATAAATTGTTTATACTAGGTCACCATAAAGGAACGTGATAGATGGATATTTAATTATATTTTTAAACATACAAAAACATCAATCAAAATAGATCTTACAATTTCTGAAAAATTATCTAGATCTGGAAAATTGTTTGATAAAATTATTAAAATATTTTTAATAATTCTTCAAAAATTACAAAAAAAATAAACACATCTCAAATATGTTCACATAATTTTTCCAAATTCAAATTTCACGTACCTCATCAGTTTAACCAATTGACATCACATGTCTAGTAGAAAGATAGATTTTATGCATGCTCTTATAAATTCAATTTTACACTTTTATATTATATTTAGTACTTAATTTGCTTCAAATGTATTTGTTGGGCCTCGAATTTTTTTATTTTTTATTTAAGCATGATTTGAATAAAAATTGTGGTCTTGCTAGATAAATTATTTTATTTGGAATTTAATTAGCATGTCAATATTAGTAGGATTTTATTGCTTGAGTTGGTTAAATTAAAGTGTTAAGAGTGTATAACCTAAAGGGCAAAATTGGCAAGTCACTTAAGAATGAGGATTATAAGGCATAAATGAAAGGGCAAAAGGGTCATCTTACAACCATTGAGAGTATAATTAGAACAAGAAAACTGTTGGCTTGTTGAGAAGAGGAGAAGCATCGTGGGTGTGAGAAGAAAAGAAGAAGAGAAGAAAATCAAGCTAGGGTTTTAAAGATCTTAAAGATTTAAAGCTAAAACAAATAAATATAAGCATCGACCTTTTTTGATTGTTGGATGAAGTATATTTGATGATAGTTAGAAGTGAAAATGAAGTTGAATATATGTAGGAAGTTGTTGATGAATGGTATATGAAAATGTTTTAATCTTTTAGGGTTAATGATCAAAGATAGATTATGATGTATTTGTGAATGATTTTGGGTTGAAATGGAGTTGAAAATGAAGTAGAAGGGATGGTTTAGGTTTTAGATGGGTTATATGTGAAAAGTGGGTAGTGAAATCCGGAAAATCAAATATGTTTTGCATATCCTTCTGTCAAAGTTTGCTATGGCCAATTATCCTTGGCTCGCCGCAGCCAACTTGAAGTATGAAGTTCGCCGCGACGAATTTGTAAGATTTCACGCGAACTTTTCCTTTGCAGCGAACTTTCCAACACTGAACATGCTTCGGTATTTTGAGCATAACTTTTTCTGTAGTTATCCAAATGGAGTAATTTTTGATTTGGAGTAAACTAGAGACATAGGGCTATAAGTTGTATAAAGAAATTAAGCTTAAATTCAGTCTCTAAGGATATCAAATTTTTGAAGGAAGTTGAACACAAAATATTGTTTCGGTATAAGAGCAGTTCGAAAATGTTTAGAGCATAACTTTCGGATTACTAAACCAAATTGAATGATTTTGGTATCATTAGAAACTTAAGATAATGGGGGCCATTTTTTTAAAAGAAAGTATCATCAAATTTCTTCATTTACCTGATCATAAAGATCATGGAACAATTTACCCAAAAGTCTATATTTTGAAAGGATTATAGTTCAATTTTATCCTTTTTTATTTTTGAAGCCTTATGAATTTCCTTTGAATGTTGTTTGAATGAGAACTTAGTTTGTTATAGGAAACCAAGCAAACCTGATCCAAGAGCAAGAGGAAATAATCTTGAGTTGGATTTTGCAATCAAAATTAGGTAGGTAATGTATTTATAGTTATTGTGTAATTGGGCAAATTCTTGCCTATGTGTATATATGTTGATTTGCTTAAACTTGATTTACTTGATATTGAAATCTTCGTGAATGTTTGAAAATGCATTGTGATTTATGAATTTTGATTGAGTTATGCCATTGAAACATGTTATGGCATTTTGTATGAATGAAAATATGAGAAAGTATGAAAGTATGACCATATGATAAAACAAATATGTGCTTTTGTTTGGGCGAAAGTGGAACCATTATGTTTATTATGTGCATGTTGAAAAGAGCCTTCTCCCGACTACCCGCTTGTGGCATGTGAGCTTCGAAAATGGACTCATTTTGTTTATGGTGTAAACTTCAGATTCTTCATTCTGTTTCTATGGAACCCTCAAGCCATTTATTTGTGTATTGCATCTTTAAAAAGTCAAGCACGATGTATTTGCTAGTTATGCATAATGGTTAAAGCCTATGTTATGAGTTATGTGATGAGTTGTTTAATTATAAGTTTTTGAGCTAATTTGAAAATGCTTGAATTGTTAGATATATATATATATATATACCCGCTTGTGGCATATGAGCTCTGAAAATGGACTCATTTTGTTTATGGTGTAAACTTCGGATTCTCCATTCTGTTTCTATGGAACCCTCAAGCCATTTATTTGTGTATTGCATCTTTAAAAGGTCAAGCACGATGTATTTGCTAGTTATGCATAATGGTTAAAGCCTATGTTATGAGTTATGTGAAGTTTAATTATAAGTTTTTGAGCTAATTTGAAAATTCTTGAATTGTTAGATATATATATATATATATACCCGCTTGTGGCATATGAGCTCCGAAAATGGACTCATTTTGTTTATGGTGTAAACTTTGGATTCTCCATTCTGTTTCTATGGAACCCTCAAGCCATTTATTTGTGTATTGCATCTTTAAAAGGTCAAACACGATGTATTTGCTAGTTATGCATAATGTTTAAAGCCTATGTTATGAGTTATGTGATGACTTGTTTAATTATGAGTTTTTGAGCTAATTTGAAAATGCTTGAATTGTTAGATATATATATACATATATATATATATACATATGCTTGAATTTGTGGCAAATTACTAATGGCTATAAATATATTAGCCACTGAGTTGTGTAGTTCAACCAATTATTTTCTCTCCTCAGGTGCGGAACAAGACGACAGTTGATCCTTGCAAGACATCAAAAACTCTAAGATAGGTAGAGACTTTTGTACTAAGTTGGTGACTATTTTGGTACTAAGCTTTGATATGTATGATGTTATGTAAGTAAAGTTTGTTCAAACTCCTTGGATTTAGTAATGAAATGAAGAATTGAAGTTTCTTTTGTGGGTGATTATATTAAGCTTGTGGGTAAGTTTTGATGGTTAGATTTGAAAGTATGTGTTTGTTTAAAATATTTGAATATTGGAGTCTAGGTTTTGGATTCTAAGGGTTTAGTCGCGGCAAGCCTTTTGAAGGAGACTTCGTTGCTGCAAAAAATGACTTTTGTGGCAGTGAACTTTTCCCGAAGGGTCCATAGAGATAACTCGATGGGTTCGCCGCGGTGAACTCTCATTCGCTGCCACGTTGAGATTTATTATAAATGCAATACTTTCTACTTGTCATTCACACCACCCTCACGCAACTAACCTGAATGGTCTCCTCGAAATTCGTCTCGAGACCTGGTTCAAATATTTTGATATCTGAATCGATTGATAAATGCCTTCGTGGACTTAAAGGAAAAGAATTCGAACAAAAACATGACATAAACCTTAGTTATGAAGAATTAACAGACTAACCACTGGAGCTTTACATAGATATATATGTGGATTATGAGATCCAAATAAGGTGATTCAAGAGCTAAATTTTAAGTTAACATCCTGATCCATAATTCATATGCAGAGTTAGTGGTGCTTTGATGGGATAAAAAGGTTGAAAATGAATGTGAAGTTTGTCTCGACCTGGTTTGACCTCCCCTTAATTTTTGGCACATAACATTCTCTACAGGGATTTGTTAAGTGAATTAGGATTCTTTGGAAAGCTAAGAAGTAGAGATACAACTTTTATGAAGACATCATAACCTAAATATGAAATTACCGAAGTGCATTTTGTGATTTCTGGCCAATTCTGATTATGCATGGTCATGTGCACAAGCGTGCCCAAGAGCGTGCACAACCCAGAAACCCTAATTTTTGAAAATGATGTTTTCGGCTTTTAATGGAGAGGAGAGACTTTTGGAGGTGATTTCTAGATGTGGAGTCATTCTCTAGGTGTGATTTTAGTTGAAAGAAATGGAAAAACACGAAGATTTCACTGAAAGATCCATCAAAATACAAAAGTAAGTCTCTAAATCGCAAGATGATTCAACAAAAGACAAACAAGGAGATTTATAATTATGAACCCATTGTTTTAAATTCGTTTTTCCTTCAGTTTATGTTCGATTTCGCATTCGATAATATGTAACTAAACGTCCAGTTAGTATTTAGGTTAGATGAACTTTATATTAATACTTTGATATGATTTGATTCCTTTATTAGTGCAATTGGTTTGATTGATTATGTGTTCCAATATATTAACAAAGCAATTGCTCGATAAAAGATCAATATGTCAAGGGTTTAAGGAGATTCAAACTTAGATACTAATTTCTAATAATGATACTTTTTAAAATGAATTCCACTATATTTGCATTCATTATCATTATCTAGCCTATATATTGATTTTAGTTTTTATTTTCTTTTTATTAAAAATCTAAAATCAATATATAGGCTAGATAATAGAGGAAAGGTAATTACTAGTATTTATAGTCTTTGTGGGATCGAATGGTACTTGTTGGTATTAGTTACAACTATGTTATGCACTTGTGGTTTATTACAATATTGACTATCACAAAATGGGTCAATTAAATTTTTGATGCCATTGTCGAGGACTTTGATACTAGTAAAGCTTTAATGTTATTACTCTATTCATTTTTTATTTTGTTTTATTTTAATTTTGGTTTTGTATTTATGTTCTTTTCTGTTCTTTATTTTATTTTATCTTATTGTATTTGTGGCTTATTAATTAAATTCTCTTTTGAATTTCTCTACTTAATCTTGAGATTGTGATTTATTATAAGAATTATGATTCATTGTCATGGCCATAGCTCGCAATGGAATGATGGACTGAACAAGATTTTTATGGGAGCTAGAATATGTCTTCGCAATCTATATCATCACCATAGGGGAGAAAAAGGTGTTCTCACTTGTTTTGGGAGCTCAACAGATATTCAGTCCCCATTACAAACTTGGTGGGAGTTATCACTAAAATCATGATTGTCAAGCACTAATTTATACATGGGAGCGACTGAGCATATACAATCGACTTCAAGGTGCACTATATCGGAATAAATACAATCTAGAATGGAGCAACTCTCACATTTATGGATGGGACAATTACGCTCTAGTTAGATGCTTACAACACCAAAAACCCCCAATTTACGATCCAACTCTGGAAGATATGATGGTTGATTTCATTTAAGAATCAATCATAAGGCATCAAGAACAAGAGGCTGGAATACAAAATTTGGTGAATCGAATTGACTAAATGGCGGACATGTTATTTGATGAGATCTAAAGAAGTGTGTCTAGTCATGCTAAAGAACATGGAAGGGAAATCAATTTCAAATGTCACGACAAGCTTCTAGAAAAAGAAAGTCTTAGAGATAAATTAATGGAATCCATTGTCGATTTGAAAGATAACCGAAATAAATTTGAGAGAGTGAAGAAAAGGTAAGAGTTGACTTTATAAGTGGAGTGACATTCCAAAACAAGCTCTCAAAAGAAAGAGAAGAGGAAGAAGGTCTTAGAGATAAATTAATGGAAATGCTTGGTAAAATCAAAGCCTACCGGCGCAAATTTGAGAGTGAAGAAAAGGAAAGGATTGGCTTCATGAATGGAGTGAAATTCCAAGAAGAGTTTCCAAAAGAAGAAGAAGTCTCCACCCAAAAAGAGGCAGTAGAGAAGTGACAGAAGATAAATGAAGCAGATGAGTTAGAAACCTTTATCTAGGAAAAAGAAGAAAAGTGGATAGAGGTGGTTGAGGAAAAATTATTGGAGGAACCAAGTAAGGAAACTACTGATGAGGTATTGGTAGTGACCTTAAGTACGGACAAACTATTCGAGCCAAGCGACGTTTCAAGAAGTTTTACTATTCCCTCTTTCATTAACAATTTGTCAGTAAAAAAGGCATTATTACTTGAAATTGGATTTATTAATTTGATAAATTATGTCCTTATTTTCTTGCAACATGTGGCTTGTTTATAGGCTATAAAACCGCTTTGTGAAGCAAAGGATGGAAGCAAGCTGCTGATTATTGATTCAGGATGATGTTAAACATGCAGGTTACATTGAGCTACTAATATTAAAGAAACATCGAATGGGAGGCAACCTATGGGTTAGTTTTAATTTTATTTCAATTGCTATATTGTTTTTTTTTTACTTTCTTGCTAGTTAAGGATTTTATTTTCTGTTATGTTATTTCTTTTGTTTCTTTTTATCATTTTTTAATATTTTGCAAGGATGTTAGTCTCATATTGGATGGATCCAAATCAAGAAATCATCATATTCGGGAAAGTACCAACTCAACCATCTCACTCATTATTCATGTTTATATTGTGTACATTGAGGATAATGTACAATTTAAATGCGAGGATGGGTTTACTGAATTTTTAAAGTTTTTCTTTAAGCTTATTATAATCTTAATTATAATATTTTATGAACTAATATCTCGAATTATTTGAGATCTATCCATGAATACTATATGTCCTTATCAAATATTGACTTGAATTAGTGTGCAAAAGGATGATGGTTAGAATAAAATTAGCTTTCTATGTCATATTTTTTACAGTCATTGAAAGATTCAAGTTAAATGAAATTGCATATTATTTACACACATATACCTAATTTTTTATGAGCATTTGAGGCTAAGGGCACATTTTCAAAATTTTTAAAGCTCTTGTTATTCTTTCATGTGTGTGTTATCATTGCATAGTAGCATAATTCTAGAACTTGCTTTGTTACACATATCAAGACCATATTTGTTAAATTAGAGGCATTAACATAATAAAGGAGGCTAAAATCAACAACTTGTTTTAGCCTATCTTTTTTATAATTACTATACCTAAAATTGACCTTTATGAATAACCAAGTTGAGCGTTGACCTTTTCCATTGATTAAACCCACATATTATCCTTTATCTTATTTTTCTTTGAAGACCTTTTTATTGTTTTAAATCTTGAAGGTTACTTATTTACCTTTTGAAACTTGAAATTTGTGAAAAGTCCAATATTTCTTAAATTATGGTACTGAATGTTTATTTTGAAAAAGAAAGCATAAAATAAATAAGGAAAGAAAAAAAAAGAAGGAAAAAGAAGAGAAAAGGAAGCAAGAAAAGAAAGAAAGAAAGAAAGAAGAAAAAATATGGAGTACTATTAGTTTCGCAATGAAAGGACTGATGTATATTTGACAAGTCTTGAAGTAAATTTCCTTCAATTCAACCTTTTTATTAGCTTAATTTATAACACCCACATACCCCCTAAAAGGATATGCAAATACCACACAAAATAGAACTAAAACATACCAAACATTTCAAAGCAGTTCCAAAAACTCAAGCAAACATACCAAGATACTCTAAAAATTCATTAAAATTAAGATAACATACTTCACATTCATATTTTGCTGAGCTATATATAGAACATATCATAGATATTATACTTATCAAAATATATGACTTAAACATAATCCATACTGTAATAAGGTTATTACAGACCATTAAACAAAATACAAACTATCTCATATTGTCAGATGCAACTCAAAAACGAACTTAAATATACATCTTGTCAAAACAAAACACATCCTCTTTTGGCCACTGTGATTGTCCTAGCATTAAATCTTCTTATCAGAACTTACATGGAGGCAAAATCACCATGCCAAGCATAAAGCATAGTGGGGAATAACTAAACAAGACATAAGCTGGTGATTGTTTCTAACAGTCGCTTAACATTCACATATACTGAATTAGATCATATCTCAACAATCTTTAATTGTTCATATTATAAAGCAATTCAAACATTGTGTTCCTCATAATAGAATATGATTCATTAATATAGAACAAGGCATATAAATATTAGAATAGAATGTTTGAGAATCAGAATAGGATATATTTCTTTCAAATCAGAATATAACTTATATCATATCAGGATATGTCTTGTATCAAATCAGAACTTATTTTGTATCAGAACAAAACTTGTTTATAACCAAATTGAACATGTATTAGAATACAAAACAAGTTAGCTTGCTAATCCTTTTTATAGAAGTGAGTAATGGGATTAGTACAGAAGATACCCATGTTTGGTACTTGAAACAGAAGAGACTTATGTCTTTAAATCAAGGAACATCGCATTGTTGTTAATTAATAATGTCCATAATTAGGGAATATCGTAGTGTCAACAATCAGGGGACACCTTAGTGTCAACTTACAAGAACAACTGCAGACCCTTCTAGGCATGCTTATTTACCCACGAATAAGATTTGGCAATTTCTAAAACAAAACATGTCACATTTCAAAATTCTTACGTGAAAGATCTATTACCAAACATATGAATATATTCCACTTTGCTCAACTTGAACATACTTATTCACATTTGATCAAACTCAACATGACTTATAAACATAAGCATTTGCAATGATGCACCAAAGGATAAGGTAAGTAACTACGCTTTACCTGTACTCACCTAAGTTTCCAATTCACAAACATTCATAACTAACACATCACTTATATCATTTAAATCACATTTGTGTTCATAAGTATACTTCATTTCTTTAATAACTTATAAGTTCCAAATTAGATACTTTGTTATCTAATAAAACCTTCCTTAAGTTATTACTTCATTTAAAAATCCAAATCTTATTCAACCTTTAATTAACTTATTCCACATCAAACTAGGTTCATTTTGCACCTTAATCAAGTCCAATTATTCCATTAAAAAGTTCTTTAACCTTATATAGTCTAACAATTGCCTAAAACCAACCTTTTCTCCTTCCTAAGTACTTCCCACAATCGTGGGAATGTGCCATATAAATCCCACGATCGTGGGATGTGTGAACTGACGTTCACCCACAATCTTCATTTACTTCCAAATTTTACCCCTTCATACACCATGTAATACACCTTCAACAAAGACCATCAATTTCACGTTAATTCTACCTTATTCATATTTCAATCCTTTATGAAATTCATGTCCAAACCTAATTCAAAAATTATTCATTAGACAACTCACAAATCATAACTTACATATATCGAAACCAAAACAGAATTTGCCAAACAAGGGTCATTTTGCAACACTCAATTATCAACATCATAACACATATTTCATGCCAATTCAATTATCATAAAACTTATATTAATACATGCTATCAAGTTTAGAATTCCTTTACCTATTTAACTTCAAAGAACAAGCCAAACTAGCCTTCCAAGCAATAAGCACAATTCCAAAATCCAAGTGAAACTAAGATGTTTTTAATACCAAGAAAACAATAATACATAAGATGACAAGGTCTAACTTCCTTGATGCAAAATCTTGATGTAGTAATTAAGCACAACATAAGCCAAAACTCAAGATTGGAAGAGCATGGTGTTTTGGTGGTGAATGAGCAAAGAGAAGGATGAGTTACAGCAAAAATCAGCTAATGCATAAGGCCATGCCATATGAAAGATAAGTGTCCTTACTCTAGGGACACTTATCACATAAAGACATAAACCACATGTCCTTCAATGGAATAACTCACATGTCATACATAGAAATGAGACACTTATCCTCCATTTAAGCTACCAAATGTCACACTTCTATTAAGTCATTTGTCAATTAATCAATGATGTCAAATGTCATTCAATGAATAGGCTTAGTTATCCAAATTTTCATATATCAACTTGTCTTGCCACTTAACAATTTTCCTAGTCCAAATGTATATTTTAACACATCAATTCTCTAATGGTAATAATTAATTTCAAGTTACAAATTATGGTCCATCAAACCAAAATTCAAGACATATACAATTCATAATCATATCATAATTTCAACACCTATCACATTTACTTTCAAGAACACGTAACATTTCTACTAAAGTATAATAGCTTTACATAATCATACCTTACCTAAGCAAAAAATCACTCGCTAAAATTTTCATCTACAATATCGGCCTTCATTCTATATGGAATATAAATGAATTAATATAAATACTAAAAAAAAAACTGATATGTATGGGTACTCCAAAATCTTTCACGAAGTACCTCCTTGTCCAAGAATAGTTATATGTGCTGCAAATTATGAAAATGACAATACTACTAACAGTAAAACACTGTAAAATGCTTTTTGCATGAAAATCAATTATCATATACATAACTTGTTAAAAAATGTTTAAAAAGTTCATAAATCATTATACATACACCATTAAGATCACTCAATTTGGCCTTCTATAGCTATTTGAACATCATGCTTTCATATAAAGGTCACACCTATTACATTAGCAACAAACTTGGTATGGAGACGCTTTTTATTCTAGTTTTTGCTTGAAAATGTTAATGTTCGCTGTAATTGATCATACCTCTAAAATACTAGGGATGTCCATGATCTGAAAGATAAATGGTGAAATGTTTGGATTGGGAGTGGAGCCTATTTCCATAATCCGAGGTATATCTTTTGGCAGCAAAACAGAACATCTTATTTTTCAAAGTGATTCAGCAATATGATATAATAATAGCTCTAATAAATAAAAAGTAGAAATACAATGGAAGGATTAAAAGATTCTGACTAGTGCCAAAATTGCAAATTGACTATGATCAACATGATAATCTTTTTATAGTAACTTGTTGTTCAAAACTTATAGATATGACATCTTTTCAGAATGTTTACTTTATTCCAAGGGGAGCACCTTTAATGCCAACTCTTTAAAGCACTTCTTTACATTTTCTCTAGTTTTGGCACTACTCTCTAGGAACAAAGATCCAAGCTCTTTTGCCAGAGATATGCCCTCTTCTATACTTATAGCTCTTTCAGACTCTTGACATCATTTATAAGTTTCAATAAAATCAACAAGAAGATGAGAAGTAGGATACTATTTTTTTCTTTTTTAACTTAAATAAATTTTTAGCAAGGAAGAGGAGGATTAAATAAGAGAATAAAAAATATAAATTCAAGGAAGATATAATGGACTCAGTGATCTTGTAAAATTCATTATTGCATCAATGCTAATAGGCTGAACTACGCAGAAAGCCAGTTTGAGATTATACTTTCCAAATGTTATATTGGACAATCAATGAATCAATAGTTTCTGCACTATAGTGCTACATTAGGACATTATAGGCAGAAGTGTTAGAAAGTTAATCCCATGATAGGTAACTATTAGATATCCATTTATATTCCTCAACACATAATGAGGGTGCCTTACTCGATCCACTTTATTTCCAACAAGCATTTTCATACAGTCATTGTTTATATAGTAGAGTTCAACTCCTTTAGCCTAGATTCCTAACAAGCTAATAAAGGTTTCTCTTATTATCACATCAGAAACTGTTGTAACAAAAAATAGTAAGTTAATCTACTAATGATTGACAGTTGATCAATCCAAATAAGTCCAAGCAGGATACTTGTCTTTTTAGGCCTGTGAAGTAAAGTATCAATCCGGTCCCTTTGAATGATGTGACATACCAAACGATCAGATAAGCATACAAAGATAAGGGGCCAGAGCAACTGTTTTTATTTCAAAAGTGGCTATACTTTTTGTGATCAAATTGAAAAAATAAAGGAAAACTAATGTTTAAATTATTGAAGAGTTATTTAATATGCAACAAAAGTATTGTATGGATAAGCATTTCCTACATTTCACGTTGAACACATGGCACAAATATGTGCAAGATCCTTCCCTTATAACAAATCATTATTGTTTCTCATCACTTATTAATAGCAGTATTGATAAGCCATATCATATAAATTATACTGCCAATAGCATACCAAGAACAATCCCTTGGGCGTTCCTATATTAAGAGCTCATTAGTGTTCTAAACCTCTTTTGTTTAGCTGCAAAAAGCATATTGATTGAGTAAATTAATAAATATAAACCTCTCAATATGATTATGTTCATTTTTTGTTCTACTACAGAAAAAGTAATCATAAGGGTAATTGATAGGTCATTTGAGTTCACTAAATATATGCACAATGAACCCCTAACTTAAATTTAATACTACCAACCATGATGAATTGTATAGGTAGTTCTGTGACCTTTTTAGTTATGTGAAGTCCAATTTTCTCAAGCTATTCCTTTTTTATTGTATAGTTTAGTGTTGCATTGGTATTCACTAGTAAAGCTCATAAGGCATTGAAATGGCATAGGCTTTTATGCTCAAGACTATCTAAAGTGTAGTAATATAAGGTATATATAGTAAATTAGAAACATGAACAACATAAGACCAATATGATTGCATAACCATATCCTAAGTTATAAGCTTCAATTGCTCCCCACCTATAGTTCGACACTTCATCTTAAAGTCCACACCTTTCAATAAAAGGAAAGACAAAATGTCTCAATGCATCATCACGTCAAAAACCATATCCAAATGCTTTGTTGATTGGAAGTTACAAGAAGAGATCAGATAGTTCATCCCTTATACTATGGAAGTAATTTAGAAACCTAGATCTCATACGAAAATATGGCACTAAACAAAAAAGCTTGTCTTTCCCCAAGAGGAGGCATACACATTTGTTAAACAATCCTCCTAATTATGTTTGTGTTTAAGCTTTCGACGAATGGTCAAGAAAGAAAGGAGAGCATACCTGATTTGTAATACAAAACCTTGTCAAGCTTGTAACATTTGTCATTTATGAGCAGAAATAGGAGCCAGGCAAGGGCAATAATGCCCTAAAACTCAGCAGTATAATTAAAATAGGAAAGGTTAATTCATTTATAATCTATCCTTAGCCTAGCTGATTCGTTTTGGGATTTTTGAAACCCAACGACAACATTTTCCCCAACCCTTTTGAGGAGC
This sequence comes from Erythroxylum reticulatum, assembly GCA_025504915.1. Classification (NCBI taxonomy): domain Eukaryota; kingdom Viridiplantae; phylum Streptophyta; class Magnoliopsida; order Malpighiales; family Erythroxylaceae; genus Erythroxylum; species Erythroxylum reticulatum. The sequence goes on along the minus strand of JANSVA010000216.1, from coordinate 13,544,538 downwards.
ATTTCTTGTAAGCTATAAAAGGTGTCTATTATGATGTATAAAAATCTCTTTTTAATTTTTCGAAAAATATTATATACATATACATATAAATATATATATCTAACTAAAAATATTGATAATTATTTATACTAATTCTTATAATTTTCTATTCATCCTCCTTTTTAACATTCTATTCTTTAACTTTGTATCAAGTAATGAATTAGCTAATCATTAAGTAGTTAGATGATAAAATTCATTATTATTGAAATTAGAAAATTTTAAGTTTAACTAAAAAAGAGATTCTTAAATGAAAATTAATTGGTTTATTTTAGTTTATAAGAACCTATTAATTTACTAATTTTGATCTATTAATTAATAAATTAATCGATTTTTAATAACAAGAGTGATTAAAGTAGATCAAATCGGAAAGCAGAAAATCGAACTGTAAAGTTAGATGGTTCAAGATTTTTATGATAAAATCGGTCAAACTAGTTAAAATTTTTAATCATTGCTAAATTCATTGATTACTACTTTTGGTGTTACAAACAATGATTTTATTTAAAAAACATTGTATTACTTTTCAAAAAATAATGATTGTATTACTTTTCAAAAAATAATGATTTTAATAAATGTCCCCATCATATAAACTGGAGTTGCTATGTAACTTTCATTGTGTAACTGATGCCTATGAATGATGACTGACTACTAGAAAAGCTAGCATCAGAATGACGGGGAAATAGGAGATGGTGGTGATCTGGCGTAGGTTGTAGGTTCATCGATGTTGTGGGTCGTTGTCACATTCCTCTCATTTCTTTTTTTTTTTTTGTTCCACTTCAAACTGTATATGTGCAATGTACTTAAATGATATAATATAATATCCTTCAGTAAACTATAGCAACAATTTAAAATGTTGCATATATAAGAATTTATTGCAATTTTTTTTAATTTTGTTGCCTTTTGTTATATGTAGCAACAAGTTACTATTTTTGTTGCTTTTTACTATTATTAAAGGCAACGCTTTGAAAACTACTATATTATATTAACTTTTAGCAACATGTTTTTAAATTGTTGCAAATATACCATTAACTAAAGCACTTTTTGCCGTAATGATTGAGCAACTTCACCCAATTATGTTAGTTAGCACTCATATAAGGCATTCACCCACCCAGTTTATTTGTCCATCGGTTTGAGGATGAAAGCCTATAGAGAAGTTTAACTCTAACCCTAATAGCTTGAATAATTCCATCTAAAATCATCTCGTGAAGTAAGTTTCCCTATGTATGATGATGGTTTGTGAAATGCCCTAATACTTTACCACATGCCTAGAGAACAAGTGAGCAGCATCTTCTGCGGTGAATTTTATTGGCGTAGATATGAACACTCCTTACTTGCTGAAGCGGTCCACAATAACCATTATGTTACTTTGTCCCTTCACTTTTGGCAAACCGATAATGTCAAACCTCCAAGGAGTCATGACACTCGTTGATGATCTCCTTCCTCAAACCATCCATCTTGGGCATATAAATTCAGCTTCCTTTGCTGATGAGAAACCCATTCTCAAGCTAAAACTTGCTAGTCTTGCCTTCTTCGACTTGCTTTAACACCTCTTTAGCTTGGTGTTCATATTGCAACCCTTCCTTTACTCGTTCACGCAAAGGAAAAATAGGATGTGATATAGTTGCCAACTCAATCTTGTGTTCCACCTCTCTTCTTAGTGGTAACTTCTTTGGTAACTCAAGTGGCATGACATCCTTATAGTCCACAAAGATGCAAGCAATCTTGTTAGGCAATTCTTTAAGAGTGGTGGTGGCATTTTCCTCTTTAAGCTCCACTAAGAACGTTTGCTCTACCTTCTTCACTCTTTTGGAGAGTTACATGGCTAAAAGAGTCTTTGTCTTTATTAGTACATTTCGTGACAAAGGTATCATGTAAGTATTTCCCTCCTCTATGATACATGTAGTGTTTGTAAATGAAATTGAAATAGCTTTCACATTATCTATAAAGTCCACACCTAATACCACCTGAAAGTCATCCATAGGAACAATAGAAAATTATATAATCATGTCACTCACCAATACAGATCACATTCTTCGCCACACCACATATGCTTTTGGGCTCTGAGTTTACTGCCTTGATTGAACCATCATTTGGTGTATACTTGAGGCCCAACTGCTTGGTTTCTTCTACTTTTATAAAGTTGTTTGTAGTACTAGTATCTATCAAGGCTCTCGTACCTTATCCATTAATCCTCATATCTACTAACATTTGCCCTTTTTTCTCAATTTTTGGCACCTCAACTTTGTCATTGATATCATAAAGGACTTCTAAGGATCTGCACCTTGCTCTCAACTTTGAAACTTTTCTTCAAGTGTGACAAACTTACTCTTTATAAAGAGATTCGACTACTGCAATTGCATTAGCAAGGTTTTAAACACTGCGCCTCTCTAACTCGGTCTTGGCCACAGTTGTAAACCATCACAGAAGGCAAGAAAAGCTTCTTGATCAAGATAATCAAAAATTTACAACAACACCTCTTAAATGTATTCTTGAATGCTCCTTAAGTGTGTGAGCCTTTTTAACTTGGCTTGAGCATCTTTCTCTACATAAGGCAAAATTGCTTCTTTAATTCCTTCTTGAAATCTTCACATATATTCATGGTGTAGGTCCCTTTCTCAATATCATTGTATCTTCTCCTCCACCATAGCATAATCATGTTTATAAGGTAGAGGGAAGCACTATCGATCATCTTGGCATCATCCACAATGCCAAGCGCCTTAAAGTATTGCTCTATAATCCAAATGAAGTAATCGATGGCCTTTGTGTCCATTACTCCTCCAAAGGTCTTAGGCGTTAAGACCTTCACTTTAGCAGTAGCGGGGGCAACAATAGATGCACAACTCCTTATGTCACTACCATCTTACACAAGCTCTAATCTCCCTTTACTTCCTTTAACTTGGTAGCAAACGTGGCAAGTGCTTCCTCGAGTATAATAATTTTAGAGACAAGAGAAGTTTCCAAGGAACTCACCTCTTTGGAAGTATCAAAGGCAACGATGTTGACGGTCCCATTTATCTCTTCTCAAAGTATAAATTGCTCCTTCTCTAGCTCCTCCACTCTTTGGTCCCAATCATTGATCCTCTCTCGATATTCCCTTATGGTGATCTCTAACTTTGAGAGCCTAGTCATTACTTTAGCTATGGCGTCCCTTTTAATGAACTTGTCTCTTTTGCCCTTGTTAATAGAAGGAACCCTCTTGACCTCCCTTCCTTTATGGGTAGTCACTTCACTTGAACTAACCATCCTGACGATACCCAAAGGATCTTAAACAAGGCTCTGATACCACTTGTAATGGGCTTAGACTTTTACTAACACTTATTCGGCACTTAAGTACGCTCTCGTTTCCAAGTCAACCTTACTATGCAAAACACTTTGCTAAAAGGAAGAAGGAATATGGGAGAAAGCAAACACACTTCTATTAAAGAACTCTCTCTTCTTAATCAATAATACTATGATGCTATGAACCTATGATACAAATGAGGTCATTCCCAAGGAGTATATGTACTAGTTCCTTCTTAAAATGGATGTACAAGATCCACTTGTTCTAACGGTCGAAAATATTTTTCTAGAATAATCTATACTATTCTACATGCTTTGTGTAACATTATATACATATCTACAACATTCTACAAACTTTTATAATGTTTCATATTATTACACAATATTCTATAAGCTTTCATAGGCTTTTACCATGTTTTAGAAGCTTCCAAAGTCTTCCATAAGCTTCCACTATGTTCCAGAAGACTCCTTAGATCAAACCTTATCTTGTAGGCTTTAAAACATGCAGAGCGTGACATTATGTATGCAAGAAAGAGGCAAAGCTGCTAATTAAAAGGGTTTACCTAATGAAAGTAATAATCTTTGTTTGTGATACCTATGATTATAAAAACTCAACTGGGTCAACCAGTTCAACTGTAAAATTTTGAACTATTTAAAATTTTTGTTTAGTTTTTAACCTTTCAATTTGATTAACTTATATAACTCTTCTTGCTAAAAACTGATTAATTTATTAATTCATCGGTTAATTTTTGCAAATTAATAAGTTTTTATAAATTAAAATAAATCAATTAAATTTCATTTAACAATATTTTTTAATTAAACTTTAAATTCTTTTATTGAAAAGAACAACCTCTTTTAATTATATTTTAAATTTTTTAATTTTATTTAATCTTTAGTCAATTTTATGACGATGTAATACTGATTGAACTTTTAAAATCTTAAACTTTTTTTTTTTTTCTTCTGATTTAGCTTCTAATTCGGTTTTTATATTAGTTATTGTATTGGCATTCTCGTAAAATCTAGACCTTAGTAGAATCCAACAAGTACACAACAATTGATTCTACTAAAACCTACTAAAATTTTTCCAGAGAACACTTCAAATTCTAATCTTTTGATTTTAGTGTACTTCTTCCAAGTGGGAAACTCAGTGCGAAAAGGAATCGAAGTGACTATTCCTATAAAAAATAAGTTATACAACATGAAAATTAGAGTATGTTCTTTTGCAAAAACTAATTTAAAATTTTCCAAAATCGTATAAGTTTCTAAAGTGCAACCTTACCGTATTATTCCTTGGTAAAATATATAGACTTAAAAGAAACATGATATGAAATGCCAAAAAAAAACAAGAAAAGGAGAGCACATTATATATTTATAATCAATCGTTAAAAAGCCAACGACTTTGACTCAACAATTTAGATGTCGTTTTGTACCGACTGATATATACCGTATCGGATTAAAATCGATATAGAATAAAGGGTTAATTGTATCGGATTTAAATACCGGT
>JANSVA010000216.1:13527521-13539315 GCA_025504915.1 Erythroxylum reticulatum | reverse complement strand
GGATGTCGGACATTTGTTTTAGTTCGAATGAATCATTTGGACCGCTTTTAATTCGATTCGCTTTCTGATTTGTTATTTGATTCGTATTCGCTTCGCTTTTGATTCAATTGTCTTATGTTTCTGTTTCGATTCGTTTCCGATATTTTGCCTCTTTTGTTTCCAATTCGTGTTTGCTTCGCTTTGTTTCGATATATGAGTCGATTCGTGTTGTCGTCCATTCTGTTTGATTTGCTTTTCGATCCGTTTTTGTTTCCGTTTTTCGGTTGGGATCCGGTCTCCGGATCGGGTCCTAACATTTACTCTCTATAATGCTTTTATAGATTTAAGACTTGCAAGTTAGACTATTATACATTCTCTCTTTACTCTAGTTGCAGGTAGTTCATGCATTAGAAAAAAAAATTTAAAGAGAAGAAAGGACAATTTTTTTTAATAAAACACATGTATTGGTAATATAATTTCTTTAAAGTATTAGGTAAAAGTTGCCTTTACTCCTATACTAAAATATCGCCTATCATTTTTAGTCAACCTAGCTACAATCTATGGTAGCCATATTAGGTATATTTCTTGCAATGTAACTCTAAAGAAAAATATTATCTTAGAATAAGGAATTTCTAAGAAAATGTTTAGGAGGGGATGAAAGACATATTGTTAAGAACAAAATAAGAAATGTAGGCTACATATGTATTATATATAGAAATTTTGGATTAGTCTAAAATAGAAACAAATTATAATGGTTCAAAAGTAAAGTCCTAGGTGGATTTTATGAATTAGTTAGTATTTATTAAATCTTCCCCATCTTGTCCACTTGCTAACACTTATACCTTTTCACAATAGCATATTTATAAACAATTAATTAACTATATTTATATACCTATAGTAAGTGTGTTTTGCTTGTTATTTAATAGTTTTATAGTATTTTTGGTACTTATTTTGCTTCAAGTGTGTTTTTAGGTTATAATGCCTCCATGAACCAAAAGAATAAGAATTTAGGTGAAATGATTGCATAAAATAGAAGACTTGAGGGGGTATTTGGATGATGGGTTTGGGAAGGAGTTAATGGGTAAAGAATGAAAAGTGAGTGGTTGGTTATTAATTATCATTATAGAGGGAATAGTTTGATATCTCACTTTTGGGAAATCCTCCATACTCTCCATTTAGTAGAGGAATGAAACTCATTCCTTAATAGTGGTTCTTTTTTTTAAAATATTTTTAATATTAATTAATTAAATACAATTAATTAATTAAATTATAATTAATTAGTTTCAATATAATTAATCAAAATATAATTCATTCATTAATTAAAATATTGTAAATAAATAATTAATAAAAATATAATCCATTCATTAATTAAAATATTGTAATTAATTAACTAATTAAAATATAATTCAATTATTAATTAAATTATTGTAATTAAATATAATACATTTTTATTTCTCAATATGTTTTACAAACCAACCACTATCAATGATAATGATAATCATTCCTTCCTCTTAACCAACCATTATAATAATAATAATAATAATAATATCCATTCCCATTACTCACTATATTCATTCCCATTTCTATTACCATTCTCTCATGCAAACCAACCGCCCCTGAAGCAACTTTAGAGATACACGACTGTGTAAGTCACTGTGAACATGTTGAGCTTTGAAGATGCTTTTTATGCTCGTGTGAAGATACCACCCATTTATGTTGACATACATGGCCCGTGTAAGTTTCTGTAACTGTATAAAGTCATGATTTAGAGGGTATTTTAAGATACAAAGTCACATACACAGTCGTGTAAGTGACTGTGCATATTCTGAAAAACCTAGTTTTTATTATAAAAGGATATTATTGAAGGCTACAGAAGTGGGGTGGAAATTTCATAGTTGCCAAAGACACCTAAAAATTTAAGAAAAACACAAAAGGATGTATATCACAAAAAAGAAGATCCTAAGTAGAAATATTAATATCAACTCTAACTTTCTAGATTTTCCATATTAAGCCTTCAATCTCATTTTTTTCTCTTCTTCTATTATTTCCTTGTGTGCAAAATATGAATAATTTTGTTTTGAACATTATTATAGACTGCTAAATCTATATTAGGGTGTTATTCTTCAATTATTTTATATAACATTTACCTTGTTGAATTCAATATATTACTTCTTTGTGATATTTATTATGATCATACCTAATTTAAATCTAGAGATTGAATCACGATATTTGTGTTAAGCTGCACAATGAGAGTTGTTACCTTAATGAGCATAGAAATATCATGTTAATAATCAACTGAAGAAAGATCTTAACTATGAGTTAAATATCCTTATGACCACTTTAAATCCAATTAAGTGGTTAGGAGTAGTTTTGAGAAATTGAGACATTGCAACTCAAATTTTATCTATTTTAATTGGGATTACTTGATTGGATCTTGAGATAGGGTAATTAAAACCTTTAAATATCTAGAATCAAAAGTAGTTGAATTCAAAAGGCAAAGGAAAGATAAAACCAGGATAGAATAATCGTTCAGTTTCCATCATTAACTTCATTTCCATTATTAGATTTTACTTATTTAATCATCAAGTTTTGTTAATTTACTTTAATTTTTAGTTAATTCATTCTTTTGTTACCTTAGACAAAGTGTAATTAAAACTGTTAGGTGACTATATTCAATCCTAGTGTGGACAATCTTGTTTACTAGTTTTATACATAAAGCTAGCAAACAAGATTTTGACACCATTGAAGGGATTGCGATTTTAACATTTTATCCAATTTGAAATATTTTGATTTAAGGAGTTTGATACCTTTTTCTTATGTGATTGTAGTTGCATAAACATAAGAATCATGATAAGTGTAAATTGCATCATGTTTTGGGCATAATTGGATATGTGTTTAGCTGTTAATTTAATCATTTAGTATGCATTTAGGTTAGAATTGTGTTAGTTTAATAATTATTTGAGTTTTAAGTGTTTTATGGATTAGTACAAGTCTTTGAGCTTAAATATTATATTTTTGACGTACCTTGATGTGTTTGCTAGTGTTTTAGATGAAGAAGTTTAAGAGACATTTGAATCGAAACAACGGTCGATGATACTGGCATGTCAAGCCATGATCGTGACAAAAGGCTTGAATGTGGGCCACGATCGTGGCCTGCATCGATCAAATGCATAGACACTCAATAACGTCGAGTTTTGAGAATTTTTTAGCCTTTCGAACTCTGAAAAAACCCTAGAGTTGCTCAAAACACAAGAGGATATTTAGAGAACAAGAAAAGAAACAAAAGGGGAACTTTTGTATCAGCCACCTTGAGAAACCCTAGAGAGAAATCATCGAGAGATAGAGGAAGAGAGAAGAGGAGAAGAAGCTAACTCCATGCACTTCTTAGATCAGGAGGTTTCCCAACTTCATTGCCTCCCATCATCTATTTAGATTGCATTTTCTATTTAATTTTAGTTTTAATTATTGTATAGAATTTGATTGAATAGTTAATGATAGATCGAGAATGTTGAGGATGTTCTAAACTCACCTTTAGAGTTTTACTCTTGAGTTAATGAAATCTAATTGTTTATGTTTTTATTGGATTTGTTGTGGTTTAATTATATGATTGCATAATTCGGTAATAAACTGATAGAGTGAATCGAATGAAAAATGTTTAAATTAGACTAACAAGAGTTAGGTGATTTAATGGAGTAAAAATTGAATCAAATTGAGAAATTATGTGAAGAAAGTCCTTGCATAGGTTTTGGATAGTTTATTAGAGAACTTCAAAACTAATTAGTGTTTTGGATAGGTTATGAATTGAAAATTTTCAACTTATATAATCCGATTAGGGCTTATGATTTAGAGTTAATGGTTATAACTCAAGAGAGAATAATCAACCCTAAGATATTCTAAAACCAACAATCCAATAATTCATAATCAGTTAGGTTAGTATTAAGGATAGGTAAAATTCCCTTTCTCTGAATTGGTAATTTCTTTCGGTTGGTTCTTGGGTGTGTTGCAATTACTTAATAATTAGTATATTCGTATCTGATTCTTAATTTGATTGATTGAATTAAATTCTCGTTTTTAGTTTCATTGCATCTTGCATTTCTATTATTGTTTTTGGCCTTAGATTTTAGGATTATATTAACTCCCTCCTCGTGGGATTGACACCTTTGGTACTATACTAATGAATTGTGTGCTTGCAAATTATCGGAGGTTAACAATTATAATTTACACACAACTAAACACCTGATTAAATCACAAAGAGCTCAAGCAAATTAAGAGATATATCAATTTTTGATATCACCAAAAATGAAAGAGAGATCTAAAGAGAAAAGAGTTAAGAAGCTACAAATAAAATAATGGTTAAATAATAAAATCAAGGAGGATGTCAAATGACCTTTCTAGATTTCATAAGGCCATGTTGTAATGTGAATCAATAGGGCATCACAAGACCCCTTTTCTTAGCCAAGAACTTTAAAATAAAGCCAGTCTTATTAAATATGCTACGAACTAATGTATAGTTCTAGAAATTGGCTAATGAAGTCCCCAATGCACACTTGGCAAACTTTTTGGAGATATTTTTCATGTTTAGATAGTGCTATTTGAGGATGTTACAAAGATGATATTGTTCCCTTTTAAATTGAACGACCGAGCTAAGGCATGGTTTAAACGCTCTCAACCCTGAGAATGTCACAACTCGGGAGCAATTGGTATAAGCCTTTTTGGTGAAGTATTTTTCAATGATGAAGAACACAAGAATCATTAAGGAAATCACAAATTTCTAGTAAAGTGATGGAGAGTCCTTATATGAAACATGAGAGCGATTTAAAGAATTAAAAAAGGAGTTGTTTTCACTACAACTTATTGAAGGGATTATTGTTGCAAACATTATAAAATGGAGTTGATATACATATAAAAGAGGCTATAGATGTAGTAGCTAGTGGTTATTTGATGACAAAGGCAATTGACGCCACATATGACCTCTTAGATGAAATGGTGAATAATAGTTGCTTGTAGACAATATAGAGGGGAAAGCAACAAAATTTCAAAGGGCATAATGGAGTGATAGCTACGAATTTAATGACAGCTTTACAAGCTCAGATGTCAACCCTTACTAAGCGATTAAGCAGCTTGCAGGCCTCTTATAGTCATCCTCACAATAAAGGGTAAAATTACCGTTTTGCCTCTAATTGGTTTTTCCTTTTACCTTTAATTAGTTTTTCCTTCTAGATCTCCCCTTCACTCTATATCATGATTAACACATAAGATCTTATCTTGGTATTAAGACTTGATGGGTAGTTAGTCCATCAAACTACTGGCGCCAGTTTAATTGCCAATCTTCGTAAAACATCTAAAAGTGATGATATCACTATAAACTCTTTATTTGAGTGAATGTTCTCTGATACATATTTTAATTAATAATTCCAACATGCAGACACTGGATTGATACTCCACAAAAATCCATTCTGATCATATCAAGAATTATAATGAAACACATATGAGTTCACCATTCATCAAAATTGTGGTTTATAATAAATGAATGCTTAAGTGTATGTTTTAAGATTAAAGAAAAGAAATGACCTACTTTATTCTTTATAAACATACATGATTCTAGATTTATTTAATAGTGCCATTATCTATAGTCAACTACTATCATGATATGAAACTCATCATTTCCTTGAAGTAAACTCCTTCACTTACACGGAGATAAATCGCAACACTATAGTCTAAACCATAATCAAACGACCAACTTGATTATTCAACTGTGAATCAACTAATTTATATTATAATAATATACATATTTCCCATACATCTCCATGTATATATATATGTATATTACTTACAAAAGAATCTTAGTACCTTATGACTAGTTATATAATGCTAATATAAATAAAACCAAACTCTTTTATTTTATTAATAATAAATATTTTCATTACAAAAATAAATGGAAGAAGATTAAGTTATATGTAAATACATTTTCTTTCCAAGGCACTATATTTGTATAACCCCAACATTCATTTCTCTTCAGCTCTTTCTTTAGGAAAATTCCCTTTTAACCTTAATAAAACTCTCTCTAACAAAATATAAAACCTTAAGGAAATTACCCATTTGCCCAAAGACACTAAGATTCATAATACTTAGTTACCTTTATTAAGTTTATATAATATGTATGACATATCGAAATCATTTAGAATTAGTATTCACACCTTAATTTTCACACATACACCTCAATCTAAAGAATTGATCCAAGGTTCCAGAATGGACCAATGTGGCTTAAAATCCACTTCTGCAGAATAATGCATAACTCTAGAACTTCCCTCTGAACTAATGTTTTTAAGACCAGACCAGGGTTACACACATCTCTATATGGGTGTTATTTATATGATCCTAATATTATATAGAAGAAAAGAGATTCCAGTAATAACTTTAATTTCTCTATTAGACACGACATATACATCTTGTCAAAATGTCTTGATTGACACCCTTCTGAACCACTCTCAATAATGGAGTCTCATAATGACTATTACTATAGATTTCAACATCAAACTTGACGATTTGACTCCACTCATAAGACTTAAAATATGAATTTAAATTGTTGGAGCTAGGTAAGATCTCACTAGTGTCATATCATTAAAATCATTTACAAATTATAGAACCATACTCTATATATAAACTTCCCAAACTTTATAGGAGATTTCCTTTATATGACAACAAACAGGTCTTAGAATGAGATCACAATAATCCAGATTCTAGGATAGTTGGCACTATAACAGCTAGCGAAATTAATGCCGATGGAGTTGATAAAAAACTACTAGAAGGAATTTCGTACTCCTTATCTTTATTCCATTCATACTATTACTCCTTTAATCTTGAGAAGTTTGAAAGATGGCATAGTAAAAGTTTAGTTTTCAACAAACTCAGAGAAGAGAAACCAGAACCACTTAGAGCTTCTCCTAAGCCAATGTTGATGATTAATCCATTATTTTATTATAAAGAAGGCATTATTAGTCCTCCAATCCTTTTTGTCTATCCTGATGAACATGAGATATATGTTAGACATGTCAATGGACATTTCATCTAGGATGTGATCCATCTATGTGCAACTCAAATAGTGAATGTTTGATGGACGAATATTCCAATAGTGAAGATGAAGATTATGTCCTAATATGGAGAGAAGAGCCCAATAGAGAGTGAAGGGGAAGATCTAAGTGCCAACCTCAAAAGAAGATCTATGCCATTTATGATGAAGATGATTATAACTTGAGACTTTGGATTGGTCTTAAAAATCCTAAGTTTAGACCAAAGAAACTCTATGAGCTATTGAAAGCAGTTAGAAAGGAAAACTAGATCTAACCAAAATGTTGTACTCTAATGATTTCTCCAATCCCTAAGGAGATCTAAAAATTGTTATCTTGTATGACGATGAGATCATTTAAGGAAGATTTTTTTTCCCTTTAGAAGCTCAAATCAATAAGACCACTAGGGTATCTATAAGACCTTATTTATGATCAACAGTTATCAATCTTAAAGGAAATCATGTACCTAATTCTCCAACAGAATAAGTGCACAATTGGTAAACACAAAATTTTGTATAATAAAATAATGTCCTTCTCTAAATTGATTCAAAGTTTGATGGTTTATCCTAACAAACACAAGGATTAAATTCAAAGATTGATGTTTTATCTCTCTAAGTGCAACAGTTACATTAATGGTTACTCAATCAAGCTACACAACTTAATTGTAAATTAAGAAGACATATTGACGAGCATTATTGTGGACTAGACTTCTCTAGAAATGAAAGAGAACTACAAAAATTTGAGAAAATCTTAAAAGATTTGAGTAAAACATGGCCAAAGAGCAATCTAAAGTTATATATGTACCATATGCCTTGACATGTCCCATTGTACAACATACTTATAATATTCCATCTTATCCTGAAGTAACTGATTACGAAAAAACTCCTCAAAATTTCTTATTTATTGTTTAGACAAACCCTAATCATCAAAACCTTTTAAGCCAAACCAAATAATCAAAGAAATTTCTTCAACTTCATTGATATGTGTTTAATTGATTATATATTTATTCCATAAAACTTAGTGATTAATGCTATGAAATGCTTAAGATGTTCACTTTAGTTCATATTTGTTTTTAGGTATAATTTAGAAGAAAAGAGCTAAAATGAGTCAAAAGCACTCCCGTGAAATCTTGCCAACTTACTTGAAAACCTAGTTTTCAATATAAATACATCATTTTGACATCCAAAAACGTATGAAATGTTAAGGAATTGTTCCAAGGATTTTGGGAGGTGATAAAGGGGCAGAACTCTCATTCTTTGGAGACCCATAGAGGGGTAGGCTTTCCTGACCCAGTTTGGGGGTGATATCAATGCGAAGAACCCAATTATGCATTTCCTTCATTGTGTTTGCTATTTTTTTCCTCCTCATAGGGATTGATTATGTTATCTTATGCTTATGGATTTGGGTTTTTATATATGAATGATCTTTATTCTCATTATCGTTAGATTGTTTATGTACGAACCTATTGCTAGAATTTTAATTTAATTTGTAATTGCTATGTTAAGATTCATTTGTGGCAACTAATGGTTTTAAATCATTAGGAATAACATATCCTATGTTAAATGAGCCAAGTTTATGTGGTTGTTACTTTGATTAATCTATTTTACTAATTCATAATACAACTATCCAATTAAATCATGACTTAAGAGAAAACTAAGGTTAACAAAGCTTATTGTTAACCAATGATTAATAGTTGCGAGAAAAAGTAAGAGAACAACAATTTAATGGAGTATGTTCAATTGAGTGTAGGTGAGATGAATCGATGATCAGGTCCTACGAATTCACCACTTTCAACATTTTTTAATGTTTTCTTTAATATTTTTTCATTAGTTTAGTTTTTTTCTTATTTGAATTTAAACGAAAACCCACGCCCATAACCTAAACATTGATTATTTTCATTTCAAAAGCTAACCGAACATTCTCTGTGGGATCGACCTAGACTTACCACTAGTTATAGTTTTAGGTCTAGTTATTTTGTGTAGTGTTACGATGTGCTACTTCATTCATAAGCTTTTAAACTTTTACAAATCAAAACACCACCAAATTCTCCACTTAGAGAAACACCTTCCTTAAATATGGAAACAAAAGCGGAATGCATGACCAAGCAAGAATTCACATCCACCCTTAATTAATTCTAATAGATTTAAACGTAAAAATGAAAGCTAGGATTCAGATTCTTTTAGAGAAAGTTCTAAAAATTTTAAAAAACTTGCAGATCTCACTTAAATATCTCAAATGATGATGATTCTTCCAAACTTTTCTTAACTACACACAGAAGTTGAACCAGAGGTTGAACATGTTGAGTCAATAACTAAACCAGTTAGACCAAACACAACTCCTACCTATTACCTACTTTAGGATCATAATTGACTTTTGATAATGTCCCACCAATAAAATGCAGAGATTGACTATATGAATTACGTTCTTGAATAGATCTTCAAATGATAAGACTAGACATTTCTCTTAAAGAGATCTTCACATAATTTGTCTCCAGATTGACAAGAACCTTAAGAGAATGGTTCCAAAGCCTTGGTGAACACAAATGCATTCAAGTTATACAAGTTAGGAATGATTTACAAAGAATTCATCGAAGATTTCTAATGTATTGACCTACAGAGCAATCATGAATACTTTGAAATGAAGTGTTGCTTTATGAATCAGAAAGATTTGTAGAGAAATTTTCACTTAATGTATGACAAATACTATATGCTTAATAGATTCAATGATGTTAATCTTCAGTACATATTCATTGCCTCCTTTCTTGATGAGTTACATTCATAATTACAAATAGAAACCAATTCTCTTAACAGAGGCATTTCTAAAATCTCTCTTAGAAAAATCCACCAATTAGCTTTAGTGACATTGGAAAAATTATATGAACGATAGAAGTTTCAAAGTCATGTTAAAAGGTGGACCTCAACTCAAGGAAGCTTGCAAAAAGTCTTACTAAAGATCGAATGTAAGGATAAGGAGAAATATGAATGTAATACAAAGAATAAGAAACACTTTCAAAGACAGTAATTCCGAGTTTACCATTTCAATAAAAAGAAGAAAATAAGGATAAGATCTTTCAAATGACGTGCTTCTGAAACTAGAAAATTAGACAGATATTAGTTTCATGGACAACCAGGTCATTATGTAAAAAGGTATCCTAAAAAGACAAAAAAAGGATATTAAAATCATATAGTCCATTGATGCCTATAAGAGATGATGAGGAAATCGAGTCTCTTTTTGAAGAACAATCTAGTGAAGATGAAAAGACACTATTTTCATTATCTGTTTGTGAATCTATTAATGATGAAGTCTCTTTTTTTAAGGAAGATCACAAACTAATGTATATGATGAAGCATTCTTGTTTGAAGCTAGAACTAAGGAAGCCAGTAGTAAGACGACCATATATCAAACTCTAGTTATTCGTAGAGAAGTTCACAAATCAATCCCATCTATTGGTTATATAGATACAGGATCTTAAAGGAGTGTTATGAAATCATATATTCTACCTATAGAAGAATGGCAATCTTACAAAGAATATTTTACTGTAGCTAATGGCAAATTCTTCAAGATAGATCTTATCCTAGAAAAAAGGATTGTGATAAATTCCTTCCCAAGTTTTATAATTTTGACAAAAAATATTAAGCATCAATCTTCCTAGTCCTGGCATACTTATTGGGATGGATGTTTATTGCCAAGAAGAGAAGTTACAAATTTTTCCAAAAGAATTTTTCTATAAATAAGCTTTTCGTATGTACACTAAAGACCAAAGCCTCTTTGAGCTACAACATGTTTCCATTTAATATGAAGATATAAGGGATTAACTCTTACAATATTGCTTGGAAAATCATGATCAATTTGACCATCCACATCTATTGTGGAAAATTCAGAATTTTATGTTCAATTGCCACTAAAAAATAATGAACAAACTAATCCAGTGAAGGCAACTCATCTGAGATGAATCTAGAAGACTTAAAGATGGCACAAGAGGAGTATGGTATACTTTTGAAATAAGGACTAATAAAATTCACAAAATTATTTTAGGCATGTCAAGCCTTTTATATAGAAAAAAGAACATAAAAGAATAGAGAAAAAAAGAGGTTAGTTATTGATTACAAATCTCTGAATAATTTTCTTCAAGATGACAATTTTCCTTCTCCTAAAATGAATATACAATTATTATTTGAAGGAGGCAAAAATATTCTCAAAGATTCATTTAAAAGTCAGATATTGACAATTGAGTATTGACCTAAAAGATAGGCATAAGACAACATTCAACATTCTTAATACAAACTACTGATGGATAGTAATTCCATTTGGATTAAAAGTCACCCCATCATTGTTTCAAAGAGCCATGGCAAGGATTTATGATTGTATTTTATCAAGTTTTTTTATTTACATTGATGGTATCCTCCTCTATTCTTAGACTCAGCAAGAGCATTTAACCCTATTAAAACATTTTTTAGACCTTACAAAGAAGTATGGGATCATGCTCCTATTCCATAAAATTCATTTATGGGAATAATATTAATAGAGGAAGTAGAAGGAAAGAGGTTTTACTATGGACATACTATCGGACAATTTAAACACTAGAAAAGAACTATAACATAATCTACAAAGAGAAATTGTGTAGCGCCCCCTTACCGCAGGGTATACACCAGGACGCCCGTAGGTCATTCCGATACATATCCTACGATAAGGGTGAGCTACGAAAAATCACTACAATACTTCACATGGCATCATAATAATCATACATC
>JANSVA010000216.1:13508272-13527421 GCA_025504915.1 Erythroxylum reticulatum | reverse complement strand
AAGGAGATGATTGGGAAAAGAGATTTTTAGATAAAGTACAAATAGTAACCTATGCTATACATCCTAGTAGGAATATGCCGAAATAGCATTTAACGACTAAGGGTCTAGAAAGTTACTACATGTATGAGTTGCCAATAGTCTTAACTATTGGAGATATGCTTTAAGCTTATATTTTGGAGTTCATAAGAACATGAGATTGATGTATAGTTTTAATTGAATTTAAGAATGACAATCATTACCATAGTGATATCATTATAATAGCATATGATGCGTTATACGATAGAAAGAGTCATTCACCTTTACATTGTGATTAATAAGGCCTAAAAATGATTGATGTAGCACCCTACTCTCATAAGACACATATTTGACATCATGAGTGATATCCGAATATGTACCCCGCGAGGGTGGCATGCTAGAACTGTCAAAAAATTGAAACTCAGTACAAAATTTTCAAAATACTGCACACATATGTTAGAAAATCAATAAGCAAATTGAACTCATTTTATTCAAAATCATTTCCAATTGCAGCATTAAAATTTTTATTCAATTTATCAGCAATTCAATAGCCACTTGGGTCCATTTCAAATACAAATACTTATAGTTATAATGTTATTACATTTGACAAATCATTTACTAACATTTCCAATATATAAAGTTATTGCAAAATAGAATTATTTACATACATATGATACAATCATTACTAAAAACACTATTTGATATAAAAATAAGAAATAAAAACGCAGATGTGAACTGATCCTGACCTCAATCTCTCACTTACACATTGTAGGTATACTCCCGTTTGCCTAATAGGGTATTCTTTTGAGCCTGAAAAATATTTGCAAAATTTTGGGTGAGTTTTTGCAAACTCAGTAAGTGACCCTCCTCGATGGCTTACTTAATCACATATCACATATCATCACTTATAGGCACAAAGTTCACATCACTTCATTAAGCATATAGAATCACATTCAGAGCAGTCAAATCAATCTTTTCTACCATTTAAAAAACACATATCACTTATAATGCAATGCACACGAGACACACTTTCATTTATTACTTTATTGTGACCGAGTGCCTATAACTGTCCCATATCTATTGTGCATATCGGGCTCATTGATAACTGTCCCATATCTATTGGAGATATCGAACTCATTTTGCATAGTGAGCCTTTGGCTCTTATACACTTTTTGAGCTTTAAGTTGTTTTTCGGTGGCTACTTCAGTCACAAGTTCTTCCTCTATGTTTCAAGCATTCATGTAATGGAATGCAACATATTCACAAAATTTCAGTCTATCGCATGCTTTCGGATTCACATTCAATTTCATATTCCTCATTGGACCGTGGTCCAGCATTCAACATAAATGTTAAGTACACTTATTCAGTCAGATTTACATACAAGGATCACTTTAAATATCACATTCATGTAACAAAATCATTAGACCTTCAGTGTCCAAAATCAGCACAATCAGAGTCATATTCATATTCACATTGCATAATAATCATATAAGTAGTCATTGAATATAGAGATTGAAATAAGAACAAACAAACAATGAAATGAGACTATCTAGGTCAACTCACAGTACGCTCCAAATTAGCATTAGATTCCATGATTAGGAAACTTTGGAATGCGGATGTTTATCTTACATATTAAAATTATGCAATACACACATTGCATACACACATTAATAACTTTTCATAATTATAAGCATTTATTTATGCACATGTGTATATGGATTATGTACAATGCATGTTCATGACACTTCTAGGTATCTTTCCATTATTCTCATCACATTATCAGTTTTATATCAAAACTCACCTAAGTAAAATTTTTACTTAGGGTTTATACCTCAAATAAACACTTTTAATCTAATTTCAAAACCCAATGAATTTTAGAATTTTCTCCAAACACTAACTTTTAGGCCTACTACTTTTGATCATTTAGACAATGCAATGGGCCAATTTGAGAAAACTTTCTTTTATAAAATTGTTCTCCTATCTCTTAAGTTTCTAATGACACTAAGATCATTCAATTTGATTCAATATTTCAGAAGTTATACTCCAAATAATTTCAGACTCTTCTTATACTGAGACAGTACCCTATACTCAAATTCCACCCTGAAATTGAAATTTTTAGAGACCTAATTAGAATTTTATTTCTTCAGATAATTTATAGCACCATGTCATTAGTTTACTCCAAATTAAAAATCATTCCATTTGGATAACTAAAGAATAAGATATGCCCAAAATATCAAAACATATTTAGTGTAGAGAGAAGTTTGCCGTGGTGAACTCCTCCAGAGAGGAATTCTCAAGAAATTTTCACAAGTTCATAGTGGAGAAACCTAGAGTTGGTTGCGGCAAACTTTACCCAAAAGAAATCCTAGCTAAATCTTTCAAGTTCGTGGTGGCGCACTTTCACAGAAGCATACCCATTTTTTTAACTTCATGACAGATTTTTAAACTCTTAGAGACAAAATTTGAATTCTAAGTCTCATGAAAAATATAACCATAAGTCCTTAGTTTAATCCAAATTAAGAATAATCTCATTAGGATAACTAGAGAAAAAGTTATGGCTAAAAGACTGAAGCATATTCAGTGAACATACTACAGTTACATTTTCCAACTCATCTTCCAAAATTTTGATTCTAGATTTTACCTTAACACATGTTATACTAAGATCACCTTTTCTTCTTCATTTACTCATAATTCTCTACTTTATTTCAACTGATTATCATCAATAAACAATTTATAGTCCATGATTGATCATGAACACCAATAGCAGAACATACTTGAATCACTCGTTCGTTCTCATTTCTACACTTATCCATTTGACACAAAACAGGTCATATACTCATCTCTATATTCATGAACTTCCAATTCTCATTAAACATCCTTTTTACAACCAATCCATCTTAAAAACATGTTTACCATAACTCATAATTTCTTACTCATCATATAGACAACATAAAACATGAGTATAATCATTCTTCATTTATGTTACAAATGTATATTCATCACCATTTACAATACCAATCATCCATAAAACAACTCCAAACCCATTATTTAGCATTTATATGAAACAAAATATCAATATTTACACATTCATTCCTTCACCAACATTCTAGCATATATTAAACTCCTTTATCGTGATCATTTACCACTAAACTGTCATCTTATATGTTTTATTTAAAACAACCCATGAAGAACAATGTTTAACTTACATGCTTAGCTCCAAAGCTCCTTCAAATCACCAAGAACCTAACTAACAATCTTCACCTTTTTAAGGAGGAATAGGTTGGGTCTTTTAGTAACAAGATGTAGAAGACAATGAATGTTGAAGAAACAAATTGAAATAGTAGGAAAAAAATCAACATGGTGAGGGTGAGAGTGAGTTTCGTGAGTGAAGGAGAGAAAGATGAAAACAAAATTAAACAAGATGAAGAAGAGAAGCATGTATCATGAATGGGAAAATGAAAGACCATGAAATGATCTTTAATTAGATCAAATTCGTGAGTGGATGCCACTTGTCACCTTTTTGTGGTCTCCAACTGGCTCTTTAATTAACTAGTTCATTTGTTTCCAATTTTTACTCCAATTATCTCCTAATTTTCAATGAAATAAGTCATTAAATCTTAATGTCACATACTAAGATTTCTACTTCCATTTGAAATTTATTTCTATCACTATTCATCAATTTTTCTGCCACTTAGCATTTTTCCTAGTCCAAAAATACCCTAAAAATTTCCATAAAAGTTCTTAGAAATTCCAAAAAATCTAAATTAATAAATATACTCTCCAAACCAATTTTTAGTACAATCTAACCACAATTCTCAATAAAATCATATCTATAGATCAATTATACCTAGCGATTGTCAATGAATGCATGTACAATCATTTTGATGTGTGTAAAAATTTAAATTCATGTGCATATATGCTAACATTATGCATGAGCATGAAATGCATTTTATTAATCTCTCTTTGAGTTCACATGTATCGAATTTTAGGGTTCTAACCTTTAGTATGGGAACGAGATGTTACATTTCTCCCCTCCTTAATAAATTTTGTCCTCAAAATTAATATCTGATTGATCAATAAGGCAGGGGTATTATTTCGTTATATGCTCCTCCGTTTCCCATATAACTTCATCACTTGAATACTTTCTTCCAAATGACCACAGTTGATAGACTCAATAGGACTCTCAATCACTTGTTTAGATATCACACTATCTTAACTATTTCCTTGATGAGTTTCAGATTACTCAACATTATCACTTCCAGTTTCAATAACACATATATCGGATCATAATGATACTTCCTAAACATATCCATGTAACATTGTGTGAATCAGAGACATCTTTTATAGGCAATACTAACTCATAAATACATGGTCCTATTCTCACAATAGTTTCATATGGGCCAATTTATGTGAAGCTTAGTTTCCCAATTTTTCCTAACCTGTTCACGCCTTTATCTCAATCTAAGTACACCTTGGCAAGTTGATACTCTTAGAAGTATTTCATCTTTTACTTGATATTTCACATCTCTTTAGTGTTAATACACTTAATTTTTATGTCTATCTCACGATATTCCATAAATTCGATGTTGACCTGTTTAACTTATTCATCATTATCTTGGATCACTTTACTCTTATTGCAGATTCATTTCACACACTAAAAATATCTTGAATTTATTTTAGCCTTTTACCATTTTTAGGTCCTCTTCGTTTCAATGTAAGGGTGAATGACTCTTTTTGTCGTAGAACACCTCATATAGTATTCTAACGATATCACTATGAAAATGATTGATATGCTTAAATTCAATGAAAACCATACATTAACCTCATGATCCGATGAACTCCAAAATATAAATTTTTAAGCATATTCTCAACAGTTAAGACTGTTGGCAATTCAAACACTCAGTCATTTGTTTCTACATCCTTCGCAGTTAAATAGTATTTTGGTGTATTCCTACTAGGATGTATAGCTTAGGTTGTTATTTGTGCTTTCTCTAGTAATCTCTTTATTCAATCATCTTTATCGGGTAAACATCCCTTTTGTTTCAATCACCAACTATCATTTTCAAATTCAAACTGAAAATTTGGATTCATTTTTTATTCCTCAATAAGATCCACAATTTTCAAATCCTTAATTTGGGCTTTTCTAATCTTTTCATGTGAAACCGATCTTTAAGTCAATAGCTAAGAGTACTTTGATTTGTCCAAAATTCATCTTAACATTCTATGCTTTTCATTGCACTTAGATTTGTAACCTCAATATCTGAATTTGTGTTACACCACTATTGAATTTTTTCCATTCTATGCATCAAAATACAACACTAGCTTTATTGGGAAATGCTCATCTGCTTAATCAAAATCTTTTAGTAACTCTATTCATTGTCTCAGCCTTATATTCAATTCTTTCAAATTCCATAATTACCTCAAACTCTAATAATTTGTATATTTATATATAGATCCAAAATGTTTCATTGTACATATAATGTCTCCAAATTTTCAAAGTAATCACTTTTGTAGCAAGTTCTAAATTATGTATCAAATAATCAACTCATGAGACTTTAATTGTATCATTGCATATGAAATCACTTTATTATGCTGCATTGGATTTGATCCTAATCTCTAATGTGGAACCATATTATATATTACGTAATCTCTAATTCTAAATGATATTGTTAACATCGGTGTTATAATTCCTCAAAACTCTTTTTACATTCATCAGTCATACGATTTACACATTTTTCCCTAAGACATTATTGTAATAAGGCTAAAATCAGTAAAATCTCTTTAACAACTTTTAGTAGTGTCTAATTTCTAGCTAATTTTGGAAATTTTTAGATATCTCATATATGCCTTGGAGTTTCTCACTTCATCATTTCCTCTGTTTTCTTGGGTCTCCCAATATGCCAGGTTTAAATAATATACAACCCAACATTTTGTTTAGTCCAGCTAAGATTCACTTTTATGGAACTGGGCATATAATAATTTCTACTTTCATGATATGTAGGATTTACCTCAAGTATTCAAAATATTCTACTCCACTTTTCAAACACATTCTATATATGATCTATGATCATAGTCACTGATTGATCCAATTTTGCTTGGATTGATTTAGTCTTCGATACCATAATACTGTTGAGGAAATTTTTAACTCAAATAGATATTGTTGAAACTTTATGTGCCCATGATTAGCTCTCATAATTCCTTAAGTAACTAATTCCTCAATGATTTAATATTCTCTTATATTATTTTCAGTTTCCCAATTGACTTCTTCTCTCAAATGATTTTCTCAATTCATTTGATTTTCTCTGATTTTCACATAGATTTATTCTAATGCCTGCTCATTCATACTAGTTTATCCACACATATCAATTTATTTGCAATATTAACTTCCTATGTTGCTAACACTTTCATCAGATCTGATTTGTACCTCTTGTACAAATTTGCATAGAATATAATGTAAACCTAAATTCCTCTTACAGTAATAAGACTGTCACCTCAATTTTAAGAATCCAATCACATAGTTGGATACTCTATATCAACCAAATGCATACACTGTTAGTAACATATTCTATATCTTATGTTAGAGTCTCCTTTAGGAATAGGACTCCAATATTCACTTTTGATTTATTACATAATATTTCTGATTTATTCCTTCATTGTTCATTCTTAAGAATAAACTATCCAGTCTGCTTAATCTAATTTGATGAAATTCTTCTTCGAAAGAAGATTTCTTGTTTCTGTCATCTATACTGTTCATGTAACCTTTATCACTCCACTGTTTCCATCACTACTTATCAGACATTCTTAGTACCTCAAGAAGATCAATTTCTATTATTTCTTACAAGGTCATGATGTTCTAGTTACTAAAATCCGATGAAGTAGTAGACATCATTATTGTCACACATACTTAGGTGTGTACCATCAAGGTCCTCCCATTCTATTCAGAGATTGTTTTTGACAGATCGCCAATTATCTTACAATAGTAATACTTTGATCTCAATTGATCCTAAATAATATTTCTCTCTTTATCCTTGCACACAATTTGGGTATCCCTGCCATGATCGTGACAGAAACCTATTTTTGTCAGGCCACCATCATGCCCTGTAATTTCTTCCTCATGTTAACAAACATACTAACATCAAATATACTTTAATTTTATAGAATTTATCTGTTTTAGTAGTACATCATGTCATGATGATTCAACTACCATATTAAGTGCTTTAGCTCTTCACATTTGATTCTTCATTTTTTTCTTTCATATATAAAATCCCATCTTATATGCATTTTTAACTTTCTCCTTATTACACATTATTCATCTCTTGTAAAGTCAATTATGTCTATTTCATTGCCCTTTTATTCTTTCCTCATTTCTATCTCATCATCTTATCATCACTTGTTTTATCTTTCATATGTATATCCTCAATCACTTCAGAATTATAGAGGCATAACCATTATGAAATTATAGTCTCAATTCCACATATACATTCTTATACTGAATCATAAACTCTTATCACGATAATCACACAACCATTTTATGTCCAAGTTCAACCTTTCAAGTTCATTAAAAAATTTATTTTCTTTCAACTTGGCTTGTACACTTTAATCTCATCATTTCTACTTATATCCTTATTTTCCTTAAACGATCCACAACAATTTATTCACATTTAGTTTACATTCGAGGATATATATCATCACAGTACAATATTGATAGCATATTCATAATACATTCACCAATACAAGTGTGTTGAACCTTTATCTATCATATCTAACCATAGACTATTTCTCATTTCTATATAACCACAAACTTTCATTTTTTCACCTTTTGACAAATCACTATTCTTCTCACGAATTTCTATCAACTTAAACTATTTAAAAATGCTCATGTGTATGATTCATGTAAATGTGACTCAGACTAGGGATCAGTTGCTGCTGCATGCTAAGACATGTCTAAAATGCATGTAACTTAACACATATTTCAAAAAATGCCAATGCAAGACACTAAATCTGGGTTATGATACAAATTGTAGCACCCAACTCTTATAAGACACGTAACCGACATCATGAGTGATATTTGAGTACGTTGCTAGAATGGTCAAAAAATTGAAACTTAATACAAAATTTTCAAAACACTGCACGCATATGTCAGAAAATCAATAAGCAAATCGAACTCAATTTATTCAAAAACATTTCCAATTGCAGCGTTAAATTTTTTATTCAATTTATTAGCAATTTAATAGCCACTTGGTCCCATTTCAAATACAAATACTTATAGTTATAATGTTATTACATTTGACAAATCATTTACTAACATTTCCAACATAGAAAGTTATTGCAAAATAGAATTATGTAGATACATATGATACAATCATTACGGAAAACACAATTTGATAAAAAAATAAGAAATAAAAACGCAGATGTGAACTGATCCTGACCTCAATCTCTCACTTACACATCGTAGGTATACTCCTGTTTGCCTAACATGGTATTCTTTTAAGCTTGAAAAATATTTGCAAAATTTTGGGTGAGTTTTTGCAAACTCAGTGAGTGACCCTCCTTGATGGCTTACTTAATCACATATCACATATCATCACTTATAGGCACAAAGTTCACATCACTTCATTGAGCATATAGCATCACATTCAGAGCAGTCAAATCAATCTTTTTAACCATTTAAAATACACAAATCACTTATAATGCAATGCACACGAGACACACTTTCATTTATTACTTTATTGTGACCGAGTGCCTATAACTGTCCCATATCTATTATGGATATCGGGCTCATTGATAACTGTCTCTTATCCGTTGGGGATACCGGGCTCATTTTACATAGTGAGCCGTTGGGTCTTGTACACATTTTAAGCTTTAAGCTCTTTTTCAGTGACTAATCCTGTCATAACTTCCTTTATGTTTCTGATTGAATCCAAGTTTCCTATATCAATTGGTGACAATTTCATGGTTTTTGTTATACTTTTTGACTCTTGTTATCGGATTTTGTGTTTAATTTAACTCATGAGTGCTTATTTTGAATTAATATAGTTTGAGGGTAAAATTGTCACAAATAATTAGTAATTGCACTAATTGATTTTTAGAACAATTGATACTGCAAACTACTATTTTTTATTATAGGACATTCAAGAAGTAGAGCCAAGGAGTGAAGACCAAGAGTATAAGTCAACGAGGGCAATAGGTAAAGTTCATCATGATGAGGATGATATTTCACCGTGGCAAAATCAGAAGATCTTTAAAGAAAACTTTCGGGCAAAGTTCCCCGTGGTGAGGATAATGTTTCCACCATCTTCATACAATGAACACACCATCGTCGTCTCTCCATACCCTTTCTCATTTTCTTCCATTTTTCACTGTTTACTTCTACTATGGGTGTCTCTAGTTACCTCTCAATTGTGAAGTCTCTTGGAGCGATGTGTGACTAGGCGTCTCTCACTCGTCTTGAAGATGTAGCAATGGCTAGAGTTCAACGGGCTTAAAAGGGGAGTAGATTAATCCATGTTTAGCTATAACTTATGAATTCCTAGGTTTAGGATTTGTAATTTGTAGTTGAACATACTTGATTATAGTTTAATCAAATGTTGGATATGCAATGTGTGGTTTAGATTTGTTGATGTAGAACTTTGAGCTTAAATATATGAATTCTCATATATGTCTATTTGTGATCTTGTTGATTCTCTTTTATCTTGCAGAGTTGTGTTTAATATTGAGTGGATTCTAGATTCCAAAGTGGCTTGTTGCATAGACTTATCCACTACACACACTAAGAGCACTTAATAGGATTTTAAGAAATGGAGTCTCATTGATTAAGATCTTGGACTTAAAGAGTTCTTTAAGGTTTAACCATTTGAAACTTAGTGATTTCCACTCCTGTCAAAATTAATTTCGAATTATGATAGCCAAAGCTCATTTTCAAGAGGATTTTATCACTCTTTGATCATTTGTCTAAATCTTTCCGTTTTCTATTCCTAAAAATCCAAAAATACCTTTTACATATTTTTCTTACAATTCAATTTAGCACAGTTAATGTTATCAAAGATCAAAACCCCCTCCTTATCAAATTATCTTGCATTTCACGACACATAGGTTAACTTAGGTCCATTCGTTTTAGGTTCCGATTAAGTGGGATGACCTGAGGTTACATCCTATATTGCAATCCTTAGATTATTTTTTTGATTTGACCTCTAAGGGAACAAACAAAGGTTTGAATCAAAATGACACCATTTTTGGAGAGCCAAGAAATTGGTTCTCTAGGTTAGCTTTTGTCATTTTACTGCTAAGTGAGGTTAGCAGCCTTTTATTTAGATTGCATTCTAGATAGTTTAGCTTCATATTTGTCAATAGTATAGGATTTCATTTTCCTTGCATAGCATCAAAATTTTGAAAACACAAACAGCAAGGATACTGAACTTTTTTCACTTTTCATACTTAGCATTTTTTCACCCACATAGTTTTGAACATTCCTTTGATTGCTTTTTGATCCATACATACATACTTTCACACACCTACACACTTGCATCCATCACATCTCATTTTTTTGATTTGGCTTTGTGTTCTTGCAAGTTCATTTTGTTACCTTTTATTTTCATTTGAATTGTTCCCTTGTATGCCCCAGAAAACCCAACTTCTACCTTTATACCCTAAAATTGAGAGACATTTGAGAAAAATCAGAAAGGAGAGGAGAGAAAAAGAGAGAAGCAAGGTAGTTGTTAAAGAGGAGAATATCTCAGTGGAGTCTAGTCAACCAAGTAGTGAGAGTGAATCACTAGAAGGAGTGATAATGGTTGAAAACCCAGCTTTTCTGCCAAACCCTAACCTTAATGCTAACCAACCTAGGAATGGTGATAATGGAGGTAATGGGGAGCAGGAGCAAGTTGGTGAGAATAACGGAAATCAAAGAAGGAGGACTATTAGGGAAGCGACTACCTCTGATGTTAATTATGATCCATTTACTGCTGCTTGCCCTAATTTTGATGTGAATTTGAAGTTAAAGGATTGCTTATTAACTCTCTTCCTAAATTTCATGGCTTGACAGTAGAAGATCCCTACATTCACTTGTAATCATTGTCCATGATTTGTTAGAGTATAAAATTGGTGGGAGCTACGTTTGATCAAGTATTTTTTGGCCTCCAGAACTTCATCAATGAGGAAGGAGATTTACTCGGCATGTCAAGATTATGATGAGTCCCTCCACAAGTTTTGGAATTGCTTTCAAGATCTTTTGTCCAGATGCCCCCACCATCAGATACCTAATGAGCAGTTAGTGTAGTACTTTTATGATGGACCGAAAAGTCAAGAAAAAGATATGTTGGATGTGGCTTCAGGAGGACTTTGATTGAACTCACAACTTTAGAGGCATAGGATCTAATTAAGAAGATGGCTTTAAATCACCAACAGTATAGTGTTAGAGACATTAGAGGCATGCATGAGTTGGGAGTTTCAATAGCCCAATCCAAAAGAATGGAAAGCTTGAAGTCTGAGGTTGACTCTTTGGAAAGTAAAGTGACTTTGCAGTTTTCCTTCATATTTGCAGAGTTGAAAAACGTGAGTGTACATCGTCCAACACCTTTTATTGATCTTATTGCACCTAGTTGCATTACTTGTGGGTCAGTAATGCATATCTCTAGTGTCTGCCCCGGTCGTTATGAAGAGGTGTTTGCTATTTATCGGGGTCAACCTAATCAGAAATGGGATCCCTATTCCAACACCTATAATAAAGGATGGAAAGCAAATCCTAGACTCAGTTGGAGAAATGAAGAATGAAGAGGTCCAAACATATTTCAACAAGGTGAAGGGGATGGTTCTTCCATAAACCAATTCCACAACCAATAACAAGCTCTAATTGTACCACCAAAGGAGGACACTAAACAACTTTTGCATAATACGATGGCGTTGATGAAGGAGGAGAGGACTTTGAATAACAACCAATTCAATGCCATAACCTATCTGGTTTAACAGGACTCTTATAAAATTTCTACGCGATTCAATGATCTAGAGAAGAGAATGGAGCAATGGGAGATGAAGGCTGATAATATCAACTCCTATGTCACTCAACTATCCAACAACATAAGTGATAACCAAGCTAAGAGTAGTGGAACTATTCCCTCCAATACTGTTATGAACCCCAAGAGTTTGAATGCCATAACTCTTCAAAATGGGAAGCAAGTGAGGTTTAGCAATTATGATGAGGGAGTAGATGAAGAGGAGATTAAGGGTGAAGAATTGCCCTCAGCAATTGTAAGAGCCAAGATGTCTAAAAGCTCCAAGGAGAGAGCACTTTTAATTGAAAAGGAGTCCAAACCATTAAAGATCAAGGAAACGAATTCTAAAACTAACCACCTAGGATCAAGCAAGCAAGGAGCTCATGAAGCCAATGATAAGGAGGTAAATCTTAAAGACCTTCCTTTTCCTAATTCATATTTGTTTAGTAAAAGGATGACTGCTACTAAACATAAGAAAGATATCATTAATTTGTTTAGTAAAGTAGATGTCAATATCCCTTTGCTTGACCTTTTGAAAAGGATTCCTACATATGCTAAGTATCTTAAAGACCTGTGCACTAACAAAAGGAAGTTCAGACCGAATGAAAGAGTGCAAGTCAGCTCAAATATGTCTGCATTGTTTAAACCCCAAATCCCCGTGGAATGCCAAGACCCTGGATCTTTCACCATCCCGTGCACCATAGGTAAAGTTACCATAAGGGGAGCCTTGTTAGATATAGGGTCAACCATTAATGTTATGCCTAAGTCTGTCTACACATCATTGGGAGTCAAAAGTCAAGTCTACATTTGTAGTTCTACAATTGGCTGATAGGTCTTTTAGACATCCTATGGGCATTATAGAGGACATTTTAGTCCAAGTTAAGGGTTTGGTCTTTCCCGCTAACTTTTATGTGCTTGACATGTCTTTTGAAGTTGTGTAGGACACTACATTGATTCTTAGTAGACCTTTCTTAAGGACTGCTAGTACTATGAGTAGCATGAAAGAAGGTACCAACACTATAGAGGTAGGAGATCAAAAAGTGTGCTTTAATATGTACGAAGCAATGAAAGATCGTAATGAGGATTATTTACTTTTGGGAGTTAATATGCTCGATATTGCTGTTGATGACACTTACTCTAATTTTGAATTTAAATAGGATTCCTTTGATTATGAGTTGCATTCACTTGATTTTTCTAACTCAAGTGAGAGTTTAACGTGTTCTATTGTCAGTGATGATCCCCGTTGGGAAAGGTTTTTTATTAATTTTTTAGGTGATTTCGGCATCATGGAGACTAACATCAATGAGGAAATTACTGAAGGTATTTTACCCCAACAAAATGTCTGATTGAAGGGATGTAGAAGGATTTGGCCTAGGCAGCTGCTACCATAGATCAACATGAGATGGGTTGAACGTCTGAAGTAAAAGGAGATTGTAAAGCCAATCATATGAAGCCTGTGCTATCATTAGTTGAAGGAAAGGGGAGTAATCTTTTCTCTCTTGAACTTCATAAATTGCTTCCTTTTATTGTGCAACCCCCTGTGATTGAGTTGAAACCCCTACCCCCTACTTTAAAGTGTGCTTTTCTTGAGTTTAATGAGCGATTACCTGTTATAATTGCCAATACCCTGTCTCACAATGAGGAAGAGAGACTCCTTACTGTTTTGAAAGATCATAAGAGGGCTATAGGGTGGGCTTTAATGGATATACCTGGAATTTTCCTAGTTATTTGCACACATAGGATCTTATTGAGTGAGGGTTCAAAATTTGTGAGACAACTCCAAAGGAGACTAAACCCACTTATCTTAGACATGGTTAAGAAAGAAATCACAAAATTGTTGAGTGTTGGGATAATATATCCTATATCTAATAGTGAGAGGGTCAGTCCGATACATGTGGTGCCAAAAAAGAGTGGGATAATTGTGATAAAAAATGATAGGGATGAACTTATTCCTACTAGAGTGCATAATTCATGGCGTGTGTGCATAGATTATAGAAGATTAAATGACGCCACACAAAAAGATCATTTCCCTCTCTCTTTTATTGACCTGATGCTTGAAAGACTTGCAGGAAAATCACATTTTATTTTCTGGATGGTTTCTCTGGGTACCTTCAAGTACCTATTGCACCAGAGGACCAAGATAAAACCACTTTTACATGTCTTTTTAGTACCTTTGCATATCAAAGGATGCCTTTTGGCTTATGTAATGCTCTAAGGACTTTCTAGCATTATGTGATGGCTATTTTTTTATGAATTTTTAGAAGAATGCTTGGAAGTCTTTATGGATGATTTCACAGTTTATAGTGATTCTTTTGATACTTGCTTATCTAGTCCCGCAAAAGTTTTAAAAAGGTGCATTGAAAAGAATTTGATTTTGAACTTTGAAAAATGCCATTTCATGGCCAATGAAGGTATACTGCTAGGTCATTTGATTTCTAACAAAGGGATTGAAGTCGATAAACGTAAGATTAACATTATATCTTCTTTGCCTTATCCTGCCTATATTAAAGATATAAGATCATTTTTAGTTCATGCAGGATTTTATAGGCAGCTCATAAAAGATTTTAGCAAAACTGCATTACCTCTTTCCAAGCTTTTACAAAAAGATGCAGAATTTGAGTTTGATGATTCATGTAGAAATGCCTTTGATAAGTTGAAATCAAAACTCATTTCTCCTGCTATTCTAGTTGCTCCTGATTGGAATTTGCCTTTTGAACTTTCATGTGATGCTTCTAATTGTGTTGTAGGAGCTATGTTGGGCCAACGGGAGGAGAAACTCACAAGAGTTATTGCATTTTCCTCAAAAACACTGGATCTAGCTCAAATTAACTATACAACAACTGAGAAAGAGCTGTTTATAGTAGTTTTTGCCTAAGAAAAGTTTAGGCCGTATTTATTAAACTCCTATGTGACCATTTTTACTGATCATGCAACTGCTCAATATCTCCTCAAGAAACTACAATCGAAGCCTAGATTGATAAGGTGGGTATTGCTTCTCCAAGAATTTGATATTGAGATAAAGGATCGAGCTGGGGCGGTGAACCATGTAGCTGGTCATTTGAGTAGGCTACTAGATGATACACAGGGAGTGGACTCTTCCGAACTTACTTGCGATTCTTTTCTTGATTCAGTCTTATGTGTTTTAGTTTTTAAAGAACCTTAGTATGCACATATAGTCAATTATCTTATTACTAGACTAACCCCTCCTTTTATGTCTAAGTTATAGGCTCAAAAGCTAAAGAGCGAAGCTAGGCATTACATTTGGGATGCTCCTCATCTATGGAGACTGTGCAGCAATTAAGTTATTAAAAAATGCATGCCTAATGAAGAATTTGATGCTATAATTTAAGCTTGCCATTCAATGGTTTGTGGTGGGCATTTCAGTGCAAGGATAACATCTAGGAAAATTCTAGATGCTGGTTTTTATTGACCTACCCTTTTTAAACATTCATTTACGTTTTCTCGGTCACGTGACACATGTGAATATTTTGAAGGGTTAGGTAGACAACATGAAATGCCTCAGCAACCTTTATTATTTTGTGAAATCTTTGACGTATGGGGGATTGATTTCATGGATCCCTTTCCCATATCTTTTGGCTGTCGTCTATATATCTAAATGGATAGAATCTGTACCTATTATAAAAGATGATGTGCAAACAGTGTCTAAATTTATTAAGTCCAACATTTTTTTTCGGTTTGGGATTCCTAAGGCTGTGGTTAGTGATAGAGGAACACACTTTTGTAATAGGGTCGTTGATAACCTATTTTCCAAATTTTGAGTCACTCACAAAGTCTCCACTGCATACCAGCCACAAACCAATGGTTAAGCTGAAGTATTGAATAGAGAGGTGAAGCACATCTTGGAGAAGATAGTAAAGCCATCAAAGAAGGACTAGAGCATACATCTAGAAGAAACACTGTGGGCCTATCGGACTACTTACAAGTCACCAATAGGCCTATCCCCTTACTGTTTAATCTATGGAAAAGCTTGTTATTTTCCGGTGGATTTGGAGCATAAAGCATATTGGGAAATAAAGCGGTGCTACATAGACTTGAAATCTTCTGGTATGGACAGGAATTTGTAGTTGCAAGAATTAGAGGAGTTGAGGCTAGAAACGAACGAGAATTCTCGCCTCTACAAGGATAAAACAAAGTTGATGCATGATAGGATTATCCAAAGGAAGAGCTTCAAGGAAGGAGACAAAGTTCTGTTATTCAAGGCTCGTTTCACTTTTAAGCATGGAAAGTTCATCACTCATTGGGACGGGCCATACTTAGTCACTAAGGTGCATAATTTTAGTATGGAAGAGACTAGAGCTTTTATATGAAGAACTTAACCTTCGTATTTCCTCTATCCTTTTCTATCATTTCATACACCCAACCCTATTTAATCCCTCTGATCCCCTTCCTTTGTTTCCACCTTCACTTTTGCCGTGGCCATCGTCGAGATTCTTAACCCAACCTTTTCGTTCCGACTCTCTACGCATCCTTCAATCTTCGTAGGTGTTTCTTTTCTACCTTTTTCTTAGTTTAGTTTCTATAGTGTTTAGGGTAGACTAGGTTGTCTATCTTGTTTTCCTTTTCCATTTTCCCTTTAGATCCATTTTGTTTAGGATACCTAGGATTGTTCATTATGCTTTTGCTAGTTGCTTAGGTTATTATTTTTTATATGCTTAACTCATTTGTTTAGTTATTTTTCGTTGTGCATTTTCTACAAGACAATGCCTCGAGTTAAACTCCCTGCCCTTACTACCCCTCCTACCCCACCTAGCGACTCTGATTCCTCAGATAATTTGACTTTTGCTGAGCTGTATGAGAAAGTAGACACTAGGCAGTTTACTAAAGAGAGACCCTTTCCATTAACTCCCCCTGACAATCCCTTCGGGTAGTAACTTGTTGCTTCTAAGCTCATGGGATTAGTTAAACCCCGTGCTGAAGGCAATGATAAATTCTTTCACCATTTTTATATATATCTCAGATTCAATAAT
This sequence comes from Erythroxylum reticulatum, assembly GCA_025504915.1. NCBI lineage: Eukaryota > Viridiplantae > Streptophyta > Magnoliopsida > Malpighiales > Erythroxylaceae > Erythroxylum > Erythroxylum reticulatum. The sequence continues at coordinate 13,510,431 of JANSVA010000216.1, read as the reverse complement.
ACCATGCAAATTAACTTCCGTGGTATTAAAGCACCCAATGCATTCACCATTGCCAGTATCTGTCGCCATTTCAATCTTCTTAACATTCTTTGTTGCCACTATGATTAGCTCATCCACATCTACCCTTCGGACGAAGTTATTCGCACCCTCTGTCAAGAAGGCACTGAATGGCATTAGCCTTGCTATTATCAACTTTACCTCAAATGATCCGATCTCTGACCCACAGCTCATCCTTGGCTTCATTTAGTTTGCAACAATATCATCCTAACCACTCACCTTACCTACGTAAAAAAACAACAAGCCTTACATATCTACCTCCTTATGACTGGTCCCCCGGTCAATATAGCTAATGCTATCGCCTCTTCCTTTAATGACTCCATCACTAATACCAAATTCACTAATGCTATCACCCTTCCTTACCTCATCTCTGACATTTTTTGAGCACACAATGTATCAGAGTTTGATACTGACAGCTATTTTGACCCAGCCCCACTCTGTAGGTATACCTACCTCAAACAACCTACCATTCACCCACCTCGTTCCTCCACCCATGCTCCTAATATTGGTGCAACCTCTATAGCTGCGACACCAGTTGAGGATGAGCCTCCAATTCAGGACGCTCCTGAGCTTGTTACTTTACAGACCCAATCTAGTAAAGTCGACAGACTTTGTATGGATCTCTCTCATCTCCGGGACACTCTCTTTTAAGAGATAGCTTGATAAAAGGAGAGAGAGGCTTTATATGGCTGAGATAGGCCGTATTGTCGGCGTATGGACATATTGCTCACCAAGCATTTTCATTTCCAGTTACCATCTGATTAAGATGACCCCTTGAGCGGAGGTGGCGATAAGGAGTAGGTCCATCTTGATTTAGGGATGATCTTCCTATGAAGTAGCTTGAGTCATTTGTTCTTTTTGTTTTTGCTTGTCATGTTCTAGTTTCAATCTACTGGATACTCAGTTACAATGTTGTTATTCACAGAATTAATGGCCAGCTATTTGTATGATTTTCATTGTGCTTTTCCTAGTGTGCATTATTTAATAGCCTTCCTCTTACCTTTCAATGCATCATGATGTTTCGTTTGTTATTCACAATGAGGACAATATGATGTTTAAGTGTGGGGGAGGTTATTCCATTTTGGCAATTTTTTCTTTATGCATAATTTTTGGCCATTTAATTTCTTGTATAAGTCATTTGTGTCCTCTGTAAATTTTTAAACTTGGTAATTGAGGTAAATTGCATGTTTTTCAAGTGTTTCTTTTTTCTGTAATTTTTCACCGCGGCAAGCTCTTGGTTTCGTTGTGGCGATGCTGCGAATTTTTAGTTCGCCATAACGAACTTATGTTTTGTTGCAGCAAAGTCAATCCCTTTCATAAAAAGAAAAAGACAATTTTCTATTTTAATTCCCTCATTTTAATAATTCTACCAAATTAGATTCTTTTCACTCTTGTGTCTTGAAGATTTTATAAATTTCAAAGTTCTCCATGTGTTTTTTTAAAAAAACCTTCTATACTTTTAAATGAGAGTTGATTTTGGTTAATTTCATTTTCAATCTTTTCACGAGAAGCAAGTGAGGGTACGCTGAGAGAGTAACACTATGCGTTTTTAAACCTTGAGATTGATTAATTGAGATACTAACCTGTTGAAAGGATATTTGGCACTGAATTCTTTCGTTTCTGTGTGTATCTACTTAATTTCATATCTTTCTAGAACTTATTTTAATTCTTGATCAAAGCTTGATGAACTAAAATTTTGTTAATATGATAGAGACATTCTTTTCAAAAGCCCTATTTATCCAAACACAAACCCCAAACATTTAACCATTGCTAGCCCCTTTGAGCTATTTTTTGAGTGGAGGCATATTTCACAATTAATCTGAATTTCTCATCACCATTTAAAGATGATAAAAAAAGAGAAAACAAGAATTTCTATACAAAAGAAAAGAAAGAAAAAAATTCCAAAAAGTTTGGAAAAAAAACAGAAAGCTTTCTCAAAAGAGAAAAGTTAAAAAAAAGTGTTAAATTATGTTTTTTATTTGTTTAAACATTTTCTTACGCATAGTTGGCGTTTTTTTCATGAGAAAAATAATTGTGATGCATGTACTCATTTTTCCTTCTTCTATTCAATCCATTTCATTTAGCCTTCCGTACATTACAAC
>JANSVA010000216.1:13487149-13503432 GCA_025504915.1 Erythroxylum reticulatum | reverse complement strand
AGAAAATTTCTAAAATTCCCTAAAAATGTAAAACGCACAAAAATTCACTCCAATTAAATTTTCAAGCGCAATATCATATTTTTCACAATAAACACAATTATAAACACATATGCCGGGAAATGTCATGAATGCATATACAGTCATGTGCATATACAAAAATTGCCATTCATATATATATAGAGGCCATAATATGCATGCTCATGCGGAGATCCATATACACACTCATAACCCGTCCCAAATTTCCATTTTACCCTTTCCATCGGTGATGGGATGTTACAAATTAGTAGTAAAAAACGGTATAGAAAAGTTTGATTTCTACCTTAGCCTTTTCCTCTTTTATAGTAAAAATGGCAAATACATCTAGAAAGTCAATTGCTTCATTGGCAAGATTGGTTCTCCTGCTATAATTCATATTTAAAGATATTAAAGGCCATCAAAACATTTTAGTTGATTACCTCTCTTAGCCTCAAACATGTTTTAACCTCTTAACTCTTAAAACTATTTCTCTCATCCTTCTGATGGCTAACCTACCTAGAACACATAATAATATTGATAAAATAGCTACTCTTGTTTGAATGAGCCTCTTTTATTACCTTATCCTCTTTCTTAAACAATTAGGCTTACTTTACTACTCATCCCTCTTTAACATTCATACACTGTATCATAATGTGTTCTTCATTAATGGCCCACTCTTGTAGAATGCATTGTCGTACTTATGGGCACTCTCTAACCTATATGCATATGTTATTTCTCTTCATCCCTTATGCATATATTAACATTTATGTGATGGGAAAAAAAATAAGGTTCCCTCTTATAGACCTTCCTTAAGTGGTACGAACCACTAATGAGATAGAGATCTAAACTCCTATAAGTTATTGAGCATCTCATACTATGAGAGACTCCACTAAAGAAGAAAACTATTCAATGCTTCTTTATCCTCAACTGAACGTATAACAGAACATATGATGGGTCCGTCTATTGTAAAAACTAGGTGTATTTTTGTCACACTTCAATTCAATAGGCAAGGTACAAAGAAAATTTCCCTTAAAGTCTTAAGGACTTCTTTAAAGACCTAAATCATTTTCTTTAGAATGCATTGCCAACTATTTCTACATCCGCTGAACCTTACCTAAGAGAATTTATTCTTATAGAACCTTTAATGCCAGACTTTGAGATTTTAAATAGAGAATTTATTCTTATAGAACCTCTAATGCTAGACTTTGAGATTCTAAATAGCCCTAAAAACTTGGGCCTAAATAAAACTGGACAATCTCAGTCCTAAACCTTTGCATTCTAGGATGCCCAAAACCTAGATGATAATGTTCTCATCATTGGTGAAGAGGGGCTAGGTAAATTTTTGAAAAAAATTAAAGATATAAGAAATGAGCCATAAAAAAAGGAGGAAAAGAGACAATGTTAGTGGCAACACAAATAGAGAAGTCTCTCCATCAAATTTGCAATCATGGTAAGAACTATTAAAAAGGGATAAGAAGATTATGATTACTTTTCATTATTGTCTTTATTAGTCCTTTTATTTAAAGTTGATTGTTTTTATGTTGAGGTGTCATAACTTGTCTTTTATAATCTGACTTTGTTTTTATTCATTTATTGTGTAATGTTATATTGTTCTTATCTAAATTTAGTGGTGTGACATTGTTCTTATTCAGAGTTTTTTGTCTTTTATAATCTCCTTTGCATATCTAAGTGATTGACTTATTTTAAGTTAGTAGTCAATATTATAGTAACCACAAGTGAATATCATAGTTGTAACTAGTACCAACAAGTACGGGTCGATCCCATGAAGACGATGAATACTAGTAATTACCTTTCCCTTATTATCTAGCCTACATATTGATTTTATATTTTAATAAAAATAAAAACTAAAAAATTAAAGAAATAGGAAACGATAATGAATGCAAAGATAATGGAATTCACTTAAAATGCTATCATTATCATAAATTAGTATCAAGGTTTGAATCCCTTTAAACCCTTAACATACTGATCTTTTATCATGAAATTGTTTTGTTAATGTATTGGATCGTGGAGACTCCTATAGTATTTTAATAGCTAAGCTTGAGTCTACTAACAACTAATCCTAAAGTCTCTAATTGAATTACTTAGGTTAAATATTATTAGACTGTGTTACCGATTTATGAGTCCCTTTATTAAGTTTGACCCTAATCTGGAAGATTTATATCAACCTATCTCTAGGGTTGCAGTCAACTTCTTCTAATTATGGTAGATCTATTCACACTAGTATTTCTCGATCTCTACATATAAATTTAGATTATGATCTAATATTCTCGAGTTATTAGACTATAAATACATAATCAAATCATAATATACTAAACAACCAATTACATTAATAAAAGAATAAAATTTTACCAAAGTATTAATATAAGGTTCATCTAACCTAAATACTAATGGGATGTTTAGTTATACATGATTAAACACAAAATCAAACATTCACAAACAGAAAAATGAATTGAAAATAAGGGATTCATAATTCTATATCTCCTTATTCTCTTCTATTGAATGTTCTTACGATGTAGAGGCTTGATCATATTTTTTGATGGAGTTGAATTGAAAACAAAAGCATGCAAGATTTGGCTAAAATGGTAGATTTCAAAACTTTTTTCGATATCAAAATGCAGCGGAAACAACATAACTAAATCAACATGTTTCAGCCATACATGATACTCTATAAGGAAAATAATTAACATAAGAGCAAGATGGTAGAAATAAACCAACTCTTTGCTATAGCTTTGACTCCTCACTTTTAGATCCTCTTATTGTCAACGTATCCTCTCCTCATTATTGTATCCTCGACCAATTTGATATATACCACTTATTCTCCTTAGACAACTTAGTTACCAAGATTCTTTGGTGGGAAAGTAGAAGAAATCTTGAAGAGATTTTCCTTAGTTGAATGAAGCCAAAAATGAGACCCTTCTCATTCAAGTTTTGGTTAGGCTATGTAAGAGACGAGAGAGTGAGTCAAAAAAATGCAAGAATACCATCTTCTCTACTTGTCAATTATGGTTAACCATGAAAGAAAGAAGTGTTATGCATCCATTGCATCATTTCATTCTTTAATCAATCATAAAGAAGCCAATAAATGAGACCCTTCTCATTTGTTTAATATGGCTATATGAAAAGACCAATAACCTAAATAAGACCCTCTTATTTTCAGTTATGGATGAAAGAAGGAATAGAGAGTATATCAAATGCACCTCTTCCTTTCTTTAATCAAATTAATGCTAAAATGTTACATGTAATCATTAAAAGATAACCATTAAACCATTTAATGATAAGATCATTACTCCATTTAATCATAATAAAGCATGATAAAAACCATCTTTAATTTAGCAATTCAATGCTAAATATGAAGCTACACATTTAGCTATAAAAAATTGAAAGATGCCCTCCCTTTTTAATAACTTTGTTTTAATTAAATTAATCTAATTAATCAAATCAAACCAAAGTCTAGCGCAATATTAAATGTTCATTTGGGCTTCTAATTAACAATTAATTAATGCTAACCTAACATTCAATCATAGGCTTTAAGACCTCTATTTATATTTCTCACTTGGTTTGATAACCTTCCTAGAAGCCAAGTGGGGAATCTAATTGAACTTAGAAAATTCAAGCTCCAATCAAGCTCCAACAAGCCAGTAATTAATTTAATCTTATTATAATTAATTTTAGCTTATTATCCAAATGTCATTTCACTAAAGACAATTAGTTGAACTCTTGAATTACTAAATATTATGAGAACACATGTTTCAAATATGATGTCCAATTGCAAATTTTATTATGAACCATATTATAGCCATCCGCACAATAAAGGGTAAAGTTACCATTTTGCCCTTATATTAGGTTTTCCTTCTAGATCTCCCGTTTTACTCTATATGGTGATTAACACCGAATATCTCATCTTGGTATTAAGACTTGATGGATATCTAGTCCTTCAAAACTATTGGCGCCAATTTAATCATCAATCTCTGTAAAACATCGAGAAGTGATGATATCACTATAAACTCTTTATTTAAGTGAATGTTCCCTGATACATGTTTCAATTAATAATTCTAACACGCAGACATTGGATTGATACTCTGTAAAAATCTATTTTGATCATATCAAGAATTATAATGAAACACATATAAGTTCACCACCCATCAAGATTGTTGTTTATAATGAAAGAATGCTAAGGTGTATGTTTTAAGATTAAAGTAACGATCTACTTTATTCTTTAAAAACATACTTGATTCTAAATTCATTTAATAGTGTCATTATTGATAGCTAACTACTATCATGATAAGAAGCTCATCATTCCTTTGAAGTAAACTCTTTTTCTAACACTAAGAAAAATCTCAACACTACAGTCTAAACCATAATTAAGCGACCAACTTGATTATTCAACTATGAATCAACTAATTTAGAATCTAATAATATACATTTTTCCTATACATCTGTCTATTACTAACAAAAGAATCTTAGTACCTTATGACTAGATATATAATGCTCATACAAATAAAACCAAACACTTTTGTTTTGTTAATAATAAATATTTTCATTACAAAAGTAACTGGAAGAAGATTAAGTTATATGTAAATACACTTGCTTTCTAGGGAACTACATTTACATAACTCCAACAATCTCCCACTTGCCCTAAAGCATGTTTGACATATCCCTTATTCCCATCTCTTCTTGGTGACCCTCAAAACTCTTTTGAGATAATGTCTTTGTAAATGGATTAGCAAGGTTTTGCTATGTAGGAATCTTTACCACATTCACCTCACTATGTTATATTATCTCTCTTATGAGATGATACTTTCTCTCAATGTGTTTACCAGCTTTATGGTCCTATGGTTCTTTAAAATTATGCCACAGCCCCACTATTTTCACAATAAACTGTAATGACCTTTTCTGCCTTAGGAACTACCTCCAAATCATTCAGGAACTTGCAGAGCGAGACTACTTCTTCTTTTACTTCATAAACAACAATATACTCAGCCTCTATAGTCGAATCAGAATTATAAGATTGCTTGACACTCCTCCAGACTATGACTCTACCTCCTAAAACAAATATAGAACCAGAAGTTGATTTCCTTAAATCAACATCCAATTGGAGATCAGAATTTGTATATCATATCGAAATAACGTTACTTTCAGAGTAAACAAGCATTAAGTTCTTTGTCCTACAAAGATACTTTAGTAAGCACTCAACCGTAGTCTAATGCTCCATTCCTGGATTGGTCTAAAATCTACTTACTAGTTCCATTGTATAATAGATATCCGGTCTAGAGCAAAGCATAGCATACATTAAACTCTCAACTGACAAAGATTATAGAATGTTATGCATGCATTCAACCTCCTCTTAGGTCTTATGTGCTTGCTCCTTTGAAAGTTTAATTCCATGTCTAGGAGGTGTGAAACCTCTCTTGGAATCTTGCATGGCAAACTTATTGAGCATGATCTCAATGTAGGTTATTTGAGATAAGGCTATCAGTTTATTCTTACGATCTCTTATAAGTTTGATCCTTAGAATATAGCTAGCCTCTCCTAAATCCTTCATTAATAACTATTTGTTCAACCATCCCTTAACTGTAGATAACATTCCTACATCATTTCCAATGAGCAAAATGTCATCGACATACAGATGATTAGGAAAGTAACCTTGCCTTCTTGTATCCTTTTATAGACATAAGGCTCATCTAGGTTTTGTATGAACCATAGGTTTTTATAGACTTATCAAACCTAATATTCCAAGACCTAAATGCTTGCTTAAGTCCATAAATGGACCTTTGCAATTTGTATAGCTTATGCTTATTACTTGGCTCAATGAATCCTTTTGGTTTTTCCATATTTCATAATCAAAATAGGCTGCTATAGCCAAAAGAATTATGATGGACTTAATCATCGCAAACAGAGTAAAACTCTCCTTATAGTCTATACCCTCTTTTTGAGTATAGCCTTTAGCTACCAATCTAGCTTTAAAAGTCTCTACCTTTTCATCAGATCCTCTTTTCCTTTTGTAGATCTATTTACGCCCTATGACTTTTACATCTAGTGGTAGATCTACAAGGATCCAGACTTCATTGGTGTATATGGAATCTATTTCTGATTCCATCTTCTTTAGCCATTTTCCTACATCATCATCATTAATAGCCTATATATAAGTAATGGGATTCTTTCCTTCTTGGTTCGAGATGGAAATTATGCCTTCTCCTAGACTTAGATACCTATCTGGTTGTCTTACAATCCTCCCACTATATTTAGGCACTATTTGATGTTTAGGCTGCTTTTTCGACTCAAATCTTGAATCCATTTCGACATCTTACTCTGCTATATCCAAATCAACTTTTGGCTTGGATAAAATAGCTAACTCCTTTAGTACTACTTTACTTCTTCCTTAGAGATTTCTTATAAATCCTTCCTCCATAAAGGTTGCATTTGCCAATATAAATACCTTCCTATCTTGAGGACTATAAAAATAATACCCTTATATACTCATACGATATCCTACAAACAAACAAACTTCTAACCTTGGTTCCATCGTTGTGGACTCAATCCTTAAAACATGGGTTAGGCAACCCTAAGTCCTTAAGTGCCACAATAAAGGCAATCGACCAGTCCATAACTCCCTAAGTGTTTTAGGCACCAATTTGGATGGAGCAAAGTTAAAAAGATAAGTTGTCGTTTGTATGGCATATGCCTAGAATGATTCTGGAAGGCTAGCATAGGACATCATTGATCTTACCATTTCCAATAGAGTCCTATTCCTCCTCTTTGCTACACTATTTTGTTGAGGTGTTTGAGAAGCTGACAAGATGGAAACAATTCCATTGTCAATTACAAATTGTTGGAACTCTCCAAATAAGTACTCACCACCTTGATCTGATCGAAGTTGTTTTAATAGCTTACCTAGCTACTTTTCAGCTTCATCTTTCAATTCTTTGAACTTTTCAAAGGACTCACTCTTTTTATGCATCAAATACAAATAACTATATCTAGAGTAATCATCTATAAAGATTATGAAGTATTTATAACCTCCTCTAGCTTGTATGTTCATGGGCCCACACACATCAGAGTGTACTAGGTTCAATGTGGATTCAAATCTGCTTCCTTTGAAAGGAAATGAGGCCTTGGTCATTTTTTCTTTAATACAAGATTCACAAGTGGGTAATGGATCATTATCCAATCCCATAAAGATCCCATCCTTCATTAACCTGTCAAGTCTTTTCTGATTGATATGACCCATTCTTAAGTGCCACAGATATTCTAAATTAATGCTAGAGTCATTAGATTGTCTTGATGTTATTAAATTTGTGGTGTTTAGTGAGCCTGTCATAGGTTCTATAAAGCAGAATCCCTATTTAATTATTGCATCACAAATAAAATCCTTTATTCTCATATATTGAAACAATATTTTCAAAATATAAGGAATAACCATATTTTATTAGATAAAAAATAGAAATCATGTTCCTTACAATCATTAGGATGTAATATACATCCTCCAACTATAACCTATGACCATTAAGAAAGTTTAAGATAACTACTCCCGCTGATTCTACTGAAACGTAGGATCCATTCGCTATTTTGACTTGAAACTGGCCTTTAGATAGTCTTTTCCTTTATTAGAACCTCTGTAAAGAATGGAAAACATAGTCAGTGGTTCCTGAATCTAATATCTAAGAATCAGATGAATTTGTTACATTTCTAGTTCCTAACAAGCTTAGGAAACCCATACCTTGTCTCCTTTTGAGGGACTGGAGGTAGACTGCACAGTTTCTTTTCTAGTCGCCCTTCTCACCACAGTCAAAACACTTTCCTTTGGTGTCCTCTTTAGCCTTCTTTTTCATGGGTTGGACCTTGATCCTTGTTTTGGCCTTCTTTTCCATTGGACCCTTCTTCTTTTGCTTGCCCTTACCTTTGGGCTTAGAAGAAGATGTTACATTAGCTTTTGGCCTATTATCCTTGATATTTAATATCTCCTTCGTACTCTAGAGGGTATTCATCAACTCACTCAAGGTGTAATCCTTACTGCTAAGCTCATAGTCTAACTTAAACTGCTGAAAAGATGAGTTTAAGCTATTGATGATCATAATCATCTGCGTGTCCACATCCATATCTGCCCCAAGCATCTCAACATTAGTAACTACAGAGATTACCTTAAGCATGTAATCTCGAACTGGCTCACTAGGTTTTTTTCTAAAATTATGAAAGGTTTGGATAGCTTTCACCTTTGCAGACTTGTTCCTCACGCCAAATATCTCATATAGGTGATGGACCATTACATTAGCAATTTTCATGCATGCAATTTGCTTTTGCAACATTCTGCTAACAGAAGCTAAAATATAACACGTAGTAGTCTTATCAGCATTCTGCCATCACTCATGATGTTGGACTTACTGAGAAGTTGAATTGACACTTGGAGATGCAGGTTTATTGTCAGTTAATACCCCTGAAATTCGTTCATATTAAAGAACAATGTCAAGGTTACGTCTCCATTCATTAAAATTCTCTCCATTTTCCAATTTATTATTAGTCAAAAGAAAAGTGAATGGATTCATATTGTGGTGATTATGTCTGAAAATATAAATTATTAAAACATGAGCATACTAGTTAACAATATTGAAATTTTGTATAAAAACATGATGCGTGTATGCATGATGATAGATTTAACAAAACTTAAAAAAATGAAATCATTATACAATGGTTATTTTTCTTATCTATAACAGGCTAAGTGACGGTGGGGCATCTTATCCATTAAAAGAAAAATTGGGACCCTCCCATTAAAAAACTACCAAGCATCTTCATGCCTATCCTTTTGAGAAGCACCATAATTTGGTCCATATATTTATCAACAGAGCTACAATGGGCAGGTTATTGATAAATTATATTTAGTTTGTAACCATTTGATTCATCCACTAAAGATACTTGCAAACCATGCCTCAGTGGGAGGTCATATTTGCTCCTAATAAATAGACTTATTCTTTAGGAGACCCAAACCATACAAGATCAAGGATTTGTGTCCTCCGATGGGAAGTAACACTTCACCATTTGCAATGGGCCATCACATGGAGATCGTGGACTCTCACTAAGCATCCTCTCCACTCAATCTTTTTAGGCTTTAAGTTTTAATAAATACCATCTTGTCTAAATGCAATTTGTTATCCATCTTATATTGTTTCATTATATATCTCATAAATAATGAATTCATGGCAAAGCCTAGGGTTAGCAATTATTCTAAATGGCATACTACCATATAATATCGTGTATTATTAGCATTTATTCATCCATTCATCTTATAAATAACACTACTTTTGATTGTCCATCCTAGAACATAAAAATAAATTACAAGACCCTTAGCCTAAACAAACAATGTCTTGGACTTAGATCTTCCACTTCAAACTCTTCATCCACATGACCTGGCCCATTCAGTAAAAAATATGTAATGGCATTTTCATAAAATTGAAATTAGTCACTTTGAAAACAAAAGTTCTAGTACTTGTTTTTAGAAAATCTGAAACTTAAAAAATTCTAGCATTTGTTTTGGCAAAACTGAAACTCAAAAAATTCTAGCACTTATTTGGTAAAAACCAAAACTTTGTAACAACAAAAGTTCAGTATTTTTGTTTCATAAAATCGAGATTTTTCCAATACACCAAATATTACAGTATTTTTGTTTTCGTAAAACTGAAACTTTGTTACAACAAAAAATTCCAGCATTTTGGTTTTCATAAAGCTGAAACTTTGCCAATACACTAAAGGAGACACTGAAACCATTACCTAGTCTTTTCTTCAATCCATGGTTGCTCCATCTTCAATATTACAAAACCTTGTACATTACAAAATCAAAGAAATCATAAAAATGAAACCAAAGAGGAAACATGACAATGATAGGCCACCCTCCTTGTTACAAACCAAGCAAAGAAAACTTATAAAGTAAAACTATATTCCATAGACAACCAAAAGAGAAACATATACACCATATATATTTCTATCACATAAAAATATGCAGCATACAAAATTAATTGCCAGCCCATGCATTATATATAGGAACCGAAATCATGCATAATAAAATGGCTTTGATACTAATTGTTGGATCAAAAATAAAAGCATGCAAGATTTTGCTAAAATGGTATATTTCAAAAAAATTTCTGAAATCAAAATGCAGCGGAAACAACATAACCAAATGAACAAATTCCAGCGATACATGATACAATATAAGGAAAATAATTAACATAAGAATAAGATGGTAGAAATATATCGACTCTTTGATACAGCTTTGACTCCTCGCTTTTGGATCCTCTCCTTGTTAGTGTATCCTCTCCTCATTATTGTATCCTCGACCAATTCAGTCTACCACTTGTTCTCCTTAGATAACTTGGTTACCAAGATACTTTGGTGGGAAAGGAGAAGAAATCTGAAGAGATTTTCCTTAGTTGAAAAAAGCCAAAAATGAGATCCTTCTCATTCAATTTTCAGCTAGGCTATGCAAGAGAGGAGAGAGTGAGTCAAAAAATGCAAGAACACCTTCTTCTCTCCTTGTCAATTTTGGTTAACTATGAAAGAAAGAAGTGTTGTGCATCTAATGCATCACTTCATTCTTTAATCAATCATAAAGACACTAATAAATGAGACTCTTCTCTTTTGTTTAAGATGACTATATGAAAAGACTAGTAACCTAAATGAGACCCTCTCATTTTCAATTATGGATGAAAGAAGGAGGAGAGACTACATCAAATGCACCTCTTCCTTCCTTTAATCAAATGAATGCTAAAATTTTACATGTCATCACTAAAAGATAACCATTAAACCATTTAATGATAAGATCATTACTCCATTTAATGATGATAAAGTATGATAAAAACCATTTTTAATTTAGCAATTCAATGCTAAATGTGTGAATATAGATTTAGCTATAAAAAATCGAAATATGTCCTCCCTTTTTTAATAACTTTGTTTCAATTTAATTAATCTAATTAAGGAAATCAAACCAACGTCTAGCCCAATATTAAATGTTTGTTTGGGCTTCTAATTAACAATTAATTAGTGTAAACCCAACATTCATTCATAGGCTTTAAAACCTCTATTTATATTTCTCACTTTGCTTGATAACCTTCCAAGAAGCCAAGTGGGAAATTTAATTGGACTTAGATAATTCAAGCTCCGATAAGTTCGAAATTAATTTAATCTCATTATAATTAATTCTAGCTTATTAACCAAATGCCATTCTACTAAAGACAATTAGTTGAACTAGTTGAACTCTTGAATTACTAAATATTATGAGAACACATGTTTCAAATAAGGCCTTCAATTGCAAACTTTGTTGTGAACCATATTATAGCTATCCACACAATAATTGTTTTTCCCTTATGTTAGTTTTTCCTTCTAGATCTCCAGTTTTTCTTTATATGGTGATTAACACATAAGATCTCATCTTTGTCTTAAGGCTTGATCGATAGCTAGTCCTTCAAACTACTAGTGCCAGTTTAATCACTAATGTTTATAGATCATTTAGAAGTGATGATATCACTATAAACTCTTTATTTGAGTGAATGTTTCTTGATACATGTTTCAATAAATAATTCCAACATGCAGATACTATATTGATACTTCGTAAAAATCCATTCCGATCATTTCAAAAATTATAATGAAACACATATAAGTTCACCACTCATCAAGATTGTAGTTTGTAATGAAAGAATGCTAAGATGTATGCTTTAAGATTAAAGTAACGACCTACTTTATTCTTTGAAAACATACTTGATTTCAAATTCATTTAATAGTGCCATTATCGATAGTCAACTATTATCATGATATGAAACTCATCATTCCCTTAAAGTAAAGTCCTTTACTTACATAGAGATAAATCGCAACACTACAGTCTAAACCATAATCAAGTGACCAACTTGATTATTCAACCGTGTACCACTTCTCTGGACCAAAATTGCACTTAGAGAATGAGTTTCACATCTAGAATGGGCTCTAAGAATCTACTCGACAAGTCCTACTGATTGCCTTTCTTTTTCACCTCTAAAACATCTCTTTATAACAAAAGTGCATAAGCATTCCTTCATATTTGTCGACTCTTCATTTTATGCCATGTTTTCATCTTAATTCTTCTCCTTTAAGTCCATAAAGGCAATTATCATCTATATACACACTTGGAGTGAATTAAGTACCAAATTTGCGATAAAAGTATAAAATATCAAGAAATATAGTCAAATATCCATCTATTAAACATGCTCACACTTAATTTTTTTCTTGTCCTCAAGCAAACCATAATTAAAGTTATAAATTTACAACATCAATCCATAATCAATCTCAATCTATCCATTCATACTATACATCATCGTATCCTATTAAGTCAAATTAACGTACAATTAGAGTCAAGTTTTCCTAAAATTAACTTCCTAAGCAATATTAATAATAATCATAACAATAATCACATTGAAATGAAAAGCATACCTCTTCACTCCCTTACCAAGATTTCACTCAATCCTTTCAAGTGTTCAGGATGAAGAGTATTAAAAACTCTCAATCAATTCATAATAGAACTCTTACCTTATGCTTGTAGTAAAATCACATCTCCAACACTTATGTATAAACTAAAAACAAAATTCAAAAGATCTTTGTACAAGTTGTAATGAGACTTCGGTACGGTATGACTGGGATAATAAAAGGGTTAAGTAAAGGAAATTTACTCAAAGAAAAAGTACAAGACTTGTTTACAAATATACATAGGTCCTTTCATTAGAACTCCTATCTATTAGGATGAGGATGGTGAAATGAGACTTTTAGGGCCTGAATTGGTACAAATCACGGTTGATAAGATTAAAGTGGTGAAACAGAGATTTAAAACAGCTCAAGATAGAATGAAGAACTATACAGATGCACATAGAAAGGAGATGGAATTTGAAGTTGGAGACAAAGTGTTTCTTAGAGCTTCTCCATAGAAAGGAGTTTTGAGATTTGTTAAGAAGGGCAAGCCTAGCCTACAACTTAGCTTTGCCATTGGAACTATCTAAGATTTACAATGTTCTCCATGTATCGATGTTGAGGAAGTACCGAACATATCCTTCACAGATAATTCAACCT
Organism: Erythroxylum reticulatum; assembly: GCA_025504915.1. Taxonomy (NCBI): domain Eukaryota; kingdom Viridiplantae; phylum Streptophyta; class Magnoliopsida; order Malpighiales; family Erythroxylaceae; genus Erythroxylum; species Erythroxylum reticulatum. The sequence continues at coordinate 13,490,322 of JANSVA010000216.1, read as the reverse complement.
TCAAAGGTCCAATTAAGGGAGGATTTGACATATGAGGAGCAACCGGTGGAGATCCTCGATTCGAAGTAAAAGATCTTGAGAAGAAAGAATGTAAAGCTGGTTAAAGTTTTATGGAAAAACCATGCAAGAGAGGAGGCAACATGGGAGCCTTTGGAAGTAATGAAGGAGAAGTATCCACACCTTTTCGTGGACTCAGGTAAGAATTTCAAGGATGAAATTCTTTTAAGGGGAGAATTGTTAGACCCTGAAATTTTCTTTCAATTATTATTGATTTATTTGTTTGATTTTTTTTAAAATTTATTCCATTGAATTAGCAAGTATGAATAGAAATTAGAAATTAGAATGAAGTGTCAGAATTAAGTTAGAATTAATATAGTGTTTAAGGGGTTAAGAGAGTTACCAGACAAAAACAAATTAAAAGAAAGAAGGGTAAATATGGAAAGACTAGTTAAATGGGGGGTAAAATGGGAAAAAGACCAAACAAAGGGGTCTTGAATTAAGAAGAAGAGAGAGGGATCGTGAGAAGAAGAAAAAGACAGTAGAGAAAACATGGGAAAGAGAGAATAGAAGAGAAAAATAGTGGGAGAGAAGAGAGAAAGGAGAAAATGGTGAGAGAAAAAAAAAGAAGAAGAAAAGAAGAGGAAATCAAGCTCATTAAGGTAAGTTAATCATCTTTTCTTATTGCTTATTAAAGAAATGGGTTGTGTTGAGAATGAAGGGATTAGAGAGAGAATGGGTGTTGTGTTGGAAGAAGATGATTTAAGGGAACTCATTTGATTTTAGGGTTTCTAAACTAGGTGTTAGTCTTTCTAACTTATACAGACCATGGGTAAGTTAGTGCTAAGCTCAATTTAGCAATTATTACATTTTTGTGATTTTTAAGCTTTACAAATTTTATTGAAAATTGGATTGAATGGAAATTTTGATTTATTTACAAAATCAAGGAAACCCAATCTAAGAGCAAGAGGAAAGGCAAGGTTGACTTTGATTTTACAAGCCAATTAGGTGAGTAACTTATTTATAGATGTTGTATAATATGAGCAAAATGCCTTGTGTGTGGAATATGTGCTAAAATGGCTTGTTTTGAATTGTTGTGATGTGGGAAATGCATTGTGATATGTTTTATGTTATGCATTGAAAGATATATGACATTTTGATGTAATTGAATTGTGATTATGATCATGTTATGTCTTGGAATGTGTCAAGGCATTTTGTATAAATGAAAAGAAGAAGTAGTATAAGAAGCATGAGAATATGAAATTGGGATTGATTGAATTGAACATAAGATTTGATTATGTTTGGGCAAGAGAGGAACTGTTTCGTAGTCACGTGCACATCGACATAAATCCTTCTCCTGGCTGCCCACTTTTAGCATATAAGATCCGAAAAGTGGACTTATTTCTCTCATGGTATAAACTTCGGTTTCTCCATTTTGTTCCACGGAACCTTTGAGCCATTTGTTTGTGCATTTGCATTTTGATATGTTAAGTTATGATGCAATTTGTGTGTCATGCTTTGATAATAAATTACATCCAATATGTTTTATGTGACGATGTATTGAACTATAAGTTGTGAATTAAAATTGTGAATGTTGAACTTACATTATTAGATTACGATAAGATGAGTATGCCTATATGACTAGACACATATATGTTTAATTATGTGGCTCGTTGCCAATGACTATAAATATATTAGCCATTGAGCTGTATAGCTCAACTCATCATTTTTCCCTCCTCAGGTGTAGAACGAGAGGATTTGCAATCCTTGCAAGGCACTCAGAAACTCCAAGAAAGGTAGAAATCTTTGTTGCTAAGTTAGTGACTAGACTTGTAGATAGCTTTATAAGCATATCAAACATTGAGCATCCAGTGTATTTCGTATCTTGTGTCAAGCCTTCGATGTAATGTTGATAGGTAATTAAAGTTATGTATGAACTTCATTTTGATTTAGAATGAATTATGAATTAAGGAAGTTTTCAATATGTATGTGTATATTTCTCTTGTAGTTGTACATTTCATATTCCAAGTCTTCCATAGGGGTAAAAATTGTGTATTGAATTTAGGGAGAAAATAGATTAATCTATGCTGAATTAAACAAAGTTGTCTTATTGGAGCTATAACTTATCCTATTAACTTTCTAACGGTATAAAGTATGTAAATTTTGGATATTGGAGTTAAGAGATATGATCATTATAATTGGTGATGCTGCATAGAATGTATATATAGGATACCTATGATAAATGAGGAGAATTAGTGGTTTTGATGAGTCAAATGAGTAGAGATTAGAGGATTTAATGAAACAAGGTTGGAGGTTGAATAGATATGAAGTGGTATTGCACTAGGAGAGGTGAATTTGAGAAGGTTATGACTGAAAGTAATGTTAGAAAGGATGTAGGAATCATTGGAGAGGCTTTGGAGGGGTTTGGGCATCCCATATATCCGTTAGATAGACTTTAGGTCTATTAAACGGACCTTCTAGGGTCTGTGAGGACCCCCAGCATCGCCCATGTCCATTAAACGGACCTTATCGGGTCTAGAATGGACCCCATCCCTATGTATATCTGTAAGGCAGATTTGTATGTCACTGTACACTTTCGGAAATTTGAGTTTTTGACCCTCTAAATGGCATAATTTCTCTTTGAAACTGTCCTAAAATGACCTTAATCCCACATCTCTAGTAAAAGTTATGCTAATTGTCCCAAGATACGTATAATATGATTGAGGACATAATCATGTTTGATTCTTTTGGCCATAACATCATTATCCGACCTCCAAATGAAGTGATTCTCAAAGCAATAGATCCCTAACACATTTTTCTATCTCTCCAAAAAAATTGATATCTTTTGGTGTTGACTTCAAAAAGATGGATGGAAAAAAGGTGAGCGTCCATTGAAATAACCCTACAAGGTATTCCACTCACTCTTTATGACTCCGGATAGTTGGGCTCTGAAAACGGGGTCCAACATCTTATGGTATCAGATCTTAGGATTTAAAGAGTCCTAAGCTTAGAATACATTATGCTATGCATTATTGTGATATGTGATAAATTCGTTGCATTATAAATTGATTGATTGCATTAAATGACATGCGTATCATACATACATGTAGGAAATAGGATTAAGATAAAATGTAAGCTAATCATTAGTGTTTCTATTGAAGGAGTGAAATGCCACC
>JANSVA010000216.1:13471581-13487049 GCA_025504915.1 Erythroxylum reticulatum | reverse complement strand
CTAGAAAGAGTTGAATTTAAGACAGAGAAGATGGTTAGAGCTACTTAAGGATTATGACTTGATGATAGAATATCATCTAGGGAAAGCTAATGTAGTAGCGGATGCACTGAGTAGAAAATAGACCATGGCACATGTGGGAATAGTGTATCTTCCTTTGTTGAAGGAATTGGCCAAACTCAAGGTGACATTAAGACCAGCCGAATCCAATTGTGTATTGGTTAATTTTAGAGTAAAGCTAGTGTTGAATGAGAAGATCAAGGAGTTGCAAGAGCAAGATGAGTATTTGAGCAAGCTTAGAAAAGAGATTAAAAGTGGTAAACCTTTTGAAATAGATTTAAGGGAAGATGGATTGATGGTGGTAGGAAAAAGACTATGTAATCCTGATATGCAAGAGTTGAAAGATGATATTCTTCATGAGGCACATAATGCATCTTATGCAATGTACCCAAGAAGTACGAGAATGTATAAAGATTTAAAGGAGCATTTCTGGTGGAAAGGAATGAAGAAAGAAGTTGCAAAATATACTAAAAGATGCTTAGTGTGCCAGCAAGTCAAGGCTGAACACAAGGAACCTTCAGGTAAGCTTAAACCTTTTTCGATTCCAGAATGACAATGGGAAAAGATTATAATAGATTTCTTGATGGGATTGCCAAGGACTAACAGGAAGCATGACACAATATGGGTGATTGTGGATAGGTTAATCAAGTCCCTACATTTCTTGCCAATTAAGTAGACATATTCTTTGAATGCTTTGGCCGAGAAATACATAGATGAGATAATCAAACTTTATGGGATTCCAAGTTCGATAATCTCAGATAGAGATCCCAAGTTCATCTTCAGGTTCTGAGAAAGTTTACAAGAGGCTTTGGGAACTAAGTTACATTTTAGCACGGCTTTCCATCCATAGGCTGATGGACAATAGGAGAGAACAATCCAAACATTAGAGGCAATGTTGAGAGCTTATGCTATGGACTTTAAAGGCTCATGGGATGATCATCGGCCTTTAATTGAATTCGTCTATAATAATTCCTACCACTCAGGAATTCATATGGCACCTTATGAAGCTTTGTATGGTAGGAGGTGCAAAACTCCTATTTGTTAGGACTAGGATGGTGAAAGGAGGCTTTTAGGGATTGAATTGGTATAAGTCATGGTTGATAAGATTAAAGTGGTGAAATAGAGACTTAAAGAATCTCAAGACAGAATGAAGAGCTGTATGGATGCACATAGAAAGGAGATGGAATTTGAAGTTGGAGACAAAGTGTTTCTTAGAGCTTCTCTATAGAAAGGAGTTTTAAAATTTGGTAAGAACGGCAAGCTTAGTCTAAGATACATAAGCCCTTATGAGATTATTGAGAAGATTGGGCCTTTAGTCTACAAGTTAGCTTTGCCATCAGAATTATCTAAGATTCACAATGTTTTCCATGTATCGATATTAAGGAAGTACCGATTAGATCCTTCACACATAATTTAACCTTTAGAGTTCTAGTTAAGGGAGGATTTGACATATGAGGAGCAACCAGTGGAGATCGTAAATTCAAAGGAAAAGATCTTGAGAAGCAAGATTGTAAAGCTAGTTAAAGTTTTATGGAAAAACCATGCAAGAGAGGAGGCAACATGGGAGCCTTTGGAAGCAATGAAGGAGAAGTATCCATACCTCTTCGTAGACTCAGGTAAGAATTTCGAGGATAAAATTCTTTTAGGGCGAGAATTGTTGGACCTTGAAATTTTCTTTCAATTATTATCGATTTATTTGTTTGATTTTTTTAAATTTAGTCTATTAAATTAGCAAGTATGAATAGAAATTAGAATGAAGTGTTAGAATTAAGTTAGAATTAATATAGTGTTTAATGGGCTAAGAGGTTAGTAGACAAAAATAAAATTAAATGAAAGAAGGGTAAATATGGAAAGACTAGTTAAATGAGGGATAAAATGGGAAGAAAGACCAAACAAAAGGGTCTTGAGTTAAGAAGAAGAGAGACGGATCGTGAGAAGAAGAAAAAGATAGCAGAGAAAACGTGGGAAAGAGAGAAGAGAAGAGAAAAACTGTGGGAGAGAAGAGAGAAAGGAGAAAATCGTGAGAGAAAAAGAAAGAACAAAAAAAGAAGAGGAAATCAAGCTTGTTAAGGTAAGTTAATCATCTTTTCTTCTTGTATATTAAAGAAATGGGTTGTGTTGAGAATGAAGGGATTAGAGAGAGAATGGGTGTTGTGTTGGAAGAAGATGATTTAAGGGAACCCATTGGATTTTAGGGTTTCTAAACTAGGTGTTGGTCTTTGTAACTTAAATAGACCATGGGTAAGTTAGTGCTAAGCTTAATTTAGCAATTATTTCATTTTTATGATTTTGAAGCTTTACAAATTTTATTGAAAATTGGATTGAATGGGAAATTTGATTTATTTAGGAAGTCAAGGAAACCTAATCCAAGAGCAAGAGGAAAGGTAATCTTATCTTGGATTTTGCAAGCTAATTAGGTTAGTAATTTACTTATAGTTGTTGTGTAATATGAGCAAAATGCTTTGTACGTGGAATATGTACTAAAATGGCTTATTTTGAATTGTTGTGACGTGTGAAATGAATTATGATATGTTTTATGTTATGCATTGAAAGATATATGACATTTTGATGTAACTGAATTGTGATTATGATCATGTTATGCCTTGGAATGTGTCATGACATTTTGTATAAATGAAAAAAAGAAGTAGTATAAGAAGCATGAGAATATGAAATTGGGATTGATTAAATTGAGCATAAGATTTGATTATTTTTGCGTAAGAGAGGAACCGTTTCGTAGTCACGTGCAGGTCAACATAAAGTCTTCTCCTGGCTACTCGCTTATAGCATACAAGATCCGAAAAGTGGACTCTTTTTATTCATTGTGTAAACTTCGGTTTCTCCATTTCGTTCCATGGAACCCTTGAGCCATTTGTTTGGGCATTTGCATTTTGATATGTTAATTTATAATGTAATTTGTGTGTTATTCTTTGATGATAAATTACATCCAATATGTTTTATGTGATGATGTATTAAACTATGAGTTGTGAATTGGAATTGTGAATGTTGAACTTACATTGTTAGATTAAGATAAGACGAGTATGCTTATATGAATAGACGTATATATGTTTGATTGGGTGGCTCTTTGCCAATGGCTATAAATATATTAGCCACTTAGCTGTGTAGCTCAACCCATCATTTTTCCCTCCTCAAGTGCAGAACAAGAAGATTTGCGATCCTTGCAAGGCATTCAGAAACTCCAAGACAAATAGAAATCTTTTGTACTAAGTTAGTGACAAGACTTGTAGATAGCTTTATAAGCATATCAAACATTGAGCATCCAATGTATTCTGTATCTTGTGTCAAGCCTTTGATGTAATGTTGATAAGTAAATAAAGCTATGTGTGAACTTCATTTTCATTTAGAAATAAATTGAGAGTTGAGGAAGTTTCCAATGTGTATGTGCATATTTCTCTTGTAGTTGTACATTTCATATTCCAAGTCTTCCATAGTGATAAAAATTATGTACCGAATTTAGGGGAAAACTGGATTAATATAGGCTGAATTAGACAAAGTTTTCTTCTTAAAGTTGTATTTTATCCTCTTACCTTTCCAACGGTATAAAGTATGTAAATTTTGGATATCGAAGTTGAGAGATATGATCATTATAAGTGGAGATTTTGTAATTAAGAAGAATTAGTGGTTTTGATGAATCAAATGAGTAGAGATTAGAGGATTTAATGAAACAAGGTTGGAGGTTGAACAGAAATGAAGTGATATTGCACTAAGAGAGGTGAATTTGAGAAGATTATGAGTGAAATTAATGTTAGAAAGAATGTAGGAATCATTAGAGAGGATTTGGAGGGGTTTGGGCATCCCCTATGTCCATTAGATGGACTTTAGGTCCGTTAAATAGACCTTCTTGAGGCTGTGAGGAACCCCAACATCACCCATGTCCATTAAACAGACTTTAGATCCATTAAATGGACCTTCTCAGGTCTGGAATGGCCCCCAGCCCTGTGTATGTCCCTTAGGTGGATGTGTATGTCCATTTAACAGACATACACTGTACACTTTTGGAAATTTTAGTTTTGGACTTTTTAAATGGAAGAATGTCTCTTTGTGGTCTTCATAGAAGTTGTAGATCTCGAAGTCCTCTTTGAATCCGTATTAAACTAATCTTAATCAGACATCTTTAGTAATATTTATCGTAATTGTTCCAATATAGGTGCAATATGATTGAGGACATAATCATGTTTGATTCTTTGGGCCATAACTTCATCATCCGACCTCCAAATGATGTAATTCTTAAAGCAATAGATCCCTAACACATTTTCCTATCTCTCCATAAAATTGATATCCTTGATGTTGATTTCAAAAATATGGATGGAAAGAAAGTGAGGGTTCATTGAAATAATCCTACAGGGTATTCCACTCACGCTTTATAACTCCGAATAGTTAGGCTCTAGAAACGGGGTCCAACAATTTGAGCTTAATTAGTTAGTGTTTTAGGGTCAATAGCGAAGAATATAGAAGTTTCAGAAACACTTGGATTGAAGCAACAATCCACAATCGTGGCCCATCAGCCACAATCATGACAAAAGTGAGAGAAGATAGCCTGCATCAGGCAAATGTGCATATACATAGAAAAGTCAAAATTGGAGGATTTTTTTAGACTTTTCGACTCCAAAAAACCCTGGGACTGCCACAAACACATCAAGTATAAAAATAAAACGACAAAAGATGAAAGGGAAGCTTTTAATTAGCCACCACAACGTAACCTTAAAGGAGAGAACTTTGATAGATCGAAAAAGAGAAGAAGAAAGAGAGAAGAGGAAGATGACGAAGACTCAATATGGTTCCAAGAATAAGAAGTTCCTGAAGTCGTAGCCTCCCATCATCCATTCGAGTTCTATTTCCTAAGTATTTTAGTTTTATTTGATTGTAGGATTGGGATATATAGTTTGACGATAGAATTGAATCGTTGATTGATGCTCTATACTCACCTTTGGAATATTATTTTTGATTTAATGAAATCTGATTGTTTTATATGATTATTGAACTAATTATGGTTTAATTCTTCATATATCGATAATAGACTGAGAGGGTGAATTGAGAAAAGTGATGAAATTGGGTTAACAAGAGTTAGGTAATTTAATAGATTCAGAATTAAATCAGGTTGGTAAATCTTTTGTAGAGAGATCACATATAGGTTTCCAATTGTTTATTAGAGAACTTAAAAACTGATTAGGTTTTGGATAGGTTGTTAATTGAGAGATTACAACTTCCCATAATCTGATTAGGGTTTAAACTTTAGGATTTATTTATAACTTGAGAGAGAGTAATTGACCCTAGGATCATCTAGAACTATTAATTTGGTAAATCGTAATTGCTTAGGTAGCATTAAAGATTGATAATTTTCCCTTTCTCTCTTTTGGTTAACTCACTAGGTTGAATTCTAGGGTGTGCTATCATTGTTCAAAAAATCAGTTAATTTCCATTTTTTTAATTCAATTTTAATACGAAATTGTTAATCGTTATCCGTTGATTGGTTTTCTTAAGTGTTAATTGTCAATTATTGTTTTGTTATTTTAATTGGTTTGTTTGATTTATTTAGTTCTCATGTTCAAATTCATTGTTTGTTAAATTTTTGTTTAATAGTTTCCGACCTTAGATTCTAATATTAGGATAACCCTCCTCGTGGGATCAATACCTTAGGTACTATGCAAACGATTTGTACTCTAAACATTAAAACTTGCTCATATTGAAAAACCGCGATCAAGTTTTTAGTGCCGTTGTCGAGAGGATGATAGTTTAATTCTATAGTTTAATGCGTTTGGTTAGTTTTTACTTTTTATTTTTATTTTTTCTTCCTTTTCTATTTCTAAAATCGTGCTCTTAAATGAACACAAGAGTCACGAGAAGTTCGAGTCACACAGCTTAAAAACTAGAACGAACCATTAGTAAAGCTTAGCATAATGAAGAAGACGAAATTGTGAAGACAACAATGGTCGAGGAATTTCATCAAGATTTGGACTACAGAGCGAACCAATGATGTTAACAGAGGACCTTTATGGACTTGATGAGGCCAAGGTTCAATGTGGCTAGCCAAAGAGTAGCTAGACCACCCGTACAAGCTGCATCATTTGAGATCAAACCAATTCTCCTAAGTATGCTTCAATGCAATTTTATGGACTAGAAAATGAAGACCCAAACACAAGCATAGTGAATTTCTTAGAAATCTATAATACCTTCATGTACCATTAGATGTTGGAAGATGTAGTTAGAATTAGGCTCTTTCCCTTTACTTTTAGAGATAGAGTAAAGGCTTATTACCACTCCTTTAACCCAGCCAATGGTACCATTTGGGATTAGTTAGTCCATGTCTTTTTAAGTAAATATTTTCCCCTAAATAAAGCTGCTAAGATCATCAAGGAAATCACACAATTCCAACAAGGTGACAGGGAATCGATCTACGAAGCGTAGGAACGATACAAAGATTTACAACAAAAGTGCCCCCATCATAACTAACCTAAAGAATTTTTCTTACAAATGTTCTATAATGGAGTTTCAATGTACACAAGAGGCACAATTGATGCAGCTTCAGAAGGATCATTGATGAGGAAGATAGTGGATGAAACAGAAGAATTAATAGAAGAGATGGCGAATAACAGCTATTTATGGAAGAATGAGCGACGTAGACAGACTACTACAGTCCATGGACAAAAAACAATTGTAAATATTGATCATATGATGGAATTGCAAGTGAGGATTGATAAATTAACTCGACATTTCAACAATATGAAGGCTTCGTCCTCAACTCCGGTGAAGGTCGTATAACTTAAGTGTAAACTCTGTGGACAATTGGACAATAACATAGTAAATTGTTTCTTAATGAAGGAAGATGATCTAGAGTAAGTAAATTATATGGGAGCCAGTATGGATAAGCAGAGGGAAATAATCCCTATTCCAACACCTACAACCTTGGGTGGAAGATTCACCCTAACTTCTCTTGGACGAACAACCCTGGAGAACAGTTTAGACCTCAAGGACAGTTGGGATTCCAATAAGATAAACCAAGCTTAATGGAACCTAAGTTGGATAAGATTTTATATAAGATTGGAGGCATGGAAGATGCACGTAGGAGTCTTGAAAGCAAATTTGAGCAAGTTACTAAGAACCATGCCTCTTCAATACATATTTTGGAGGTCTAAGTAGGTCAACTAGCTAAAGCAATATCTACTCGGAATGTAGGAACCCTTCCTAACAATACCGAATCTAACATAAAGGAAATGATCATGGCCATCACTCAAACCCAAAAGAAGAAGATTGAACATGCAAAGAAGAATGGAGATAAAGGAAAAGGGCAAGTAATTATGTAACTTCTTCCGAGTGAGCTCGAAATTGAGCCAATCAAGGAATCTCGACCCAAATTACCATACGCTATTATAACGCTGTGGAAATCATTGTCAAGTAGTGTAACAAGGAATTATGAGGAGGTTGAACCAAATAATATTGAAGACAAAATGAAACATCTACAAACGAGGATCATATTAATAGAATAGGTGAAGAAGAAGGCTAAGGAGTGTGAAGTGGACGAAACCCCCAATGTAGCATAGAAGAAAGAGGATCCAGGGGCTTTTTACATTCTTTGTAGTATAAATAGAGCCAATATAGACAGGGCATTCGCAGATTTGGGAGTGAGCATTAATATGATGCCCTAAACCTTTAGTCAAAAGTTGAGGTTAGGAGAGTTAATACCCACAAAGATATTAGTAAAGACGGCCGAATGAACAGTCTATCAACTGAAGAGGGTTATTAAGGGTGTGCAAGCACAAGTTAATAATTTCACTTTTCCCATAGTCTATATATTGGATATTAGAGAAGATATAGAAACCCTTATGATCTTTGGAAGACCATTCCTGGCCATTGCTCGCTCAATCATTGATGATGATGGAGGCAAACTAACTCTAAGGGAAGGAAAGCAGCAAGTAACCTTCAAAGTTTCAAAGAAAGACAATAGCCCTCCTTCACCTCCAACTAATGTCAAGGAACTTGAACCTCAAGGACAATTGGAAGATATTGAGGATCCTGAAAGTGAATTGAAAAAAGCGATCATATAGAAGAAGACGAAAGAAGGAGAGCCACAAGGAAGGTAGAATCAAGAGCATGGTAGCTCATGTGCAAATTGTTAAATTAATGATTACACTACCATTACACCACTTATTTGAATCACCATGAGAAAAAGAAAAGCGTTAAGTAACCTATGGAATTTTAATTTCCTTAAATTGTCTTTAGAAAGTTTAAATTCTGTAGTTAGGTTATTTCACTTCCAAATAAAATCGGGAAGTCATAAGATGTCGAGTGAAGTAGGTGATCAATGAAGTAAAAAAAGAGAGGTGAAAGAACCATAAGGAGTTAAGAAGGGATATCGAAAAGTGGAGAAGGACAAAAAAAGAGGGAAATTTTAAAATTGGTAGGAAACTGTAGGCCACAAGGTAAAAATGGCTAACACGCACAGTTAACTTAAAATTTTACCATTTTACCATCCAATCACCTATAAATACATTTATAACTTCACTTTTTCACTCACTTTCATTTTCACTTTATCTCTCCAAACACTCTCACTTCTCTCTGCAAAATTTAAAACCTCCAAATTTCTTTCAACAACCAATGACTCACAAGCTGATATGCCACGCATTAAGTAAACAGAAAATCGTGATCAGTCAACGGGGTGAACACAAGTCTTGAGATGAGGGAAGAGGAACGGAGTGGCTGATTATGAAGCAGTGTTCCCTATATTCTCATATGAGGAAGGTACTTGTTTCCAATTCTTTCGTAGTAAACAAATTATGGTTCCAAAATATTTTACTTTAAAACTTTAGACAGATTAGAACCGCGAGACAAGGTCGCGAACTTAGTTGAGAAAATTCAGTGGGGTCAGTTCATTCAATTTTAATTCCCAGTTTATGAAGATCTGGCCTTAGAATTTTTTTCTTCTCTTTAATATGAATCCAACAAACCTAGGGAATTGTGGTTTAGGTTATGGGGACAACCCTATGGGTTTGATTATGACACCATGTATGAAATTTTTTGTTTCCCCAAGTCTTCCATAATGGATCGGCACGACAATTTTCGTGTTAGTCTATAAGGCCCCAAAATATACCCTAGATAAATGTTACATATTTATGAAAGTACATTTATGATATAAGTTAAAATTGTGCTATGATTTGAAAGTGAAAGGCATATGACTTGAATTTTGGTATTGATGGACCATAGTTAGTGAATTGGAATTAATTGAAGCCATTATAGAATTGAGGTATTTAAATGTATATTTGGACTAGAAAAATGGTCAAGAGATAAGTTAAGTCGATACATGAAAATTAGAATGATTAATCCTATGAGTTAGTGATATTTGGCAAAGTTAATACACTGACATTTGACATCATCCATTGCGTGACAAATGGCTTGGCAAGAATGTGGCAAATGGCATTGTTAATAAAGTGACAAGTGGCCTAAATTCCCATTTTCTCTCTAACTTCTAGAATTTTTTCTTAATTATGACTTGAATTTTGGTAAGGTACTGAATCTAGAAAATGGTTTTACTAATTTTCTACTATTACAAATGGCTTGGCAAGAATGTGGCAAATGTCATTGTTAATATAGTGACAAGTGGCCTAAATTCCCATTTTCTCTCTAACTTCTAGAATTTTTTTCTTAATTATGACTCGAATTTTGGTAAGGTACTGAATCTAGAAAATGGTTTCACTAATTTTCTGTACTATTGTTATGTTAAGGCTAAAAGTTGCACATTAAACTTAGGTATGTGCTGGTTGTTTGGAAGCTTGGTTTAGCTAGGTTTTTGAAATTTAATTTAAAGTTTAATAAGGTAACAGAATTAGAAATTTTGTATCCTGTTATAACATATATTGTTTGATGTTTGAAATGGATTAAATAGGTACTGAATTAAGAAAGAATTGAGATTATATACATGTTGTATACTGGTTAGAAAGAGTAGTTCCACTGGATAGGTATTGGTATTTTAGCCATATCTTGACCTGTAGGTATCCACATAGGATGAATTTAAATGAAGATTAAACAATATACATATATATACAACTTCATGAAGGAGTCGAATTTCATTTTTAACACTACAAGTGTCAAAATTTGGCTTGAAGTTGAGTTTCTAGATTCTGTCACTATTTGAGGATAATTTGTAGTATTTTAGTTATAACTATCAAAATACTGAACCAAATTGTATAAAGTTGGTGTCATTAGAAACCTAAGACATAAAGGAACAATTGTTTAGGAAAATGTTTAGCCTAAATCCTTCATTTTATTATCAAAATGACCGTGTAAAAATTACTTGAGAGTTTATTGTAAGAAGAGCTGGAAGAAGTTGGAATAAAAGGTAGTGCACCAAGCGCGATTGTGATAGTGGATGAATTCTGTTGTTTGACAGCTTTGACCATCCTTCACTCTTTTGATCATAACTTCTTCTCCGAACCTCCAATTGACTTAAAATTTGGACTACAAACTCCTCACACATTTTCCCTTCGTCTCCATTAAGTTTCATTGTCATATGAAATCATTAAGAATGAATTATTGTTTACCAAATGTTTAGTTTTGGCTCCGAACCTCCAATTGACTTGAAATTTGGACTACAAACTCCTCACACATTTGCCCTTCGTCTCCATCAAGTTTCATTGTCATATGAAATCATTAAGAATGAATTGTTGTTTACCAAATGTTTAGTTTTGGAATTTTGGAGATGTTATATGAATGAATGAGTGTTTGGGTATTGTATGATATGTTAGTTTGTTTGGAATCTATGATTATGCAAGTTGAAAAAATTTGAATATTTTACAATATGTTCCTCACATGAGGATTCTGAAATGAACTTGTTTTGTTTCAAAATTGGTAAGTCCTAGTTGTGGGTATATAGGCATGTCTAGAAGGATCTGCAGCTACTTCTGTGACACTTTGGTGTCTCTTATTACTGATACTTCAGTTTCTCTTGTTATTGAGGTATAAGTCTCTCCCGTTCTGTAATACTGATCACGGTATCCCTTATATTAGTCCTGTTACCCACTTGTGTAAAACGGATTAGCAGTCTAACTTGTTTTGTATTTTGATACATGTTTAGTTTTGATATAAACAAAGTCTGTTCTGGTTCAAATCATGTTCTGATCTGAAGGGTTTATACTCTATTCTGATATTCAGTTCTGACATTTGTACATTCTGATAAGATACTTAAATGATTTACTTCAATATGAGAAATATTCTATAATGATAAATTATATGTAGCTCTATAATACATTGTGTTTGACTTCTGGTAATGGTGAGTTTGCTCTGGATCAAATATATATTTTGTTATACTATGTTACATTCAGTTCTGTGATTCATGATATTTGTATTCCTTTTGAATATGTGAATGTTTAGAGACATTTTCATTATGTATCCTGTTTTCTTATTCCCTACTAAGCTATATGCTTAGCATGGTGGATTTGCCCCGTGTAGTTTTAGATCAAAGGATATAAAGACTGGGACAAAGACAACTGCAATGGCTAATGAAGACTGTGTTTTGTTGTAAATAATGTTTAGTTTGTTGATGTTACTGACTTGTACTCATTATGATGAAACAGTTTGTATTTTGCACATATGGTTTGTAATATTTATAAACAAGAAGACATTTAGACTTCATGGCATGTAATATGTTTTGTGTTATATCACTACATTTTGCATAGTACGTTTATAACATATTGAAATGTAATGTATGGAGTTTGAGTTTCTGAGAATGCTTGGATTTGTTGGAATGATATGTTTTGTTCGTATGGTATGTGGTGCATCTGCATATACTCCCAAGGGGTATGTAGGTATTACATCTTTTGGTATCAGAGCATGGTTTGGGCAATTCTGGTTTAACCAGTGCTTATCAATTGCTTGTATTTGAATATAAGAGATGTGTCTGGCCTAATGCGGTTTGTCCCATGTTTGTGTTCTGGAATTTCTGTATGGAAAGATATCACAAGGCTGTTGATGAGGTATCTTGTTAAGAGATTGTGATTCTGTATTATAACATTGGTTTTGATACTAGAATTTCATTATGGTTATGTATCTTAAATTTTTGAATTGATTGAGAATATGTGCAAGTAAGATAAAGTAAATGATAGTAATATATGTGGAAGCCTTCAAGATTAAGTTGATATGTTATTGTGAGTGAACATCTGATACAATGGTTACTTTGGCCAATGGTGTTACAGTGTACATATGGAATATATGTTTAGATATGAATGAATGAATATTGAACGTAAATGAATGAATAAGTATTGAACGAATCAGATATGAATATTGGAGTAGGATAAGTATGAGATTCAAACACTGAAAGTTGAATATACTATTGAGAGTGCATGTACTTTGTTTATTGTAAAGTTAGGTTCTTGAATTTGAGATTACATTATTATTATTGTTAGAGGGACTTAGGTCCATAATGAATTCTATGTCAGTATGTTCAAGAAGTATGAGTTTGATTCCATATACTTGTTTTTAGCTCAGGAAGTTAAGATTTCAAATAATTTGAACTATATGAAAAAAAAGTGATCAGACATCAGGTTAAGTTGTTAAGGAATCTAAGACATTAAATGATTGGAGAAAATCATTCAAGAAAGGAAGCCAATTGGGAGATTGAGAAAATTGCTGATTTGTCAGAGTGTAAGAAAATGAAACTTTGTTGATATCTTAAAATAGGAGATACTACATGGTTATATAAGCTAGACATAGATTTGGTGTATTTATATTCGTGGTTATAGAATCGAACATGATATTAGTATCACGTTGTGATTGTATACTTTTGAGGTGATGGAGATATGAATACATTGTAGTGGATAAGTTCACCAACCCTACTCATTATATGCCTGTTTGTTCTGACAATCATTAGATAAGTTTGCAGATATATATGTGAATGAGATAGTGAGGTTATATGGGGTGCCATTGTTTATTATTTCTGATCGTGATATTTAATTTATTTAATCTATAAAAGGCTCTTGATACTTAAATCAAGTTTACTAGTACTTTTTGAACGAGTTATTCAGGTATAAATTTTGAGGACAAAATTCTTTTACAGGGGAGAGAATTATAAGGCCCCAATATATACCCTAAATGAAATGTTACATATTTATGAAACTACATTTATGATATAAGTTAAAATTGTCCTATGATTTGAAAGTGAAAGGCATGTGACTTGAATTTTCGTATTGATGGACCATAGTTAGTGAATTGGAATTAATTAAAGCGATTAGAGAATTAAGGTATTTAAATATACATTTGAGCTAGGAAAAATTGGTCAAGAGACAAGTTAAGTCGGTACATGAAAATTAAAATGATTAAGCCTATGAGTTAGTGATTTGGCATAGCCAATGCATTGACATTTGACATCATCAATTACGTGACAAATGGCTTAGCAAGAATGTGACAAATGGAATTATTAATAAAATGACAAGTGGTCTAATTAAATTGTGGCATTTGGTAGAATTTATTAAGTGACAAATGGTTTAATGGAAGTGTGACAAATGGTAGCTTAAGTGCAGGACATATGTGACAAATGTAAAGAAGATATATGCCTTATGGTGGGAGTGACACCTAGATGGTGATCAAGGAAGTTTCTCCTATAAACATTTTCTATTTTGCTCTTTCTTCACTTTGCTTTCTTCTCTCCACTGAAACTCCCATTTTCTCTTTATCTTTTGGAATTTTTTCTGGACTTTGGATTGTTATGACTTGAATTTTGGAAAGCTACTGAATCTAGAAAAAGGTTACTAATCTTCTGTACTATTGTTATGTTAAAGCTAAAAGTTGCACATTAAACTTAGATATGTGCTAGTTGTTTAGAAGCTTGGTTTAGCTGGGTTGTTGAAGTTGAATTTTGAAGTTTAATAAGGTAAGGAAATTATAAACTTGGTATCCTATTGTAACATGTATTGTTTGATGTTTGAAATGATCAAATGGGTACTGAATTAAGAAAGAATTGAGGTTATACATGTTAGATACTAGTTAGAAAGAGTAGTTCCACTGGACAGGTATTGGTATTTTGGTCATATCTTGACCTGTAGGTATCCAAATGGGATTAATTTAAATGCAGATTAAACTAGATACATATATATACAACTTTCATGCAGGAGTCAAATTTGTTTTCTATCACTACGAGTGTCAAATTTTGGTTTGAAGTTGAGTTTTTGGATTTTGTCACTGTTTGAGCACAACCTATAGTATTTTGGGTATAAATTTCAAAATACAGAACCAAATTGTATAAATTTTGTGTCATTAGAAATTTAAGCCATAAAGAAATAATTGTTTAGAAGAATCTCTAGCCTAAGTTATTCATTTTCATTGTCAAAATGACCATGTAAAATTAACCTAAGAGTTTGTTTTGGGAAGAACTGGAAGATGTTCAAAAAAAAAGGTAGTGCACTAAGGATGATCATCACTCTAAGGGGTCATGAAGGGATTGCATGATCTTGCACAAGCACGATCATGACATAGGAGGATCAATTGGAAGTGTACGATCATGACAGTGGATGTATTCTGCTGTTTGACAACTTTGAACATCCTTCACTCTTTTGAACATAACTTCTTCTCTAGACCTCCAATTGACTTGAAATTTAGACCACAAACTCCTCACACATTACCCTTCCTCTCCACCAAGTTTCATTGTCATATTAAATCATCAAGAGTGAATTTTTGTTTACCGAATGCTCAGGTCTGGAATTTTGGAGATGTTATATAAATGAATGAGAGTTTGTGTATTGTATAACATGTTAGTTTGTTTGGAATCTATGAATATGTCAAGTTGAAAAAAGTTGAATATTTTGCAATATGTTCCTCACATGAGGATTCTGAAATGAACTTGTTTTGTTTTAAAACTTTTAAGTCGTAGTTGTGGGTAAATAGGCATACGTAGAAGGGTCTCCAGCTACTCCTTCAACACTTCGGTGTCTCCTGCTATTGACACTTCGGTGACTCCTATTATTAAGGCATAAGTTTCTCCTATTCTGTGATACCAATCACGGTATCTCCTTTATTATTCCCATTACCCACTTCTGTAAAACGAATTAGTAGTCTAACTTGTTTTGTATTTTAATACATGTTTAATTTTGATATAAACAAAGTCTATTCTGGTTAAATCATGTTCTGATCTGAAGGGTTTATACCCTATTTTAATATTCAATTTTGACATTTATACATTCTGATATGAGACTTAAATGATTTGCTTTAGCATGAGAAATATTCTATAATGATAAATTCTATTCAGTTCTGTAATACATTGTGTTTGACTTCTGATATTGGTGAGTTTTGCTTTGGAATAAATATATATTTTGTTCTACTATGTTACATTTGGTTCTGTGATTCATGATATTTGGATTACTTTTAAATATGTGAATGTTTAGAGACAATTTTCATTATGTATCATGTTTAGCT
>JANSVA010000216.1:13431789-13471481 GCA_025504915.1 Erythroxylum reticulatum | reverse complement strand
GAAGAGTTATGAAATTTGTATATTGAATTGAGATATAAGTTTGTGTATGATTATGGAATATGAATTGTGATTGTATAAGAATTCTGGAATGGTGTATTGGATTGAATTATAAATTGTATATTGGATTAAGATATGAAGGCAAATTTGAATATGAATGATGATTTGATTGTGAATTGGATTCCGGACGGGAGGTCCAATGATTCTGATTTGTGTTTGAGACTTATTGAAGTGTTTTAGGTATAGAATTGTGTTCGTTTATGTTGGGATTCCGGACGGGAGGTCCAATGAATTTGTTTGAATTGGTTTAGTATATAGAAGTATGTTTAAAACCCTTTGTAGGTTTTGGGTTTCTAAAATATAGCCGTTATGCTACCAAAATTTTTATGGTAAAAGAAAAAGGAATAATAAGCTTTTGTGTAAACTGATGGTTATGTTTTGAATATGAAGAACCAGTAAATTGAGATTTTGATTGAGGATAAATTTCCAAGTGGGAAATTAGATTGCTTTGTATAAGATTGAATAAAGATGAATTTTTGAAAAAAAAAATTTACACCGATTTTCGTATTGGTTTTGTCTTAAGGTTTCCAACGCGACAAGTTTGTTTTGTTTCATAAGCTTAAGTTTTCGGATGTCAGAAATTTGTTTAGTTCGTTTGACTTTGATTTTGAGTCAATTCGATTTGTTTGATCCATTTAGCCATTCGATTCCGCTTTTGCCTTTGTTCCGCATTTTGGTATCCGATTTTCCGATTCGGATTAAGTTTTTGGTTCCGTTTTGGATTTGTTTGCTTTCGTTTTTGCTTTTGATTTTGTCTGTTCATTTGTTTCGCTTTGTTTTCCGATTAGTGACTTCGTCCGTTCTTTTGTTTCGCTTTCCGTTTCCGTCTTCCGTTTTTTCGGGTTGGGGTCCGGTCTGGGTCCTGTTCTAGAATCGGGTCCCAAAATTTATGGTATCAGAGCAAGAGTGAAAATGTATAGTTTAAAAGGTTAGGTTTCGAAAACGGGATCCAGCAAAATGGGGTTTTGTTATTGTTGAAGTAAATCAAGAAAAGCGAGAGGAACAAGAGGAGAGGCACTTTAACCAAGTTTGAAGGAAGGAATCAAGGTGGGTTACATGTTTATAATTGAGTAATAAGCCATAACTATGTTTTCAAAAGCAAGAGAATTAGATGTTTTCAGTTGTTTTATAAATGTTGCATGATTGCTATTTGAATGATTTGATAAATCTTTATATGTTTGGTATATGAATTTTGTTGATGAATTTTGAAATGAAGAAGGAAATGCTTTGAAACATTTTATATTATGCCTTGAAAAATGTCATGGCATTTTGTATAAATAAGAAGAATGTGAAAGTATAAGCGTATGATGAAATGATCTGAGCATGAATATGTTCTTTTGTTTGGGCAAGAGAGGAACCCGTTTCGTTAGTCACATGTACGTTGTCATATAGCCTTCTCCCGGTTGCCCGCTTGAGGCCACGAGATCCTGAAAAATCGAACTTGTTTAGTTCACAGTGTAAACTTCGATTTCTCCGTTTCGTTCCATGGAAATCTCAAGCCATTTGTTGTGCATTACATCTTTGAATTGTCAAGAATGGTGCATAACTGAGTGTTATGCTTTGATGGTTGAATGTACTTTCTATATTTATGTGATGATCTTTAATTATGAGTTTTGAGCTAAAATTGAGAATTTGAGAACAATGTGTTTCATGAATTCAATATGAATTTTCTATGACAAATGACCATTTCAATGATTTTGCTTATTCTCCATTATAAACTTGTTACCCATGAGCTTTCAAGCTCACCCCCATTCCTTCCCATCTTCAGGTGACGAGAAAGAGATCGAGTGATCAAAAGTCAAGGCATCACTCCAAAGTTGCATCTTTTGTGTTTTATGTTAATTTGTGATAACACAAGGTTTTAGTCACATTTCAAGCATTATTTGATCAGGTAACTTTTGTATTTGGAACATTGATGTATTGTGTCTTGGAATGCCATTAAAGCTTCGCAAACTCCTATTTTTGTTCTTAATGAAATATGAATTGTGTATGGGTGATGTTGAGTTGAAATTAGGCATATTTGAAGAAGTTATTAACTTGAGATGATAATTTTTGAACATGAATTGTTGTTATATATATATATATATGTATACATAAATGAGATGTTAAGGAAAGGAAAATAGGAATTATGAATGATGAGATGTAGTTGAATGGATAAGAATGATGTTGCATTAGAGGAAGTGAATTTGGGAAAATTTTCAAGTCTTTCATAAGGGTAAATTTGTGTTCTAACTTTTGGGGAAAATTTGTATTAATCTAGGTTGATTTAGACAAAGTTACCTTCTAGAAAGTTGTAGCTTATCTTTCTAGCTTTCTAATAATATTTAGTATAAAATTTTTGGATATCAGAGTTGAAAGTTATGATCTTTATAAGTGGAGATGCTCTAGAGAGTGTAGTTGTGATCTAGAACTTTTGGTAATGTGAGGAAGACCCAATAGAAATACAATCGTCTGATGCATCTCAGACTGAATCTTCTAATTCACTGTAGATTGAATCGTCTGATGCATCTCAGAGTGAATCATCTGACCTTTGGTTTGGTCCAATTTTGACCCTCTAGATGACAAAATCTCACCTTGGTGTCTTCATAAAAGTTGTAGATATATAAGTTCTCTTTTAAACCATATAAGATTGACCTTGATCTGATATGTCTAAAGAAAGTTATGTCAATTGTTCCAAAATAGGTCTTAGACTATAGCCTTTCGTTTGACCTTTCATCTGGTATCATCTGGCCTTTTGTATGGTCCAAGTTTGACCATCTAGATGACAAAATCTCACTTTGGTGTCTTAATTAAAGTTATATATCTATAAGTCTTATTTCAAACTGTCTAAGATTTAGCTTGATCTAATATCTCTAGAGAAAGTTATGCTAATTATTCCAAAATATATCTTAGACTAAAGCCTTTCGTCTAACCTTTCATCTGGTATCGTCTGACCTTTCTTCTGGTCCAAATTTGACCATATAGATGACAAAATCTCGATTTGGTTTCTTAATAAAAGTTGTATATTTATAGGTCCTCTTCCAATCCATATAATATTGATTTTTATCTGATATCTCTAGAGAAACTTATGTCAATTGTTCCAAAATAGGTCTTAGACTAAAGCCTTTAGTTTGGCCTTTCATCTAGTATCATCTGGCCTTTTGTCTTGTCCAATTTTGACCCTATATATGACAAATTCTCGCTTTGTTGTCTTCATAAAAGTTGTATATCTATAATTCCTATTCCAAATCGTATAAGATTGACCTTGGTCCAATATATCTAGAGAAATTTATGCCAATTGTTCCAAAATAGGTCTTAGACTGAATCCTTTCATCTAACCTTTCATTTGGTATCGTCTGACCTTTTTTCTAGTACAATTTTGACCCTCTAGATGACAAACTCTTGCTTCATAACCTTCATGAAAGTTTTATATCTATAATCCCTCTTTGAAACAGCCTAAGAGTGACCTTAATCCGATATCTGTAAAGAAAGTTATGTCAATTGATCCAAATAGGTCTTAGACTGAAGCCTTTCGTCTGGTATCATCTAGCCTTTCTTCTGATTCAATTTTGATCCTCTAAATGACAAAATCTCTCTTTAAGATCTTCAAAATAGGTGTATATCTTGAATTCCTATTAGAAACCATCCTAGTATGACCTTAATTAGACATCTCTAGAGAAAGTTATGCTAATTGTCCAGAAATAGGTTCAATATGATTGAGGACAAAACCTTGTTTGATTCTTTTAGCTATAACTTTGTTATCCAACCTCCAAATGAAGTGATTTCTTAGAACAAAAAATTCCTAACACATTTTTCTACCTCTCAATAAAATTTTATAGTTTTTTCATGATGATTTTAAAAAGATTGATTGAATCAAAGTAAGGGTATGGTTGGAAGAGTATGAATGGGATATTTTACTGAATATGCTTCGGTATTTTGGTGATATCATTATTTTTAGAGCTCTTAATGAGATGATTTTTATTTGAAAATAAACTAGATACATAGAGATATAAATTATCTGAAAGAATCAAATATCAATTCATTCTCTAAGACTTTCAAATTCTGGATGGAAGTTGGGTATAGTGTACTATTTTAGTTTAATAACAGTCTGAAAATGTTTGGGCCCTAACTTTTAGAATTTTAAGCCAAATTGAATGATGTTGGTGTCATTAGAAACTTAAGACAATGGGGAACAAATGTTCTAAAGAAGTCAAATTGTAATTCTAGTTTAAGATTTCCCAAAATCTGTTCTAAAAAAGGAGAAATGAATTTGTTTTTTATGTTTGATTAGTGTGGGCACGCCACCTTTGTAAGATGATGGCTAATGAGGGTTCTTTAAAATAACCCTATAAGATAATACAATCACGTTTTATGACTCTGAAAGTTGGGTTCCAAAATAGGTGCCCAATATTATGTGGGTGTTACATAGTCCCTACTGGACAAAACTAACTAGGTTAGAGCATTTCGATGTTAAGAATGCACACAACAACATTATTAGGAGTCACGAACAGTTATTGATGCACAAATTCATGTGTCAAACCGTTTTTTAGAAAACAAAAACCAACAAGTGTTCGACAAAAGAACTGTTTATGTTGTGCTGCATGGACATAGCATCCCAGTTTGCATAACACCCACATTTTTAATGTGATTATTGCTTCTCAAAAGAAGAGGAGCAATAATTTAGGAATGGGTTATTTAGTTTCGACCATAGCTAACTACTGTGGAGTTGAGTGCAACAGACTTACATTCTATCATCCTGAGTTCATAAACCACCATCATTTATGGCGGGTTGAAATCCTAAAGTCCCATAATATGGAACTTCGAGATATTGGTGCCCAGATACATGTCAAAGGCAGGACTGGTCAAGCAAGTTGAAGCACCTAATAGTAACAAGAAGAGGATTCGACTAGTCTGGAGTCCTAAGAGGAAGAAGATGCAGAAGAACCAAACTGGAAAAAGGGACTAAACACAATCTCTGCAAACAATAAGTTAATTACGGACACTTACAGAGAACTCTAGAAGGATGAAGGATATGGCCGAACCCAATGACATCAGAGCTAAGACATTCGTTGGATTCATCGCTATTGTGAGGCTCAGGGTGTTCAACTGCCATCTCCAACACTATTACCACCTCCATCACCGTGAAACTTGTTCTAACCCCCTTCTTTTCAAATTTAGTCTTTATTTTTTATTTTATTTTTATTTTTACTTTTATCTTTATCTTTATAGTTATTTTTATTTTTTGTTTTACTTTAATTCATTTTTTTACATGTTTATATGTTTGTTTGTCCCCTTTTTACATTAAGGACATTGTGTTGTTCAAGTGTGGGGAGGGTTGTGTGTTTTATTTGAATGTAAATTTTGCATATTATAGTTGTTAGGTTGCATTCTATGAATCGTGTGAATGTGTCAATGGCTTAGAAGAATCAAAATTGATTTAATTTTGAACATGGTCTATTAGGTTGTGGAGAAGTATTAGCTTGCAGAATTAGTAAACTAGGGGTTCTTTGATTAAATATGCTACTTAAATTAGAATTTAGTATTTAAATGTAGCCCTCTAGATCGTCACATTCATTTATAATTTGAGGCCTCTTAATCTAAGTAGCTTTGCTAGTATTTTTTCATAGAAACAAGTAGCTAAAGCAATAAGTTAGGCAATTAAAAAAATTGTTATTTTTAAGATAAATAACTATTCTGCTGGCCTTTGGGTTATGAATGAAGCTAGTAGCCAGTTAAGATTGTGATATAACCAAGCAACTGAATCAACACGCATCACAAATGTGTGCCTTCATGTAAAAAGGCTAGAATGACGATCTAACCAAGCAGCTTAATAAAAAACATGACTTAATTGAGTAATCAGATTGACATTGATTACCAATGTTTGCCTCTGTGTAAAAAGACTAAGTTCATGTTCATAAAAATTAAATAAAAATAAAATTTAGTTTTCAAATAAAACCTACCGAACTTCTAATTGTTTGAATTTTCATGAAAATGACTTAAGTTTAGTTACAAAGTTGAACTACCAAAGAATTATTAATAAGTGTATGCAATTATGAAGGGTAAACAATTTAACACTTGAGTCTGGATTAATATGTATATTTAGTTCAAAGCCCTAAGACACAGATTTAGCATGTTAACGATTTGAAATGACTTGGATGATTGTGTTTTAAATTAAATTCATTTCATGAAGTTGAAGCCATTGTCTCATTACTACATTGTGTGCTGTGTGAAATTTTGTGTGTTTTTCTTGAGGGCAAACAAACGTTTAAGTGTGAGGATATTGATAAGTGTGAAACGCATCATATTTTAGGGTATAATTTGATAGATGATTATTCGTTTATTCAATTGTTTAGTCTGTGTTTTTGGCATAATTGTGTTAGTTTGTGAATTATTTGTTTTTGAGATATCTTGATATGTTTATTAGTGTTCAAGCTCAATAGCAAAGAATGGAGAAGCTTCGAAAAGACTTAGATCAAAGCAGATCGTAACAAAAGTGAGAGAAGGAAGCATTAGACTTGGCCCATAATCGTGGCCTTCCTGACATGATCATGACAGAGAGCTTACATGTGGCTAGCGATCGTGGCCTGCGTCGAGTAGATACGCAGACACACAGAAAAGTCAAAATTTGAGGGTTTTTAGAACTTTTCGACCCCAAAAAAATCCTAGGGTTGAAACAAACACATCAAGTACAAAAAGAACAAAACAAAAGATGGAAAGGGAGCTTTTGATCAGCCACCACAATGAAACCCTAAAGGAGAGAGCTTTGAGAGATCAAGAAAGAGAACAAGGAAAAGAGAAGAGGAAGACGACAAGACTAGACATGCTTCCCGGAATAAGAAGCTTTCTGAAGTTGTAGCCTCCCATCATCCATGCAAGTTCTATTTCCTACATATTTCAGCTTTATTTGATTGTAGAATTGGGATATATAGTTGGATGATAGAATTAAATTGTTGATTGATATTCTATACTCAACTTTGGAATATTATTTTTGATTTAATTAAATATGATTGTTTTATGTATTTATTGAATTAATTGTGGTTTAATTCTACACTTCATATCTCAATAATAAACTGAGAGGGTGTATCGAGAAAATTGGTTAAATTGGGCTAACGAAAGTTAAGTAATTTAATAGATTCAGAATAAAATCAGGTTGGTCAATCTTATATAGAGAGATCACATATATGTTTCCAATTATTTATAAAAGAACTTAATAACTAATTAGGTTTTGGATAGGTTGTTAATTAATAGATTACAACTTCCCATAATCTCATTAGGGTTTATGCTTTAGGATTCAATTATAACTTAAGAGAGAGTAATTGACCCTAGGATCATCTAGAACTATTAATTCGATAAATCACAATTGGTTGAGTTAGCATTAAAGATAGAAAAATTTCCATCTCTCTTTTAGTTAACTCACTAGGTTGAATTATAGGGTGTGCTATCATCATTCAACAAATCAATCAATTTCTAATATTTTTATTCATTTTTAATCTAAAATTGTTAATTGTTGTTCGTTGATTGTTTTCGTTAAGTGTTAATAGTCAATTATTGTTTTGTTATTTGATTTAGTTTGTTTGATTTATTTAGTTCTCCTTTTTAAATTCATTGTATGTTAAATTTCTATTTAATAGTTTCTGGAGTTAGATGTTAGGATTAGATTAACCCTCTTCGTGAGATCGACACCTTAGATACCACACGAACAATCTGTACGCTTGCAGAATATCGAGGTTAAATATTAAAACTTAATCATATCGGAAAACTACGATCAAGGGTTATTTGGTACTTTCCTAATTATGACGATTTCTTAATTTAAATCCATTAAATGTAAGAGTAACATCCTTGCAAAATATAAAAGAAAAGGATAAAAAGAAAAATCATATATTAACACAAAAGCAAACATAAGATAATACCAAAATTGAAATAAAATTGAAACTAACTCATGAGTTGCCTCATATGCAGTGCTTCTTTAATGTTGGTAGTTAACATAACCTACATGTTTAACATCATCTTGGATCAATAATCAGTAGCTTGCTTCCACCCTTTTCTCCACAAAGCATTTTCGTCGCCTGCAAACAAACCACATTTTGTAAGATAATTATAAAGGCATAATTTATAAAATCAATCAATCTAATCACATGCATTAATGCCCTTTTTGATGACAAACTGTTAATAAAATAAGGGATGACAAAACTTCTTGAATCATCTACTAAGTTGAACAATTTGTCTTTGAGGAAGTGGGAGCCCTTCTTACTTAAGGTCATTACTAACAACTCGTTAATAGTTTCCTTAGTTTGCTCCTCTACCAATTCTTCCTCAACCTCCTCTATCCTTTATTCTTCTTATTCTTCCTAGATAGAGGTTTTTGGCTCATCTTCTACAATTACCTTATGTCGCTCCTCTACTTTTCCTTCTTGGATGGAGACTTCTTCTTTTTTCCAGAAGCTCTTTTTGGAGTGTCACTCCATTCATGAAGCCAATCCTTGCCTTTTATTCAATCTTGAATTTGTCTCGCTCAGCTTTCATGTCAATAAGGAGTTCTATTAATTTATCTATAATACTTGCTTCCTCTTCCTCTTCTTCTTCTAAGAGCTCATCTTTACTACTAAGGGTGATTGTGATTCCAAATTCATTAGGATTTGTTTCATTAGGACTAGGCAAACTTCCTAGTTGTTCATTGGATAAAATCTCCAGTAGCTAATCAATTTGATTCACCATATTGAAGTATTTGAGCCTCTATTTCTTGATGCCTCATGTTGGATTCTTGAATAGACTCAATCGTCGTATCTTTCAAAGAGTTACCTCCTCCCCTTCTTGAAATGTACGTTTATTCATGAAATCAACTGTTGTCTCTTCTTCACTCTAAGACGGTTGGAAGCTCATATTATACTCATCATATGCAACTAAAGGAAGTCTCTTATCTAGCTACTCTATCATCAAGGCATTCCATTAGTCGATTTGTAATATTTTCTTTTTCTTCTGTAAGCTCTTTTTGAAATATCCCTCCATTCATGAAGCCTACCTTTATCTTTTCTTTACTCTCAAATTTTTATCGGTTAACTTTCAATTTAGCAAGAGTTTCCATTAATTTATCTTCTAAAGTCGGCTCATTAATTGGAGGTACTTGGTGATGTAAATATCTAGCTGGAGCATAATCATTTTATCCATAAGTATAAGAATTGCTCTACTCTGAATTGTAGTTAATCTAGTATAATGCACCTCTCTCATAAATTAGTAGGTGTTTGATATTCATGATTGTATTGATAACTCCCACCAATGTCGCTACACGGCCTAAACATCAGTTGAGCTTCTGAAAATATGTGAGAACACCTCACTCTCTCATATGATAATGTCATAGTTCGTGAAGGCATATTTTGGCTCCTATAAAAGTCTCATTTACTTTATCCTTTCATTATGAGTTGTGGCTATGATAATAAATTGTAATTCCTACAATGAACTACAAACTCAAGATCAAACAAAAGAATTCAAAAGATAATTCAATTATTAAGTCACAAATCCAATAAGATAAAATAAAATAAATACAAAAATGACTGAGTAATAGAATTTAGGTTTTTCTGATATCAAAGTCCTTGACAATAGTGCCTTATTTTAAGTTAGTAGTCAATATTGTAATAACCGCAAGTTCACGGTGTAGCTGTAGCTAGTATCGGTAAGCACAGGTCAATTTTACGAAGATATTAAATACTAGTAATTATCCTTTCCCTATTATCTAACCTACATATTGATTTTAAGTTTTTAGTAAAAGGAAAATAAAAACTAAAACAATTAAAGAAATAGGAAATGATAATGAATGCAATGACAATGAAATTAACTTAAAAAATTATTATTATCATAAATTAGTATTTATGTTTGAATCTCCTTAAACCTTTAACAGATTGATTTTTTATTATACAATTGTTTTGTTGACGTATTGGACCAAAAAGACTCCTATAATATGCTAATAGTTGACTTTAAGGCTACTAACAATTAATCCTAAAATCTCTAACCGAATTAATCAAGTTAAATCTTATAAGATTATGTTACTAATTTATAAGTCTCTTTATTAAATTTGACCATAATCTGAAAAGATTTATACCATCTTACAGTTTTAATCAATTCCTTCTAATTACTGAAGATTTATTTTCATTTCCCAGCGTCTTAAATCTGAAAAAGTACCAGGGATCATTCTTATCCCACTGTTCACAACTTCCCTTATCATTTACAGGACCAAAAATATTGAGAAATAGACAAAAATGTAAAAAGATGTAAATATATTATACTTAAAATATTGTGCATATATTGAGCACAAAAGCTAGTCAACCACGGGAGGCTTCTTAGGATTTCCGCTAAATTTCACTTTCTTTCCTGAAGCTGTTGCTTTGCCTTTTGTTTTTTGTCTCCGTTCTTTTGCTCGATAGGTAAGGCGATTGCCGGTGGTAGTTTTTTGTTCTTTATCTGTGTTTATGCCTTCCTCTCCTTATGTTTATCAACTTTGCTATATTTTCCTTTCATTTTTTTTTATTTCAAGCATTTTGATTTAGAGTTACATTGCTTCAGGGATTTTTAAGGTTTGTCAATGTTGTTCTCTTGGTCATCTTGGTGTTGCTTGGATTGGTTTTCGAGCTTTTTCCTTAATGATTTCTTTTGTGTTTACTCTTACAACTTCCATTTCTCCTATACAACTATATCTTTTCAATGTTTTTAATGATAGATATTGGATTTCTAAAGCATTGTTTCTATTAGCCATTTGAGTTTTGGTTGCTTGTTTTTATGCTATGCAGAAGTTGTTAGATTTTTTTACGGCTTTTTGCTTCATTAGCTCTTGATCCTGATTGGTATTCTTAACGTTTTTCCAGTTCATTCTCTTTCCTCACCAAAAATGGCAGGAGAGAACACTGCGATTGCTAAAGATGTAACTGGAGTATGTAGCCTCTTTGTCTCTCTCTATTCCTGTCTCTACTTTTTGTATAGTGGGTGCAATATTTGAAAGCTCTATGGCTGACTTGTACATCTGTACTTTTTCAATAGTTGATCGGAAAGACTCCATTGGTGTATCTCAATCATGTTGTGGATGGTTGTGTGGCTCGTATTGCTGCCAAACTAGAGATGATGGAACCTTGCTCAAGTGTCAAGGATAGGTAGTTCCTAGATACAAATTCCTGATTCGTTATTCATAGATCTGATTCGTGTTATGCCATTGAATTTAAAACGATATGCCGTTGAGTTAGAAATTAATTGGCTTTCTAGGCCGTACTTGGTCTCATAGGATTGGGTTTTCATCTAAAACATTATGTCAACTTTGTAATTTGTACTCGTATCATGGAAATTCGGTCTTTTCAGTGCTATGCTATTGCTATGTATTTACAGCTTTCTTCCTGATGCATCTTTAATTCTTCCATATTTGGGATTTTGATTATCTGGCTAATTATGCAAAGTTATGTTTTTATGCTTGCTTTTAGGATTGGATATAGTATGATTGCAGATGCAGAGGAAAAGGGTCTCATCAAGCCAGGCGAGGTTGGTAACTGGATCTTTATTTTTATCAAGATGAATGGTATGAAAGGTTATACAGGATTTTATGTCAAAGTAACTATTTAAATCTACTTAATCCTCTCTAATACTGTATTCTTAGTCTGCATTACTAAAATTTGGCTTATCCTTCAGAGCTGCTGGCTTTTCTGCCAAGTTTAAGTCCCAATTCAATTGTTCTGGATGTGAGGTTCATGAACCTGTACCAGGATCTAGCCTTCTGTGGACTGGGCCTGTTTGGATTATGTAATTCGAGGTCCATCCTCAATGGACAAAGTTAGTGGCTATACTAGTGTCTGAAAATGCTTTATATTTACCTCTCTTTCAATTCTGTCACCCTATGGGATTCCTTATTGAAACAAACATGTTCTAATTGTCATTGTAGTGGCACCAGGGAACTCGTATGTGATTGCTGGCGCAGATATCTGTTCATGAGAGCAGTATATATTCTTTTAGGGTAGAGCACTACAGGAAATAACCTTTCAAATTTGATTTTTTTTCCTTTAATGCAGAGTGTCCTAATTGAGCCTACAAGTGGTAATACGGGCATAGGACTTGCATTCATGGCAGCTGCAAAGGGCTACAGGCTTATAATTACAATGCCTGCTTCAATGAGTCTAGAAAGAAGAATGGTTCTTCGTGCTTTTGGAGCCGAGTTGGTTCTTACTGATCCTATTAGAGGCATGAAAGGAGCTGTTCAGAAGGCAGAAGAGATACTTGCAAAAACACCCAAAGCTTATATTCTGCAGCAATTTGAAAACTCTGCCAACCCAAAGGTATCTTCTGTTTGCATTTTGCATGTTATTGGCTTCCCATTTGTGCAAAATTGTAATCAAATTCTTGTTCTATGGTCAGATCCACTATGAGACCACTGGACCAGAGATCTGGAAAGGTTCAGCTGGAAAAGTTGATGCACTTGTGTCTGGAATTGGAACTGGTGGTACAGTAACAGGTGCAGGGAAGTATCTCAAGGAGCAAAACCCTGATATAAAGGTTTCCTATTATCAAGTTGTGTTTTTGAGCTTTGGTTAACTATTTTTCTTGACATGTTCTGTTTCTTATCTTTTTAGCCACTTTTTTTCTTTGTTATCAGCTATATGGTGTTGAACCGGTTGAAAGTGCCGTGTTGTCCGGAGGAAAACCTGGTGAGTTATGATAACCAACCATTAATTTGTGTTTTAGATTTTTCTATGGAAACTTTCCTCACTTCAGCAATCTCATAAGTAATTAACACTTCAGCAATCTCATAGTAATTAACACTAACTTTGAACGGTACACCTTACTTCTTAATTGATCAATTCTGTGTTCTTGACGTCTAAGGGCCCCATAAGATCCAAGGAATTGGTGCTGGCTTCATTCCTGGAGTTTTGGATGTCAGTTTACTTGATGAGGTTGTCCAAGTAAGTATCTTGCTCTCAATTAGACTTATCTTTCCCTCATGTGAAGCAATGAATTTCTTTCCTCGAGTTTTGTTCATGTTTTTCTTATAGATGGAGTATAATTTCCGAGAAAGAAGAAGTGGTTGCATTCAGTTTCTGAAGTTACATGGATCATCCTGAAGTTAATCCTGAGAAAGTGGATTGATTCTTGTTACCCATATATTCTTTCAAAACCTATAAATAACAAAATATCCAGGCATGGATTACATGGGTGTTTTCCTTCTGTTTTTCCTCCTTGTTTTTGAAACGCAAGTAGAAGACTTGTGGTTCTATGCATGAATCGACTGCAATTCTTCACTTATTCCTGAGAACCAAAAGTTATGTTCTTCATATGTAATACTTGATCTGCGCAGATATCAAGTGATGAAGCAATTGAAACGGCTAAACAACTTGCACTGAAAGAAGGGTTACTGGTAACTACAAGTTCAATACTAGTTGATTCTTTCCTCAGCAAGGGCCATTCTCTGTATTAATTGAGGGACACATTTATATCTTATTTAATGCTACCATATGGATTCCAGGCAGGGATATCATCCGGTGCTGCTGCAGCTGCTGCAATTAAGATAGCAAAGAGGCCTGAAAATGCTGGACAACTCGTTGTTGTAAGTGAATTCATCTTTCTCTAACATATATGCGTGTGTCTGTTTCTCCTCTGCTTTTGGAAATTTTGCTTGCTGTTTCACAGATCCTACTATTTGTGCACAAATATTTGAACATATCCATCAATTTCAGGATATCCATAGGTTCATTTGATATGGAACACTTTTATGGTAACTTTTAGACCAAATAAACTATTCTAACCTCATTATCATTGGATAATTAATCATCGATACAGAGTTTTAAAGTATAAGAAATTTGCCCTGGTTGATTTTGCCTTTTGATTTGTATGTTATTATTGCTTGAAATCTACAGGTGGTCTTCCCCAGCTTTGGAGAACGCTATTTATCATCTGTGCTTTTTGAATCAGTGAAGAGGGATGCAGAGAATATGGTTTTCGAGCATTGAAATAGAGGATACGAATGACAACTCAGCTTGGCGTCGCGATGAATCGTAAGCCAGTCTTAATGTAGAATTTGGATCTCACTAATGAATTTGATTTTAGGATAATGTACTGGCTGACCATGCGAGTTCCCATTATATCCTATCTATCAAAAAATAAGTGAATTCTCCAAGTTTCATCTTCTTTTTTTAATGGTAAATAGATTGTCAAATGGTTTTGCAGTCCACGTTTTCAGTCTATCACATCAAATTGAGGATGGTATAGATATCCTAAAAATTAATAGTTAAACAATCTAACCTGTTTGAATTGTTCAATCATAAAAAGTTTTAACCTTCAAACTTTTTTATTTAATTTGTAACTTTTCGGTTGGATTTACTTTATTAACTTTTATTGTTAAAATTTGATCAATTTATTAATTAATTGATGAATTTTCATGAATTAATAAATTTTTATAAATTAATTAATTTTTATTTAATAATTTCTTTTTTCAATTAAACTCTAAATTTTTCTTTAGGTAAAGATAATCTCTTTTTATGATATTTAAAATTCTTCAGTCTTTTTAATCTTTAGCCAGTTTTAAGATAATTTATTAAAAGTTGAACCTTTTAAATCTTAAACCTCTTGTCTTGTCAGGTTAACTTCCTGTCCAATTTTTAAAACATTGCTAAAAACTATCAGCATAAAGATAAGGTAAAAAGCGAAATAGATATAAGTTTAATTTTAATGTTTTAAAATGTTAAAAATTGATATTTTAAAAACTACAAAATAAATTTTAAATAAATAAAAATTTTGCGAATTAGTTTTTCCGTCATTTAAATGTCAAATGAATACTAAGGGAATATTATTTATCTTTTTACAATTAAATAGTAGGCTTATTATAACGTTATAAAATTTACTATTTAAATTAAAAATATTATACATTTTATTAATTATTTAATAAAAGTCGTCCTTCGCTGGTTCTGCAGCAGCCCCGCGCTCTTCTTCCATTTCATCAGTTGATATTTTTTATAAGACTTTTACATTCAAGTGCTGTAAACTTTTTGCTTTCTTAGCTGGTCGTAAACAAGCTAGATTTTCAAGATATATGTCTTTCAAACCTTTTTTTTGGAATGTAATTAATAAATTTATTCAAAAGGTCGAAATTACAAAATGTGTAAAGTTATATCCAACAACATCATATTCTAGATATTCAATTGCATTTTAATAGCATTGGTTAAGAGTAGCTGGTTAGTATTGATCATGATAGTCATCCTTAATTTGATCCATAAATGGTTCCAATTGTATTATTTGAGATCCTCAATCTTACTAAAGATTTTAATATTTCTCATCCTCCAAATATAATATACCAACATAGCAAAAACCAATTTTTAAAAACCATTGATCTTCGTTATTAGCCCATCTCAGTTTATTAACCTAAGTCAATGTATTCATCCAACTAAGATTCCTATCTTGCAACTCAATGATCTTGATAAAAACATTGCATAATTGTTTAGTTTGAAGACATTTGAAGAAAATAAAGTCAGCTTGACATCTACAGGGTTGAGTCAATTATGGGATTTTCTTATTTTTGGTTTATTGTTCTTATTTGTGTTTTTGGTGCAGTTTTATGAATAAAATGGCCGATGTTAAAGATATTTCATCACTCGTTTGTGACAACGAAATTGTAATGGTCAAAGTCAATTGCTTTTTATTATGAATTCTTTGAGCTAAATTTTCCTCAAAAAATATAATCAATCATAAAAGAGAGTAGGAAATTGAATAGCTTTCTCCTTATTGCAAGTCATTTTGAGGATTCTAGTCTTAATCACATATTATAACTTGTCAGCTGTCGTCAGATTGATACTTAGTCTATCATCTCAGTTGAAAGCTGAAAGTAGAAATCATCACTACCAAGTGCATTTAAATGATCCATAGCCTTTGATGCAACTCCGCCTTCCTACTACCATCAAATCTACGAATCTGAAACAGTTTAAGGGACATGTACTCTGTTAGGATATCTAACATTCTAACCATTTGTAGTAAGCTAACAAGTTGCAATTAGTAAAAATTTTGAAAAGCATGTATTTTACATCAAGATAAGAAACCTTCATGAATGCATCCAAGACTCATTTGTTCCACTAGAGTAAACCAACAATAGCAATAATAATAATCTAGTGAAAGTCTTACGACTTGCAAGATCTAAGAAGGTCTAAAAGTATGCAGTATTACCCCTAACTGGTAGAGAAACTATTTTTGATAGACTCACATAAAAAAGTAATAAAAACTAAAAATAAAGATAACATAAAAGACAATAATAATTAAAAAATATTTTAATCATATATTAACTAAATATAAGTGAAAAGTTTCTTATTATCATTCCTAATATTTGATACTAAATACTAGCATAGCTATTACCTTTGTTTAATTTCATACCATACATGCATAAATAGTAATTCAATTCCTATTATGATTCCTACTTTCCATTCTCATTCTTATTTTTTATTTTGGTTCCCTCATTACTAGTAACCAAATGAGACCCTATAATTATGTGAAAAGTAATTGTAATTAATGGAAGTAGCTCCTACAAAGGAAAATAATGGTGGGATCTTATCAAATATCTAGATTATTAATTTAGATGTTAATAAAGAGAACAACAATTCACCTTCTAGGCAAATAGGTGAACAAACAATGAATATAGAGGAAGTGGATATCAAAGAAACTACATATGGCATTAAAGAATAGGTTACAACCTTATAGGTCGACCTTATGGATTCTAATAGTGCTTTTATTCAAGTCACTAAGCTAACAAGGGAGACAAAGGATATTATCTTAAAGGTACATGAGGCTAATGAAGCCATAAAGCGGATTCCTAATGAAGAAATATAAATCATTCACTCTCATAAATTGCAAAAGTTGACTTCCAAAAGGAGCACATAATTCAAAGTTAAGGAGGAATAATAATATCCTCTTTTCATCCATATAGATTTTCTCACTTGGAACCTTGATATATGCAGAATTGATCATAATTATACCCCACATTTGATGTATTTTTTCTTGATATTTTATACTTTTTTTGTATATTTAATACTTAATTCACTCCAAGTGTGTTTATAGAGTATAATTGCCTTTATGGACTTAATAGAGAAGAATTCTATTGAAAACATGACATAAAATGAAGATTTGAAGCATAAAAGGGATGCACGAGCATGCAACAACGTATGAACTCCTCTTAGGGTAGGCAAATTTGCAAATTCTAGAAATTTTGGGTTATGCACAATTGTGCATTAGCCCATGCATCTCCCCAAGTTAAAATTTAATATAAAAGTACGTGTTCAACCTTAAATTAAGGAGGTATATATTAGGATGTGATTCCAAACATAGAGATCATTCCTAAAGGGTGATTTTAATCCAGAGAATTGGAAAACAAGAAGAAATCATCAAAAGACCCATCAGAATATGGGATCAAACCTCTACCTCACAAGAACATTTGATAGAATTGAAAAGGCGATTTAGAATTATAAACCCTCTACTTTCTATTTGTTTTTCTTTCAGTTTATTTTTTATTTTCTGTTCCATCATGTGTAACTAAATGTCTTGTTAGTGTTTAGGCTAGATGAATCCTATGTCAATACTTTAATATGATTTGTTTGTTTTATTAATACAATTGGTTTAACGTGTTTTATTTATGTTCTAATAGATTCGAAATATTATATCGTAA
Organism: Erythroxylum reticulatum; assembly: GCA_025504915.1. Lineage (NCBI taxonomy): Eukaryota > Viridiplantae > Streptophyta > Magnoliopsida > Malpighiales > Erythroxylaceae > Erythroxylum > Erythroxylum reticulatum. Next base: position 13,453,783 of record JANSVA010000216.1, on the reverse strand, counting down.
CCTAATTTAATATATAAAGATTCATAAATCCTATTTATGATAGGTCTACTATAATTGGAAGGAGTTTATAGTAACCATAGAGATAGGATGACATAAATCTTCTATATTAGGGTCAAACCTAATAGAGGGATTCACAAATCGGTAAAGTAATCCTATGAACTCTAACCTAAGCAATTCGGTTGAAAACCTTAGGATTAGTTGTTATTAGACTCAAGGTTAGGTATCAGCATACCATAGGAATCTCCACGGTTTAATAAATCAATAAAATAATTACATAATAAAAGATCAATTTGTTAAAGGTTTTAAGGGGATTTGAAACCTATATATTAATTTTCTGATATCGATAGTTAACTAAGTGCTTCCTTAATTCTCTTATTCAATCTTGTTGCCCATTTATTTTACATGCTTAGCTTTATTTTTTAAATTAAAAAATGAAAACCAATTTTATAGACTAGATAATAGGATATTGGTAATTACTAATACTCATAGTCCTTATGGGATCAACTGGTACTTACTGATACTAGCTACAGCTACGTCGTGCACTTATAGTTAATTTAATATTGACACACTCATTTTTATTTAATCAAACCTAAAGGGACTAAATAGTCCTAAAATGAAACAAATGCCTCCTAAAAACCTTTTAGATATAAAAAAAACCCAATTTTTAGCCTCTTAAAGACCACAATAAAGGCTTCTCAATTCTAAAAGGGACTTTGGTTCATCCATACAAGATGGAACACCATAAGCAACCATAATAAGCATTATAAAGGAAGAATGTTGATTTCTTATTATCTTAATTAGATCAAGCTTCTACAAACTAGACAATTAGATCAAGTTATCCATTATTAAGCTATACTATTGAGAAATGACTATAATCAACATAATTGTAATCTATTTTACAAACTAAGATATTTAGAGTAAGGAGTTGTGCTATGAGTTGATGTCTCAACAAATGGGGAGTGACATAACTTGTCTTTTAATAGGAGACTTCAACTGTGCTCTCTTAAGTCAAGTAATGGAAGGGAAATGTTTAAACATGAAGAAATGTAAAACAAACCTTTTGAATTACTTGAGAATTTGATCTTAAATTCAATGGTGACCTACTAACTTAGTGTAACAATCAAAGTGGGGAATGTTTAATAAGGAAGAAATTTAATAAGGCTATAATGAAACCTTCCTGGTTCACTAAATTCCCTAATAGTTTTGCACACTTTGGTAATTCATTACGATCAGACCACTCTCCCATTAAGATCCTAATAAATAGAATTTCATTAAGTAGGAACATTCCATTCATATTCTTTAATTATATAACCAATATTCCATGCATCAAATATGTAGGGGTGAGGGGGCTCAACAAGCATATAGTTGGGTTTGAGACTTTTTAAATATATAACATGTTTAAAAGGCATCAAAGAGGATCTTAAAGCTCTCAATAAGAATACCTTTATAAATATTGAAGTGGTTGAAAAAGAAGCACTCTAATCACTGAACAAGACTTAAGATCTATTGAATTTGAATCCAAGGGTTGATCTTTTTTGTCCTTATAAGAACAAATTTTAACTTTATATGGTTTCTATTGTCACCTGAGGGATCTTTAGTCATTGATTAAGGGTAACTCAAAAGCTTGGCATTGAAACACTTCAAATGGTTGCTAGGCATTGAGGCCTTATCATCATGCTTCCTCCTTTAGATTAAAAAATATATTCCACAAGGTATAAGCATTGAGGTTATAAATTTATCATCTAAACTTTCTCCAATTTGGACATTATGAATGTTATATCCAACTTAGGACTTGGCTCTAGTTTTAAATTTGGCATGAGCTTGGACCTTTCTTACTATATAACAACAATTCCTTAACACCATCAATTTTAGACCCCAAAAAGTAGCAATTATTGTATATAAGATGGATTGGAGATAACCCCTCCTGTCAACAGATAATTTGAAGAAATTAGTAGAAAATTTCTAATTCTTAACCATAATTAAGATATAGAAGACACTTGGATATAAACTAGACACAAATTTTAGTCCTTTACATATAAATTTTATTTGGAGTTATTTTTTCAAGCTTAATAAAGAGTACCTAGGTACAATCTAGTTTGGTATAACAGTAACATTCCTAGAACCTCCATCATTATATGGTTGGCCATCCACAAAAGACGAATAACTTGAGATAGATTCAAGTATTCTATTCCTAATAAATCATGTGCTTATACAACAATGAAGAGGAAAATATTAACTACTTGTACTTTGCATGTCCATTCTCTATAACATTATGGTTAAGGGTACTCAGTTTATTTAATCTTCATCATGTTCAAACTACTTCGGAGGGGATTATAGCATGGATATGCAACTTACAAGTTATAAAAAAGGATTGCCTCATTAGCTTTAGAATGGTTTTCAATTGTGATTTATGAAATTGAAATAAAATATAGAATTTTTATGGATACTAAAAATGCTAACCAAGTGTTCAATCAAAGCATACTAGATGAATTCAAGTCCCCAATGCTTAAGGCTAAAGAAGGAAAGATCAGCTTTCCTATAATAACTTTTGAAATCTAAACTAAAGGAAAGAATTTACTCCATATGGATTTACTAAGCTTAAAAAGATTGATAATTGGATTGTAGCAAGACCCCTAAAGAATATAGGAGAGTTACAAGCCATGAAAGATATAATTCAAATAATCATAATGTTATAGATGCTCTACTTCATAAGGATGACATTCTCTTAAGAATAACTAACAAGAATATGCATAATGAACTTAATAGGTTGGCGTAAATACGCAAGATAGGAAATGGTGGTGCACTTATATTAATGGAAGTTTTAGCTATATTTCATGTAGGAAGCCCTTTAAACAGAACCCCAATTTTGTTCCATAACATAAACTTGTTTGGTACAATTTTAGAGCTTTTACAATTTTGTGAAGAGCCATTAGAGACAGATTACCCACCTTAGAAAGATTGAATAAGTTTAACTACTTGACAAATCGGTGCAATCTCTGCAAATGTCAAATGGAAATTACCTTATATTTACTCTTTGAATGCAACTTCATTAAAGGAATATGGAAATTAGTTCTCCACAAATATACCATCATTAATCGTCTAAATAAGTGGCAAAAAATTGTAAAACAGAGTCTAATTTTATAGTATATCAAAAAAGAAATCAAATAGTGTTTTTACATTGCTCTATCTTACCTAGTGCTATACATATGGGACTAAAGAAATAGGTGCATTTTTAGAAAAAAAACAGAAAAAGGTTTTGAGTAATTCACTAAAGGATTGGGTTAATGCCATTAGACTTCACATCAACACTTTTTGTGGCAAGCTACCCTTATATCCAAAATGTATTGGTAGATGGGGTACTAGATAGTTTTTTTCTAACAATTGTTGGTTGTTAAATAGCATTATGCTCTATATTTGATTATATAACTCTCATTTAGAGACTTTTTGTAATGTCAACTTGATTCACCTTTATTGACTTTATTTAATTTGTTTTTTTTTAAATCCTAGTAAAATCGATCTTATTTCTGGTGGCTTAGTTATGTACTATTGTTTCATTTTAGTTAGCTTAGTTTGGAACTCTCTTTAACTTTAGTTTGTTCCTTTTTGTTTATGTACTCAGGGTTTCTTTATTCTCCTTTTGAAAAGAATATTCACTTATTTTACTTAAAAATGAACTTTATACTAGGAAATTCTTTCAAATTATAAATTATCAAACAGTTCAAATTGTCTTGGTTGGGCATATACTAGATCTACCTATGGCATAGACAATAACATAGCAATATGTCATTGGTTGTTTCTGGCTAGGCAAGTGGTACGTCACAGTTGTCGTTTAGTTATATGCTCACATTCTTTATTTCAGCCCTTGTATGTAAGTAGAAACATCCCTTAATTTCATTTATTGTTGATTGTGAAAATGCAATAGATTAAAAATGAGGAAAGAAAGTTCTTTGTTTAGCATATCAAGTAGGATTTATATGACAAACCTTTTATTATCCTATTTATTCTATTCTTTATACTTATCCTTATTTAAATTTTTTAACCACTTTTGTTAAAAAATCTCATTCACTCAATTAATAATTAATAATCTTTATTATTCCTCTAACTTATTCATATTTTTATTGTATTTATTTAAAATGTTATACTATAAAATAAAAATATTTCTTAATCCAAGAATCTCGAAATATGTAAATAGGAATGTCAAAATATTACTTTTTATGAAAAGTTTTATAGAAAGAATTAAAATAACAAAACATGATAAGTAGTAGGATTAAAGGTTTGATCAATTATATAAGACTTTAAAATAGCAACCCTCCCTTTACTATACAATTGTCTGCACTTGAAATATAAAGATGAACAAACATCATGACCTCTTAAGTGTTTACATTTTCAGCATTTAGATAATAAAGTTTTCCTTTAGCTAATTGGAAACTATTTTATGTCAAATACTAATATGATATCTGGCTTTGAGTAAAGGGGAATCATATTGTAATTTACAACAATAAAACAAATAAATAAAAAGAAGCTAAACATCATGTTTTAGTGAGAGAAGTCCCTACTTTTTCGTAAAAATCTACTTATGACTCTGTTGTCTCTTAGTACTCCTTGTACCAATTCTTCAACTTCCTTATCCAAGCTACTTATTTATAATTCAAAATAAGGTTAGTCCTTGTCTATTATATAGGGGTTCAGGTTTTCCTTCTTCATTCCTTTTTCCTTTTTTTTTGTTGATCTTACCTTCTCCATCTATTCATCTTTTATCCTTTGTATTTATTCCGACTGCTATTTCCTTTACCTATTAAACTAAATGACTTGTCGTTGTTGTCTTCCTGAATATATTCTTGCCTCTTTCTATTGTTGTTTTAGGAAAATTTTTAATTTACCACTCCCCTTTTATTTTCTTTTTTTTCCACTTTTAACCTTTTTCTAATTATAAATGATTCTTTTTCCTAAGTCAACCAAACCTCATGCTTAGACTTTTCTATCTTTCCTTCCATTCCCCTCTCCTCAAAACTAGAACAATCTCTACAACCTCTTATGTCCCCCCTCCCCTACCCTATTCACACTCCCCCTAACTAGTTCTACTCCTAGGTCAAACCCAATATTAAGGAAGACCCTATAGAATTATCACCAACTTAGGTGAGGATACCTTATTCACATAAAAATTAAGAAAGGATCATTAGGTCCAGATGGAATAAGTTGTAAGGGAATCAACTAAAGTTAGCTTTCTCTACTATTGTCTACTAAGCTTGAAAGATCTTCAATTGTATCCCCTCCTATAAAAATCCTTAAGGAGGGAGCAAGCAGATGGAATGCAACCTTAATTGGCTTCTTTATAAAGAAATGACATGCTTTTCCATTACTCAAAAACTAGGATCTACATTGCTAGAAGTATGGATGACTAAAGGAAATCCTCTTGAGTGAAGATACTCTCTTTCTATTTAAATTCTCCTCAAGAGTAAAAGCATTAAATGTATTAGAAGTTGGTCCTTAGAATTACTATGGAAGGCAAATATTCCTTCAACTTTGGGAACTAGGCATGAAATTAGAGGTAATTAGCAAAAAATATGTATCGTTATAGATTAATACATATAATGTACCACTTAAGTATTGGTTCACTTATGTTATCATCCATTTAGCAAGTTCTATAGGCAATCCCATTAGAATGGACTAGTAAATAGCTACACTAAAAAGGATAGGTTATGTTTGCATTTGTATGGTGGTAAAACTAAGGAAAATGCTCCTTAAAAGATTCACTTGATGAGACTAGATAACAGTGATGCTCTTCATAAGGACTCTGCTAAGATTAACTGTAAATGGACACTTACCTTAAGGATCAAGGCAATGCATAAAGGAAAATAGGTAGAATCTTTAAAATAAGGAATAAGACTGGACAAAGGAGCTTAATAAGGAGAAGGTGATCTAGGCTAAGAAAATAGACCATGGTAAGCTATTGGAGGCAGACCCCAATATCATACAAGATAGTGCTTAAACTCCTCTAAACTTTAGAATTACACAAAAAGATTCATCTATAACAAAGCCTATATAGATTAATAGACTAAGATAACGCAACCAATCAAAACTTTAGAGAAAAAATACCAAATGCCTTTTAATTAACTTATCTCTAATGGTGACAACGAGACTCATTTAGAAGATAAGTCTCCATATGAAAATAGGTTCAACCAAGACACAAGGAGAAGTTATAAAAGGAAAAATAAGGCAAGAGTTTCTAAAGACAATACTAGTTGATGTCAATGCTAGCATGAAGTTTAGGGTAATTAATTACCTAAGAAAATGTCGTTGCTAAAAAACTATATCATTGAAATTAAGCCTATAATTATAGGATTTTGGAAACAAAATTCCAAGATGAGAAGTTCAAGAAGTTCTAACTTCCACAAAATCATTGGAATTCATCTCCAATCATCAATACCATTTCAATGGTCAGATAATTATAGGTTTTGATAACAAAATAATTAGGGCTTCAATTCTTACAAATTTTGATTAACTAGTTCATCTTTCAGCTATCTTATTCATAATAGTATTAACTTCTTAACCTCCTTTATTTATTGTTCCAACTATGCCTTCCAAAAGAGTTCATTACGGGAGCAACCTAAACGTATACATAACAAAACAAAATCCCTTTAAGTAATTTTATGGGACTTTAATAGCACAGTAATTTTATGGAACTTTAATAACACTATGTATGTTTTAAAAGCAGATGGTAGAATATGTTTGACGAATTTTAATACTAACTTCAGGCACTGTGTTAAAGATATTAAGGTCACTAATCTCAAATTCAAAGGATACTTTTACACTTGGAGCAATAAATAAAGTGAAAATTGGCTTATTAAGAAAAAAAATTGATAGAGCCTTAGTAAATGGTGATTGGTTACAAAATTTCCCTAATAATAAAGTCACTTTCTTTAGTTGTCAATTCTCTAATCACTGCCCAATCTTGATCTAAGCTATCTCCTTTAAGCTAACAAGAAAAGCTTCTTTTCATTCCAATGATTCCCTCAAATGTGGAAGGGTTTGAGGAATTTGTTAGGAAAGGCATATTTATATAATACAAGGGTTCCAAGGCCTTCATCTGTGTTAGAAGTTGCAAACGGTAAAACAAAAACTTAAGAGATTGAACCAATCAACATACAGTGATACTCAAGCTACAGTATTTGAATTAGAAAAGTTTATGAAGTTTATCCAATATGAGCTATACCATAATCTTAGAGATCCCAATTTACTAAAGGCTGAGAAAAATTCCTTTTGGAATATTTGAAAGATGTAGAGATTCATTCCTCGTTCTTACAGCAAAAATCTAGAATCTAATGGATAAAAGAGGGGGAAAGAGCATTCCACACTTCTATAGATCTATCTCAATAAGGAGGAATGCAAATAAGATGACTTCTCTAACAAAACTAGATGGAATCATTGTTCACACTCATAAGGATTTGAAATCAAAAAGCCTTTGAATATTTCTCAAACACATTGGAAAAAGCTAAAGATGGGAACTCAAAATGTCAACTTACAGAAATCTTTCATTACAAATCAGATTTCAAAGGTACAGTCCAACTCATTGATCCAACCTTTCCCTCAATTGGAAATAGAGAAAGTGATGTTTGATTTAAACCTAAGTGAGGCCCCTAGTCTGAATGGTTCCAATAGGATGCTGAGGAAAATAAAAAAATAAAGCTTATTCCTAAAATCCAAAAATTGCGCTTCCTTAAGGATTATAGGCCCATTTCTTATTACAATGCCCTCTATAATATCATCTCTAATTGCTTTTAGACTAAAGAAAGTTTTGGATTCAGTCATTAATAAGTCCCAAGAGCTTTCATGTCTAGAAGATTGATAGGAGACAATATATTACTTGCTCACGAATTCTTGAAAGGCTATATAAGGAAAAACAATATAAAGATGTGTGTGATAAAGGTGGATTTCAATAAAGCCTTTAATTCAATACATTGAAGCTTTATACTAAACTTATTATTGGCATTTGGCTTTCTAAGAATCCTTGTAATATGTATCATGTAATGTGTTTCAACTACATCCTATAGTGTGCTAATAAACGGATAACCTACATATGTTTTCAAAGGGGGGAAAGGAATAAGGTAAGGGGATCTTTTTTCCTCCTACCTTTTCTTTCTCTCTGTAGAAAAAATAACAATATTGATTGATAACTCTATTAAGATGGATTATAGTTTCAAATTCCACTCAAAATGCAAGAAGATGAGATTATTTAGTCTAGCATTTCTAGATGATCTTCTTATTTTGTCCAAGGCTGAAGACAAATCGCTCAGCTTGCTAATTGCTGCCCAGAATTCATTTAAATGGATTTTAAGTTTAAACATCAATAAGAAGAAGAGCTTATGATTGTGCTGATAGGACCAAGGTATAGGGCTTATTGGATATCCTCAATTTCCAATCTACAAATCATGGAACCCCCTCTTTGTTTACCTTGAAATACCAATAACCACTAAAAAGTTAAGATTCAACGACTGTGCTCCCTTTTTAGATAAGATTCATAAATACATCTATTATTGTTTCAACAAAAATCTTATATTTGCAGGTAGAGTTTAGTTGACAAAAGTCAGTCCTCAATTTCTTACGTATTTATTGGTTAGCCCAAATTTTTCTATCCAAATGAATTATTAAGACTATAAAGAAGTGGTTAAGAGGGTTTATCTAATCTAGGGAGATGAACAAAAAATGATTTGCCAAGGTAAGATGGTCAGAAACCTAAGATAGCTAGTGGACTAAGGCATTATTCCAATAACTCTATCAAACAAAACTCTAGTGGATAATAGGTTATGGAGGCTATTGATTAGCAAAGAATTACTTTTGGTTCAATGGATGCATATTTATTTTCTTAAAGGCTGATGTCATTAGGAAGTTAACATCAAAGCTACCAATCATGGTTTTTGTCTCAACTTCTTTAAACCAGAGACTCGTTATCCTTAAATATAGCTTGCATAATTGGTAATGGTGAGGATGCCTCTTTGTAGTTTGATAATTGGAGCAGAGCAAGCCTTCTCTGATGAACAAACCTCTACCTAGCCTTGAAGTATCTTCATCCTAATCATACAGAAGTTAAGGTGATCATAGTTGGTAATAAGTAGGTCCCAAATGTCAATTTGTTTAGGACCTACATGCCTGACTATAATGTGAGACAAGGCAATTTTGATTCTTATATCTGGCTAAAACATCATTTATAATGCAGCCTGCAAAAGATCCCTAATGTTACGTATGCGGAAGATTTCTTTTTATGATGTGATATGCTACAAAATGATGTTTTCTGAAGTTTCCTTTATGTTGTGGCTCGCTTTTAAGCAAAGGCTTCGAACATTGGACAATCTTTAGATTCATCCATTTTCTGCTCTGCTGACTTTGTAAAAAGGAACACGAATCCCAAGGTCATCTCTTTTTTAATTGCAAATTTTTCACTTACCTTTCGAGCGCTATCAAGAATCCATGTGAATTGTCCATCAATAGCCTTACTTACCAAGAAATTTTTGACGCCTTGCAAGAAAAAAGAGATTGCACAGAGGGTGATAAGTTGATTTGTATAAATGCATGTGGAAGCACAGTGCACTCCATCTAGCATGAAAGGAACTCCAGGTGTTTTCAAGTTAAAGGAGAGGTCCAAACTCCGAAGACCAAGCAGTTTGGGAGACTTTCTTGAGAATTAAAGAGAAAATATTGTTGAAGCAGCTACAAACATTTTGTAACCCGACTATTTAGTCGGCTTATTACTGTTTCTTTAAATTCCTTTTATAATCTCAGATAAAATATGATTAATCATCAGTCGACAAGAGTTGCCATGTTATTGCTTGGTTAGTAGTGTAAGAATCTTGAACTTGATTCTTTGGAATGAATTATTAGTTTTTTTAAAAATTAAATTAATACTCGTTATATTGCTTCCAATCAAAGGCTGACAGGACGCGCTGATGAGCTCTCTACTTATTTTTATAAACATACTTGAGGCTATACTAATAGTCCAATTCAATAAAATAACATATTTGCACTTGACATCAACTTGTAATAAAAGTTATCAATCATAGAAGGCGCCAATCGTGATTGCTTCCCTAAAGGGTTTGATACTATTAAATATCAATTCTTTTCCTTTCATGTGAGTTGGTTAAACATGCTTAATGATTCAGTTCAAAGAAACAAAATTTCTATTCCTCTGTTTTCTGTTTTCCATATCCTCATGAATAAGAAAACAAAGATAGTGTATTTAATTCTCTTTAGCAATATCTATATCCACCTATCATCTAATGCCAAGTCCACACCTGTGTGGGTAGCCTGGAATATCATCACATTTGTATGCTCTTCAAATTATCTCATAAAATACACACATGGTTGCAAACAAAACATCCTCCCTTTCGTATTTGTTAAGAAGAATACAGTCTTTTGGGTACAACTGATAGGGACATCATTTTCTTTAATATGGTTTCCTATTTGATTGGACAGCCATTCGTGTCAGTTAGAGCTCCTAATTGGTATAAAAGCTACAGTCTTTCTATTTAGATACGGGTAGCAATTTTGTTTTATGACGCAAAATGGAGAGTGAGTTAATGTGAAGTCAGCGGGCTTTTTTTTGCTTTAATGTACTTGTCTATGTCCTACCGTAAGCAGTGATGTAACGGAGGTGGTGAGTTGTTAAAGAAAGACAAAAGAGAACGTAACGAACCTTAAACTCCGATGGCATCTAACCCATAAAAAAGGGAAGAGGAGGCCCACACTAGGGTGTCGATATAATTTACAAGTTGCCAACACTTCTTCAGGCATGCTTCATGATGACCTTATGGCTTGGTGGTGTTGGGGAATTAGGAGATCATGCTACAGAAGCAGCGGAATAGTTATGAGTATTACTGATCAGATTATTTTGATAAAATAGTTTGAAATATAAAAGAAATAAAACTAAGTTTAATTATTGTTTCTGTGAGAAAAAAAAAAACATTGAGTAAAATGTTTGACCACAAATTGGATAATTCCCACCAAATTTTTTAATTAGAGATCTAATTATAAATAATTTAATTGATTAATCTCTAATAATATCTACAAAATAAAAAATAAGCTAATTTGTTAACAAGTTAAACAAGAAATATTATTTTTAATTAAAACTAAATTTTAATTTTAATACATTTTGATATTTTATATTTACTTTCTAAATTTTATTAAAATTCACAATTAAATTTAATTTTATTCAAATTAGTTTTTCTTTGTGCAACTTATTAAGGTTACGCTATAGGCCACGTATTAAATTCTTAATATGATGATAAAGATCATAGATTTTAATTTTAATTCATAACTAGAATTAGATAAAATAATTTATTTTAAATTTTAAATTTAATTTTTTATGATTATAGATTAAGTTTGATATCTAATAATATATTATGATTGATCAAATAGTAGGAATATTAAAATTACTTAATATATTTATACATGATTGATTAATTTAATCCTTTTAATATTTCAACTGAATAAAGAGTATAAAATTAATTTCAGATCTATTAAAATATAATTATGTTCATTCTTATAAATTAGTAATTAATTTATAAAATAATATTCAATTCTAAAATTATTACTAATTAAAAATAAAATATTTTCTTAATTATTTCAAAGTGACGAATAACTTTTGGACTTTTTTAGTTATTTGGTATAATTCGTATTACATTTAAATACTATGGATTGTCAAATTTTTGTCAATTAGTCCTACGAGTTTATCATGGTGTTGTATGAAATTTCCACACGAGAACGTAGAGCAAAAGCTGCTTTGTTGTTAACCATTAACTATCCCATGCGACAACGTAACATTCTACCCAAAGGAATGCTTATAATCTCGCAAACATTTAGAGTATGGTAAATTTTGTTTTTTGGGTTACAATTGAACTTAGGGCATTTTCAAACTTTATTCAAGATTAAGTCTCATTTTCATGGGATCTTAAAGGGTGCAATTCTCTCAGAAAGATAGATGTTCATCAGTTGGAGAAGTGTATCACTTGGGATTTATTTATACAAAATTTTGTTGACAAACTGAAATAATGGACAGCATTTATGTATGATGAAAATCCCTCAACATAGCATTAAGATTAATAAAATTTTATAAATATATATATATATATATATAAACGAACCCTTTGTTCAGTATTATTTTTATTTTTGCTTAATTTATAATTATCTTTACATTTTATTTTGCATTCAAATTTGATTTATAATGATTATTTTTATTTTTGACCGAATCTAAATATAACACTTTTGGTAATATATATACATATATATATGACAATAGTAGTACTATCATATACGGAAAGCCTTTACCCCTAAATAAAAGGACTGTAACTTCCAAAAAAATAAGAAGAAGAGACTTCATAAAAAGGGGCAAATGAAAATATGAAAATCACAGTTTAAATAGATTTTTGTATAATAGATGTGATTATTAAAAAAAAAAAAGAGAAAAGAAATCTAAAAGATTAGTAAGCACTTACAGTAGACAAGTAGTTACGAACTAATATCGTATGGTGAAAGGTTAGGTTTTCGAAAGAAGAAGAAGAAAAAGACGATATAGCCACTTCCGATAGCTAATTGGTTATCGAGTCAATTGTATCGCTTGTGAAGCATTATGATATATTTGTGTCTCCAAAATACAAATCAAAGTTTGGTTTTAAGCAGCATGGCTATAATAAAAGTATAAACCCCTAGTTTGCCATTTTTGTTCAATGAAATGTAAGGCCTACCATTACGAGGTTTTTGGTATTAAGAACAATAAATGTTCTAGAAGCAGCATCTTCTTTTGAATAGGACATCAAAAGTCTGGTCACCAGTTAATACCACTCTAGGGTTTGTAATTAAATATTTTTTATTGTAATAGGTAAAATTCTAAAATAACTTCCTCTTTTCCCTCAAAGAAAGAGGGTATTAAAAGACGCTTTACTTGTAGTGTGTGTTATTGTATGCTATACAACTAACTGATTGGTTATCTTTACATATTTTGTTTATTATATTTGACATGTTAATACTAGAAGTAAAATTCATAGAATAGTTAATTTACAATTGAAATTATGATGAAATTGTAATTATGATATTCAATTTGTATTTATGTATTATTCTTATATTATTCCTAGTTATAGTTTTATTAAGATAGGATATTGATGAAAGACTGAATATAGTATACGTTATGTTTTTTTTTAATGAAGAAGGTAATTGATCTTATAAATTAAAGTATAGACATATTTAAATAAATGTATGTGGGTACTTCTTAGATAATAAGTTCACTGAACTAACTTGATTGTAAAGATCCCAAATGAAATATTACTTATATATCTATGAATTTTTTCATCAGGATATTCATATCCTTATACTTTAGATTACTAAAATATCTTATGTGAGGATTACTATATTTTGATGCTACTTATGATATATTCTTTTTAGGTTAACTCAGACACTAGTATTTTGATAGAGTATGAATCATATGAAAATAGATAAGTAAATTAATACAAGATTTTTCATTCTAAAATAATTAAGAAGAATGTTTCACTAGTCTTGATTAGTAGCGATTTAAGGAATTATTGGGCTAGAAAGATTTGAAAACATATTTTTAAATATCAATTGCTAATTAGGAAGAACGAGCATAATGAAGAGTACTCCATCTTCTCTCTAAAGATCGAGTAAATCCATTAGTATGGATGTTCTTCATGTTGTTTCCACTTCCCCCTTCCCATCTTTACAGATCCTTTAGCGTTTTCCTAGCTTATCTCTATTTTCTGGTTATATGATTGATATGTATTTAAATTTTGATTTATGTCTACACTTTGTGATTAATGTCTTAGAAATGCTTAAGATACTCACTTTAACTCATATGTGATTTAAGGTATAATTTGGAAGCAAAGAAATTAAAGTGAGTCGAAAGTATGACAAATGGGTCATTTTTTGAAGATTTATTTTACAAAAGTCAAGAAGAAGATAAGAAAAATGAAAGAACAAAGAAGAATTAAAGTGGCTGAAAAATATTGAAAATTGCATGTTCCGTACAATTACGTGCATTTAAATTTAATGGACAATCATGCTTAAGAGGAAGGACAACGCAGCAAGTGGCCAAGCTTGGAAGATGAGAGCTCAAAATGACACAGCAGCAAGCAGAAATGGCAACACAACATTGGGCTAGGCATGAAACGCATGCGTACACTGCGTTAAACGCAACGTCCCAGAATCAGTGAAGAGTAAGGTTTTAAGGGGAGCAAGTGATGTTTATTTGCCCCATTAAAGGGAACAGTGCGACGTGGGGCGTAGAGGCACAGCAGGCGTGAAAAGAAGGGAGCTAGCTGGGCGGCTTAGTTGCTGGAGAAGGGCTGCGGCACAGGCGTGAAGAGAGGGCTGGGACCAAAAACCCCATGACTTATTTGTCCCATCCAAGCTACAGTAGACATAGGGAGTTAAAGTAGAGAGCTAGTGGAGCACATGGAGAAGATAACCTATGGTTGGAACATGAAAATAAAGATGGAAGGCTAGTTCTCTAACGCCGATTTAATAGGATTATCGACATCAAGTCACAAGTAAGCTAATTTTTTTTCATTTTAAAGTTGTAATTTTTTTGGGATTATTGTATTGTTGGTATTGACTTAATTGGTTTTGGGATAAATGATCTTAATATGTTATTTTGATTGTTTTATTTCGAACCTATTGCTAAAACATTGATTGTAATCCGTAATCACTACTTTTGATATTTGTGAGTAGCATCTAACGATCGTTGATTGTTAGGAACAACATAACTTAGGTTAGATAACCCGAACGTATGAGGTTACTGCCTATATTGATCATTTTTCAATTCATAATGCGGCTGCTGAATTGAATATAGAGATTGTATCTTAGGTTATTCGGTAATTAGGTTTAATTAATGATCTTATCTTGATTAAACACAACCTAAGAGAAAATTAAAATTTGTAGAGCATTCAATTTGTCTTAGATCAATAGTCCAAAAAGAATTATAAAAACATTAGAATGATGGAATATGCTTGATCGTGTTTAGGCCGAGATTGACCCTAGAATAGGACCTGACTTATATTCGACACTGTTCTCATTTTTTATTGTTTGTTTAATTTGTTTTCGATAGTTTACTTTTACTTTAATTTCTAAATTGCTTTAAATCTAAAAACCCCCCATATATTTTTCCTTGCATCAATTTATTTTGTTACGAAAGTTAATCAAACATTTCTTGTGGATTCGATCCCGACTCACCATAACTACAAATTTTAGTGTATAAAGTCGGGTAAATTTTACAGTGCAGTAGACACGAGTTGTCAAATTTTGATGCTGTTGCCTGGGAGTGTGGTAGCTTCATTTTCGAATTTGATTTTAGTTGGTGTTTTTGAATATATTTGTTTATAATCATTCTTTTTGTTACTTGTAATTTTTAATTGTCCATTAATGTTGGTGCATGGTAGTGATCAGATCTCCTCGTAGAGAAATTAAGCAACTTGATCTGAAGATCGAGAGAACATTACAGAGATTGTGTAAGGAAGCAAGGTCAACTTTGGTAGATGAATTGGAATTAGAATCCGAAGACACGATGGCAAATTCGAGAACTCTAAGGGAGTTAGCTATACCCGATTTAACTCATATACCATTATGCATAACATTTCCGAATTTCGCTGAACATGTTACCTTTGAGTTAAAATCTGGATTAATTCATTTATTGCCTAACTTTCATGGCCTTATAGGTGAGGATGCATATAAGCATCTTAAGGAACTCGATGTGGTGTGTTTGAGCATGAAGCCTCATGGGGTGACGGACGAGCAGATCATATTAAGGGCCTTCTCGTTCTCGCTCAAAGATGCAGCAAAGGATTGGCTATTTGATTTACCGGTTGGAAGCATGAATACTTAGTTGTAGATGAAGAGATTATTCTTGGAAAATATTTTTCGGCCTCAAAGACAACAAGAATTCGGAAGGAGATATTTGATATTAAGCAACACAATGGGGAATCTCCTTACGAGTACTGGGAGTGATTCAAGAAGTTATGTGCCAGTTGTCCACACCACATCATACCAGAGCAACTTCTCATCCAATATTTTTATGAAGGATTGCTGCTGATGGAGAGGAGTTTGGTTTATGCGACGAGTGGTGGGGAACTTTGCGAGAAACTCCTATTGAAGCCAAGATATCACTTGAGTGGATGGCTGCTAACACTCAATAATTCGATAGTCGTAATGATGTTCGGCGAGTAAATAAGGTAAGCACTTCATTCATTGAACATCGTTTAGATAAACTAACATCTTTTGTGAGACATATTGCAGTTGCATAGGCACAAGTGAAAGTATGTGGGATATATTCAAACACAAGTCATCCAACTGATGAATGCCCAACATTGCAAGAGGGGAGAATAGTGTACATGAATGCTGCAGGAGGCATCTTCTCGAACCAATACAACCCATACTCGCAGACATATAACCCAGGTTAGAGGGATCACCCCAACTTGAGTTACGAAGAGAACCACCAACAAAATTACTTCCAAAATCGGCCACAAGGAGCACAAGGATTTCAACCAAGGCAACAAGGAGCACAGGGAGCTTCTTCTTCCAATTTAGGTGTATCTTTAGAAGAACTCATTAAGAATCTTACTGCTAACAATTTGCAATTTCAACAGGATATGCAACAACAGTTGCAACAATTCCAACAGGAGACAAAAGCAAGCCAACAAAGCATAGAACCTCAAATGGGTCTGATGGCAGTAAGGCTTAATTTCCTAGAATCACAACGTGGAAGAAAATTGTCATCACAACCCGAGGTGAACCCGAAGAATGTCAGTGCTATAATCCTGAGGGGCGAAAAGGAGATTGAAGGTCTCAAAAAAACCCATCAAAGATTGCTACTGAGGAAGAGATAGAGAAGGAATTAGAAAAGGAAGAAAATTTTTCATCAAGTGCGATGGTAAATTTTAAAAGTCCCAATATTATTAAAACTAACCCTCCACCTTTTTCGAAAAGATTAACAAGACCAAACAAGAAGGACAAGCATAAAGAGATATTAGAGATTTTTCGAAAGGTAGGAGCCAATATACCTTTGCTCGAAGCAATCAAACAAGTGCCAAGGTATGTCGAATTCCTCGAAGAACTATGTACACATAAGAGGAAACTAAGGGGTGATGAGAAAGAGATGATGGGTAAGAATGTATCAGCAGTATTCAGAAAAAAAAATGCCTCCAAAATGCCAGGATCCACGTATGTTCACCATTCCTTGCAAAATTGGTAATATTGTGATCAATAGAACTATGTTGGATTTGGGTGCTTCTATTAATGTGAAGCCTCATTCGATTTAAGTTTCTTTGAATTTGGGCTCTTTGACAAAAAAAGTGTATTCATACAACTAGCTGACCTCAATAATGCTTATCTTGATGGTATGGTTGAGGATGTTTTGATGCAGGTGAATGAGTTAGTGTTTCTTGTAAGTTTTTATGTTATAGATATGAACGATGACTGTAGCACCCCTTACCACAGTATACACACCGGAACATCCGGAGGTCATTCTAGTACATATCTTATGATAAGGCGATCTACGTTCAATCACTACACTCACTTCACATGGCATGGTATCGTAAGTCACTTATAAAGCATCATAAGAAAATCACAATATTTTAAAACCAATTCTTTTTCCTTATTTCATTGCACAAAACCGAAGGTCTTTCCAATCTTTACTACATGTATGTCATCAAAACCTAATACAAAAGTGCTATATGAAAGAGGAAAATATTCAAAGTCTATCTAGTTTGTCAAAAAATCTCAACTAACCGACCTTTGAGCCATGACCTCTCTTGCCAAATACAATCAACATGGCTGGTAGAGCCTCTCAGTAGCTAGAGTTGTCTCTCGATCCTGAAAAGACAACGTTACAATTTTGGTGAGTTTTGCAAACTCAATGAGTTAACCATCATCGATGGTTCACTCAATTTATGCATCACAATAATTCACGTAACACATAATCACACTGCACTTTACATAATATCACAATTTCACTTAGACATAAACAATTTCAACCTTTCAATCAATTAGACATACTTGATAAAAATACATATGAAATGCTTATGAGATACTTTCCAATTATTACCTTGTTGTGACTGAGTGCCTAAACTGTCCCGTATTCATTTTGGATACCGGGCTCATTAGTAACTGTACCTTATCCGATGAGGATACAGGGCTCATTATACATAGTGAGCCTTAGGCTCTTAATCATTGTTTGAGTTCGAGGCTCTTTTCACTCGTTGAGCTTTAAGCTCTGATCGGTGGCTACTCTTGTCACAACTGCTATTATCTGATTATGCATTCATGTATGGAATGCATTTACCACCATCACTCACATTATATAGCACTTAGGTCTTCATATTCACATTCAAATAGCATTTCAATATCTCAATCCCCATTCACATTCATTGGATCTTCTATTCAGAATCCGCAATTGAACACATTCAATTATCATTCAAAACATAAATTAAGCAATCAAGTAATTAAGTGAGACCGTCTAGGTTACTCACAGGTTACTCCAGAAGTTAATGCCTGGAAGTTTCAGCAACGTCTGGGGGTTGACGTTCTAGTTGCTCCTCTATATCAATTAACATACTCAATATCACAATTTGTACAACCATAAGTGTTTAATAATGCACATGTATGAAATGAAATATGTATAATGCATGTTCATGATAACCCCCGGGTATTTTACCATCAATTCCATCACAAAATTATTCTCATGTTCAAAACTCATCTAAGTATAATTAATACTTAGGTTTATGCCTCACTAAAACCATTAAATTCACAATTTGACTTCTTGAGACAATTTGTAGGCCTATATCTCTAGTTTACTCCAAATTAAAAATCATCTCATTTGAAATCCTACAGATCGAGATATCACCAAAATACAAGAACATGTTCAGTAAAATTTCCAGTTCATGCTCTTCCAACCGATACCTTTACTTTGATTCAATCAATCTTTTTTGATTCAAAACCAAAAGCTATAATTTCTATATAGGGAGATAGAGAAATGTGTTAAGAACCCAATGCTTCAAAAATTAGGTCATTTGGAGGTCGAACGACAAAGTTATAGCTGAAAGAACCCATCAAGGATCTGTCCATATAAGACTAAACAAAAAGTAGATGAATGCAAAAGCAGACGAATGCCAAAAGCAAACGAATGCAAAAGCGGAAGAATGCCAAAAAAAGACGAATGGAAAGAGCAAATAAATGCAAAAGCAGACGAATGGAAAGAGCAGATGAATGCAAAAGCAGACGAATACCAAAAGCAGACGAATGGAAAGAGCAGATGAATGCAAAAGCAAACCAATGCCAAAAGCAGACGAATGCCAAAAGTAGACGAATGGTAAGAGCAAACAAATTAGATGGTGAACTTAAGACAAAGCAAAAGTTCACCTAAGATGATACAAACGGTCAACTTAAGACGAAGCAAAAGTCAACCTAAGACGATACAAATGGCCAACTTAAGACGAAACAAAAGTCAATATAAGATGATACAGATGGTCAACTTAAGACGAAGCAAAAGTCAACATAAGATGATACAACTATTAAGATGAAGCATCTTTATAGACGATACAACTCTTAAGATGAATGATGCCATCACAACGATACGTCTTTACACTCATGGACTCAAAAACCTTATTCTTGAACATCTCTAAGTTTTCATCAACTCATGTGTAAACACCTATATATTCATACTTGCGCAATAAAGAACCAGAGCCTATCACCTTTCCATACCTAACTCTCTACACTAATCCTATACATCATTTCATTGCTACTTCAACTTCAAGAACCATTTCCACAACATCTGATCACTAACGATCCATCAAAAACCGAATAACACCTTATCCACAATCTTCATCCCCTTAACACAGTGTTCAAGAATATAAATGTACGTAAATGTCATGATCATGCACTAACAATAAATTCATCAACTTTGTTTCAGAAATCCACAACTCTAACAATTATATTCACTACTTACTTGTTGAAGACTCTAAAAGCTTCAACTATCTTCAAACTCTAATTCCATACAACATTACGTAAACCATTGTGAACACTAACCAACTTCTGGTTTTTCTCTCTTAAGGCAGCAGAGACTCTTAGTAGTGGAGGAAATGGTAAGGGATAAGAAAAGGTAAGGTTAACTCCCAGAAGGAGTTTGATGGAAAAACTCTGTGTATTGGAAGAATTTGGGGAAGAAGATGACAAGGAAAGAACTTAGAAAAAAGGGCAAGACCCCCTTTTTACTCTCGAATAACTCACTTACTTTTGACAATTAATAAAAGTAACTTACACTTGTCGCTTTTCCTAAAGTCTAACTCTAACTTAGTTTCTTTTAAAACTAACTCCATTAACTCTCCTCTTACAATACAACTATCTCTAAATCTTCTTTTAATTTCTTTTTCCTATTTTCCATAATACTCTATAAATTCAAAAATAAATCCTAAATTTACCGAATTTCACAAATCTATATCTACTTCCACTAATCAATAAAATTTCCAACTAATTAAATTCCAAATTCACAATTTTCATAGCAATTATAACTCTGTTCAATTATACCCGAAATTATTCATGAGTGCTTGAACAATTTTTCATGTGCAAAAAAATTTACTATTCATGTGTATGTATATAACATATTATGCATGAGCATGAAAAAAATACATTTCAAAGCTCTCATTGATCACTCACATTTACTATTCTAACCTTCCCGCGGGTAACGAGATGTTACAATGACACCTCTTGTAATCCGATACCTATCTTGTTGGGGAGACCATTTCTTAATACGGTTCAAACTAAGATAGATGTTCATAAGGCACCCTCACAATGGAATTTGATAGGGAAGTGATTCATTTCAATATTTTTGATGCCATAAAACATCCTCCTAATGATCATTGTGTTTTTTCTATTGATGTGATTGATCCTTTAGTGCAAGAAATGTTTAAATTAAGTTGAAGGGATCATTTAGAAATAGTTTTAACAGAGGATATAGAAGTAGAAGCCAACACTGATGTTGAGATGGAAAAAAAGCTTACAAAAATAACAACCACCTTGGACTCATTGGAAAGCTCTCCAAAAAGGTATGATTTGGCTTTTATACAACTACTTGAAGCTCACCAAAGTTGTTACCTTCTGATGTGCAGGAACCAAAATTGGAATAGAAGCCACTCCCTACACATATGAGTATGCTTATTTGGGAGATAAACAGACTCTCCCAGTTATCATCTTGGCAGAGTTGACTTTAAATCAAGAAAAGAGGCTGGTTCGAATGCTGAAGGAGCATACGAAGGCTATCGGGTGGACTATCACAGATATCTAAAGGATGAGCCCTTCCATATGCATGCATCGCATTTTATTGGAGGAGGATGCAAAATCTACAAGGTAAGCTCAGCATAGGCTGAATCCTCCAATGATGGAAGTTGTGAAGAAAGAGGTGTTAAAGCTTCTCGATGTTGGGGTTATCTACCTGATTTTTGACAGTAAGAAGGTAAGTCATATCCAGGTGGTTCCAAAGAAGTCTGGAATCACCATTGTGACAAACAAGGAAGGTAAGTTGATTCCCACCCAAGTGCGAACTGGGTGACGAGTATGTATTGATTGTAGAAAGTTAAAATTTTGCTACTTGTAAAAACCTCTTTCCCCTTCCTTTTATTGATCAAGTGCTTGAGAAATTAGCTGGTTATGACTATTATTGCTTTTAGATAGATTTTTAGGTTATCTTTAGATCCCGATTGCATCGAAAGATCAAAAGAAAACCATATTTACATGTCCATTCAGTACGTTTGCCTATTAAAGGATGTCATTTGGATTATATAATGCACGTGGCATATTTCAAAGGTGTATGGTAAGCATTTTTTCCGAATATGTTGAGAAGATTATAGAGGTCTTCATGGACGATTTTAGTGTGTATGGATCTTCTTTTGATGAATGTCTTGAGAATCTTGCCATTATCTTGAAACGATGTATAGAAACTAACCTTGTG
>JANSVA010000216.1:13413218-13423682 GCA_025504915.1 Erythroxylum reticulatum | reverse complement strand
TGTGGGTGTAGGCTGATTTGATTTTTCCTACAAAGAAGAAACAAGCAAAGGAGAAAAATTAAATAATTAAATGAGAAAAACAAAAATCATTGGGTTGCCTCCCAATCAGCGCCTTTCTTTATTGTCTTTGGCTAGACACAGCTTTTGTCCTTCAAATTGATTCATAAATGGGTTGAATGAAATGAATCCCCTCTACAAAGGAGACATCAAAATTGTCAATGAAAGGTTTAATTTTATGACCATTTACTTTAAATATTTTGATAGTCTCTAAACTTTCAATCTCAATAACACTATGAGGAGAAATATTTTTGACAAGATATGGTCCAGTCCACTTAGACCTTAACTTACCAATCATATGCTTCAATCGTGAATTATAAAGTAAGACTTTTTGGCCTACCAAAAATTGTTTCCGATGTAAGAATTTATCATATAGGTATTTGGTCTTCTCTTTATACATCTAAGCATTGTCATAATCTTCCAATCGTATATCTTCCAACTCTTAGAATTATAACTTTTATTCCTCTGCTGCTGCTTGAGCCTTGAAGTTACATTGTATAACTGCCCAAAAAGCACAATGTTCAATTTCAACAGGTAAATGACACATCTTACTAAAAACCAACCGATATGGTGACATTCAGAGGGGTGTTTTGCAAGTAGTCCGATAGGCCCACAATGCATTGTCTAAACGCGAGCTCTAATCTTTGTAGTTGGAATTAACTGTTTTCTTTAAGATACTCTTTATTTCCTGGTTGGAGATTTCAGCTTGCCAATTTGTCTGTGGGTGATAGGTGCTTACTACACAATGATGGACTCCATATTTGTGCATCAAAGCTTCCACCGTGCGATTGCAAAAATATGTACCTTGATCACTAATAATTGCTCTAAGTACCCCAAATCTACTAAAGATGTGAGATTTAAAAAATCTTACAACTTTAGAATCATTAGTGCTGGTAGCTTTGGCTTCTACCCACTTCGAGACATAATCAACAGCAAGCAAAAAGTACAAAAAAAAACCAAAACAACTAGAAAAGGCCCTATAAAATCCATGCCCCACACATCAAATATGTCACATACTAAAATAGGAGTTTGAGGCATTTCATCCCTTATAGAAATATTTCCAACTCTTTGACATTTCACATCCTTTACAAAACAAATATGCATCCTTAAAGAGAGACTTCCAATAAAATCTACTATCTAGAATTTTCCTAGCTGTTCTTTTTGGACCAAAATGTCCACCATATGCATACTTATGACAAAAAGTAAGATTGGAATGCATTTCATCGCCAGGCATACACCTACGAATAATCTAATATGAACCTATTTTCCATAGGTATGATTCATCCCATAAATAACACTTAGAGTCACTTTTGATCTTATTTTTCTGAAAATAATTCAAATCATGTGGAAGTAATCCAGTGACTAGGAAATTCACTATATCAACAAACCATGATTCCTTA
This sequence comes from Erythroxylum reticulatum, assembly GCA_025504915.1. Taxonomy (NCBI): domain Eukaryota; kingdom Viridiplantae; phylum Streptophyta; class Magnoliopsida; order Malpighiales; family Erythroxylaceae; genus Erythroxylum; species Erythroxylum reticulatum. The sequence continues at coordinate 13,422,225 of JANSVA010000216.1, read as the reverse complement.
CCTTGTTCACCTTAAACAAACCAAAATTGTTCATCTAGGAAGGACCCTGAATTTGGTCAGGGATCTTATTCGCGAACTAGTTTGCTTAGATGATCAACCACAAAGTTGTTAACTCCCTTACAGTCTTTGATCTCCCAGTCAAATTCTTATAGCAGAAGGATCCATCGTATTAGCCTAGGCTTCAACTCTTTCTTTTCCATGAGATATTTGAGAGCTGCATGACTAGAATAAACCACAATTTTGGATCAGAATAAATAAGACCTAAATTTATCAAAAGAAAATATAATAGCTAAAAGCTCCTTTTTAGTAGTGGTATAGTTGCATTGTGCGGGATTCAATGTTTTTGATGTATAGTAGATAACATGGCTATTTCTCTTAACTTTTTGCCCAAATACAGCCCTTACAGCATAATGACTCGCATCACATATGAGTTCAAATGGAAAATCCTAATTCGGAGGTTGTATGATTGGAGTAGATGTGAGCAATGCCTTCATTGTCTTAAAAGCACTTTGACACTCTTCACCAAATGTAAAAGTCACATCATTTTGCAACAATCTAGACAATGGTTAAGTAATCTTGGAAAAATCTTTTATGAATCTTTGGTAAAAACCTGCATGAACAAGAAAACTACGAACCTCCCTAACATTAGTAGGATATGGTAAATTTGCAATTAAATCAACCTTGGTCTTATATACCTCAGTACCCTTTACTAAAACTACATAACCCAACACTATCCTTCTTTAACCATAAAATGACATTTTTCATAATTAAGAACAAGGTTGGTGTTAATGCAACGTTGCAAAACCTTAGACAAGTTATCAAGACAATGATTGAAAGAATCTCCATAAACAATAAAGTCATCCATAAAAATTTCAATGCAACTTTCAATCAAGTCAGAGAAAAGACTCATCATGCATCTTTTAAAAGTTTCAGGAGCATTGCATAATCCAAAAGGCATACGTCGATATGCAAAATTACCAAATAGATAAATAAAGGTTTTTTTCCAGATCTTCCGGAGCTACAACAATTTGATAATAACCAAAATAATAGTTAACCTACTAACTTTTCAAGCATTTAATCAATGAAAGGGAGTGAAAAATGATCCTTCCTTATGGTGGCATTTAACTTATGAAAGTCAATATACATCTGCCATCCAGTTTGCAATCTCATAAGCACCAATTCATTAATTTCATTTTTAACCAATGTAAAACTAGATTTTTTTGGAACCACATGCACTGTACTTACCTATTAACTATCAGAAATAGGGAAGATAATCCCAGTCTAATAATTTTAGAATTTCCTTCATCACCACATCTTTCATTGTTGGATTCAACTTATGTTGAAGGTCTCTCACAGGTTTGGATTCAGGTTCGAGAAAGATGCGATGCATACATACTGAAGGGCTGATCCCTTTTATGTCTACTAAGGTCCAACCAATGGCTTGTTTATAGTCTTTCAACACTCGTATCAAATTATCCTCTTACATAATGGTCAAATCATTGGCAATGATGACTGGTTAGGTCTCACCTTGTCCCAAATACATGTACTTGAGATGATTAGGTAATGGTTTCAATTCGAGTATAGGAGCCTATTCAACAGAAGGAAGAATTCTTTCAGAAATAGTGGGCAACTAAATATAACTATTCATTGACCTATATTTTATCTCTAGTAGCTTCAACAAAGTATATTGTAGCTTAATTAGAGTGTACATCAAATCCATCACGAATCAAAAGCAACCACACAAATTTTGAAAAATCAAATAGGTTAAATGGCAGTGATGCTCAGTCGCCTAGAATCACAAAGTGAAGGAAAATTGTCATCCCAACCCGAGGCAAGCCTGAAGAATGTTAGTGTTATAACCCTAAGAACCGGAAAGGAGATTGAGGGTCCTAAGAGAAGCCTACCAAAGATTGCTACTAAGGAAGAGATCGAGAAGGAATTGGGAAAGGAAGAAAATTAATCATTGAGTACAAAGGTAAATTTTGAAAGTCCCAATATTATTAAAACTAACCCTCCACCTTTTCCGAGAAGATTGATAAGATCAAATAAGGAGGAGAAGGACAAAGAGATATTGGATACTTTTTAAAAGGTTGAAGTCAATATGCCTTTTCTTGAGGCAATTAAGTAAGTGTCAAGGTATGCCAAATTGCTCAAAGAATTGTGTACATATAAGAGGAAACTGAGGGGTGAAGAGAAAATGATGATGGGTCAGAATGAGTCGGTAGTATTCAGAAAGAAGATGCCTCCAAAATGACAGGATCCAGGTATGTCTACCATTCCTTGCAAAATTAGGAATATTGTGGTCAATAGAGCTATGTTGGATTTGGGTGCTTCGATTAATGTTATGCCTCGTTCGATTTATGCTTCTTTGAATTTGGGTCCTTTTAAGGAAACAAGTGTGATAATACAATTGGCTGACCACACTAATGCTTATCCTAATGGCATGGCTAAGGATGTTTTGCTGCAGGTGACTAAGTTAATATTTCCTGCATATTTCGATGTTGTGGATATAAATGATGACACTTCATGTAATATGATACCTATCTTGTTAGGGAGACCTTTTCTTAATACGAATCAAACTAAGATAGATATTCATGAGGGCACCCTCACAATCGAATTTGGTGGTGAGGTGGTTCATTTCAATAATTTTTATGACATAAAATATCCTCTTAAGGATCATTGTGTTTTTTTGTTGATGTGATTGATCCTTTGGTATAAGAAATGTTTAAATCAAGTTGTAAGGATCAATTGTAAACAATTTTTACTAATGATATAGAAGTAGAATCCAAGATTGATGTTGAGATGGGAGAAGAGCTTATAGAAATGACATACATACTGGAATCATTGGAAAACTTCCTCAAAAGGCATGATTTGGCTTCTATAAAACTATCTGAATATCACTACAAGTTATTACCTTATAATGTGGGCACCAGAATTGGAATTAAAGCCACTCCCTACACACATCAAGTATGCTTATTTGGGAGACAAGCAAACTCCTCCAGTCACCATTTTGACAAAGTTGACCTCAATTCAAAAGGAGAGGCTAGTTCAAATGTTGTAAGAATATAAGAAGGCCATCGAGTGGACTATCGCGGATATCAAAGGGATAAACCCTTCCATATACATGCAACGCATTTTGTTAAAGGAGGATGAGAAATCCACAAGGCAAGCTTAACATAGGTTGAGTCCTCCAATAATGGAAGTTGTGAAGAAGGAGGTGCTAAAACTTCTCAATGCTGGGGTGATCTACCCGATCTCTAATAATAAGTGGATAAGTCCTATCTAGGTGATTTCAAAGAAATATAGAATCACCGTTGTGACAAACTAGGAAGGTAAGTTGGTTCCTAATTGAGTGCAAACCGGGTGGCGAGTATGTATTGATTATAGAAAGTTAAATTTCGTTACTCATAAAGGCCACTTTCCCTTTCCTTTTATTGATCAGATGCTTTAAAGATTGATTGGCGATAACTATTATTGCTTTTTAGATGGGTTCCTTTTATTGATCAGATGCTTTAAAGATTGACTGGCTATAACTATTACTGCTTTTTAGATGGGTTTTCAGGTTATCTTCAGATCCCGATCACACCGGAAGATCACGAGAAGACCACATTTACATCTACATTTGATATGTTTGCTTACTGAAGGATGCCATTCAGATTATGTAACACACCCGTCACGTTCCAAAGGTGTATGGTAAGCATTTTTTTCAAATATGATAAGAAGATTATTGAGGCATTCATGGATGATTTTAGTATGTATGGATCTTCTTTTGATGAATGTCTTGAGAATCTTACAAGTATCTTAGAATGATGTATAGAAACTAACCTTGTGTTGAACTGGAAAAATGTCATTTTATGGTGGATCAAGTTATAGTTTTAGTCCATATGATATCTGCTAAGGGTATTGAAGTAGATAAGTCTAAAGTTGATCTTATTTCTTCTTTAGCTTTCCCCTCTACTATAAGGGAATTACATTCTTTTCTTGGTCATGCAGGTTTTTATCAAAGTTTCATTAATGACTTTTCAAATGATAGTCGCACCACTATGCAAGCTTCTATAACAAGATGTCTCCTTTGAGTTTGATGAGAAGTGTAAGGAAATATTCAACAAACTTAAGAAATTTTTGACATTCATACCGATTATTCAACCGCTAGATTGGAACCTCTCCTTTGAAATTATGTGTGATGCGAGCGATTATGTAATGAGGGAAGTTCTAGGACAAAAAGTGGGAAAAAAAACTTTGCATGCTATCTACTATGCTTGAAAGACTATAAACCTTTAAATTATTCCTCTACCAAAAAAGAACTATTATCTGTGGTTTTTACTTTGGAAAAATTTTGATCGTATTTGCTTAGTGCTAAAGTGATTGTTTATTCTATCCATACAACTTTATGATACTTGCTCACAAAAAAGGAAGCAAAACTAAGGTTAATTAGATGGATTCTCCTCCTTCAGGAATTCAACTTGGAGATCAAAGATAAGAAGGGGCAGAAAACATGGTGGAGGACCATCTCAGCCCATCTAATAAAGGAAGAAGATGATATCCTTCTGTGACAAAGCTTTCCAAATGAGCAATTATTTTCTACTAATCCGACACCACCATGATATGCAAACATTGTCAATTTTTTAGTTAATAATGAATTACCTATTGGTTTGTCAAAGGCTCAGAAGGATAAGCTACGGAGTGAAGTGAAGTATTACGTATGGGATGAACCGTATCTTTTGAGGCACTGCACAGATCAAGATATCAAGAAATACATACCAAAAAATGAATCAAATTAATTTTAGCCTTCATTCATTTGTACGCGTGTAGAGAACATTTTAGAGTGAAAAGGACAACTCATAAAGTTCTGGAGAGCAGCTTATACTAGCCAACATTATTCAAAGATGAATATACCTTCTGCAAATCCTACGATAGATGCCAACAGTCAGGCAACTTGTCCCGTAAGGATCAATTGCCACAAAGTCCTTTACTTTTCTATGAATTTTTTTACATTTGGGGCATTGATTTTATGGTACCTTTCTCTCCATCCTTTGGCTTTACTTAAATATTGCTTATAGTTAATTATGTTTTTAAATGGGTGGAAGCCAAGGCCACCAGGATTAACGATGCAAAGATTGTTGCAAATTTTGTTAAGGCTAACATTCTTTCAAGGCTCGGGATACCAAAACCATCGTTAGTGACAGAGGAACCCACTTTTGCAACAACGCAATAGAAGCAATGTTCAGAAAATATCACATCACCTATAAAGTTTCTACTGGTTGCCACTCCCAAACCAACTAGCAAGATGAAGTCTCAAATCAAGAAATCAAGTTAATCTTAGAGAAAATCGTGCACCCCAATAGGAAGGATTGGAGTGTAAGACTAAAAGACACATTATGGGCCTATAGGATGGCTTACAAAACACCAATTAGGATGTCACTATATAGGCTAGTGATTAGGAAGCCATGTCATCTTTCAGTGGAATTACAACATAAAGCATATTGGGCTATCAGAAGCTGCAACATGAATTTGGATGATGCGGGAGTGCATAACAAGTTATAACTTTAAGAGTTGGAAGAGATGAGGAATGAGTCATATCAAAATGCAGTGATATATAAGGAGAGGACGAAAGTTTTCATAATAAAATGAATTTGAGGAAAAGCTCTTTGTGGGCCAAAAACTGTTACTATATAGTTCCAAACTCAAACTCTTTCTAGGTAAGTTTCATTCTCATTAAGTTGGTCCATTTATTATCACTCATGTCTTTCTTTTTAGCGCAATAGAGATACAGAGCCTCAAAAATAACAAGACATTCAGAGTGAATGGTCATTGCTTAAAGTCGTATTATAAAGGCTTCTAAATGGAGGATTTAGAGGTGTTGGTGTTGGAGGATGTGACTGGGGTCATTTGATGTGCACAACTAGAGGTCAAGCCAACGACGATAAACAAAGGCACTGTTTAGGAAGAAACCCAATGGAAGTCAATTTCTGTTTCTTTAAGTTTTCACATTTGCTATTTTTGTTAACTGCTTCATTTCTTACATTTGACGGACAATGTAAGTTTTAAGTGTGGGGGTGGGGTATATTAGTTTTTATGCATTTTTTAGCTTAATTGTAGCTTATGTGACTTCTTAGGTGGTTTTCAAAATCAAACAAACAAAATCAAAAATTTTCTTGTTTACTGTTGATGTTATGTTTATTTAATCATAATTAGAGTGAGAATTGACTAGAAAAATCCATGGAAACATTAGCATATTTTTGTATACTGCTCCATTTCTTACATTTGATTTTACATCAAGGACAATGTACGTTTTAAGTGTAGGGTAGGGTATATTAGTTTTTATGCATGTTTTTTAGCTTAATTGTAGCTTATGTGACTTATTAGGCAGTTTTCAAAATCAAACGAACAAAATCAAAAATTTTCTTGTTTTCTATTGCTTTTAAGATTATTTATTCATCATTAGAGTGTGAATTGGTTAGTAAAATCCACAGAAAATTTTGGCATGTACTTTTTCTCTTATGATTTGTTAATGTGCATCATTCTTAGAAGAGCGGTGACTAGTGGTAGACAAAAACTGACACGTCTATATCAATCTCACTATTTTGTTTGTTATGTGTGACCTTTATGACATATGCATCCTTACCTTGCATAGATTTTCTATTCGAGACCATATTTTTATCACATGCATTTTTATGAAAATGATTAGGCATTCCTTGTTGATTATGAGTTACATTAGCTAAATACCCTGCCCAATTATGTTAATTTTCCTTAGCTAACCCCCTTGAGCTTTATTATCCTTTTCTTTTGTATAAATCACGTTACATGCACCTAACCAAATGCCCTACCTAAGTCTTAAAGCTAGTGGAGCATTTGTTGATTCTTGATAAATGTGATTGTACAAATGCCTAAGTGTAGGGGTATACATATATATGGGTTGGTTATATTTGTTAAAATTCCATGTTATGAATCCTATGTTGATGTAGCTTCTATCACTTTTATTTTTGAAAAAGAAAGAAAAAATTGAGAGTTTAGATAAAACCATAAAGGAGGAAATACAATTTTTGTGAAAAGTTGTTAATAGTTTATCCTCCTTAAGTTGTATTGATTGGGTGTTCTAATATATTGCATATGAGGCGGATGTTGCTTTGGATGGTGCACTTTTTGTATTATGTTTATATGGCTTATGGTGTGAGAGCTGAATTGAGTTGTGAAACATAATTGTTGCATTCTTCATAGTTGACGGTACCAAATTTTGAATGGATGTTAAAATTTGCACTTGACATCTCATTGAGTGTTACTTTTGCTTCACTAGCTTAATGGCCTTTATGCTACATTACCCAAAATACATCTTACCTTACCTTTACCCACATTACAACTTTAGAAAAGTTCTTTGATTCGTGATTACACATGTGACTTTTAATGGTGGAGAAACGAAATGATATGCAAAGTTGTGGATTGTTGTGATAATGAATGGTGTTTGAGTGTACCCATGGAAATATCTTGTTTAAACACCTTTTGTCCAAGTCTACCTCTAAATTACTCAATTTCTAAGGGTGGTGAACATTGATTGATCATGAGTAGAAGCTTTGCATGATGATTTTTTTCTATAAGTTTTAAAAGTCATTCATCTTTACTTATGGTATCTATTATTAGGAAATATGGAAAATGAGTTCAAATTTTGGTTTGTGATTTTGACTTTGACGATTTGCCTGAGGATGGTCGAAAGATAAGTGTAGGGGAACTTGATATGTGCTTAAATGTTAATTCATTTGATATACTACACTTAGTGATTAATGCCTTAGAAATGCTTAGGATACTCACTTTAGCTCATATTTAATTTTAGGTACATTTTGGAAGTAAAGGAGCTAAAGTGACTCAAAAGCATATTCATTGAAGCCATCTTTTCAATTTCCATATTCACTCGTTTTCATAGAACAAAAATGATAAATATTGGATCAAGAAAATCAAGATGATGAATTTGCATGGAAATTGCATATGACATCCCTATGCAACGTGAATTTTATGGAAAATAATGAAATAACTAAAAGGTGTTTTTGGTTGGATGATGGATGCATACAATAGGTGGAATCATATTGAACAAAACGGCAGTGCTGCAAGGTAAAGAAGGAGTAGAAATGTAGACCATACCTGCATTTAACGTATATTAGACGTCTACATTCAATAGGCATTCTTTTAAATTAAAAATCACAATAACAAAAGGAGCAAATGATAAGGTGGACCAAAAACCAAATAGAAAAATAAAGAGCAATGCAGACAAGGGAGTAGTGGAGGTGCTAGAGAAAAGAAGAGTATTCGATTCTCTCTTCACTTTTTCACCACTGAAGTAGCTATAGAGAAGATGTTGAATGCTAGGAGCACAAAAATGGAGATGGAAGGCTAGCTTGCCATCGCCTATTCAACGGGGATATCGACGCCAAGTCATACTTAAGCCATTTGATCATATTAATGTGTAATTTTTTTAAATTGTTATGTTGTTTATATTGATTTGATTGGGTTTTGGAATGGATGATTTTAATATGTTATTTTTATTATTCTATTTCAAACCTATTGGTATAACATTGAATTTAATCCACAATCATTACTTTCAATGTTTGTTAGTAGCATCTAATGATCCCTTATCGTTAGGAACAACATAACTTAGGATAGAAAATCGAACATGTGAGGTTCTTATTTACATTGATCGTTTTACATTTCATAAAGCGACTACCAAATTAAATCTAGAGATTATATCCTAGGTTATTTGATATTTAGGTTTAATTAATGATCGTATCTTAAATAAGCAAAACCTAAGTGAAAATTAGGATTAGTAGAGCGTTCTATTAATCTCATCAATAATCTATAGAGAGTTGTAAAGATTTTAGGATAATGAAATATGCTTGATCATTTTTAGGCCGAGATTGAACCTAAAATTGGACCTTAACCTTATTCAACACTTTACTCATTTCCTATTGCTTGTTTTAATTTATTTTTGATAGTTTATTTGATTTTATTTTCTAAATTGATT
>JANSVA010000216.1:13389838-13413118 GCA_025504915.1 Erythroxylum reticulatum | reverse complement strand
TGAGAATCTTGCCATTATCTTGAAACGATGTATAGAAACTAACCTTGTGTTGAACTGGAAAAAAACGTCATTTTATGGTGGATCAAGGTATAGTTTTAGGCCATATGATATCTGCTAAGGGTATTGAAGCAGACAAGTCCAAAGTTGATCTTATTTCTTCTTTACCTTACCCCTCTACTGTGAGGGAAGTGAGTTCCTTTCTTAGGCATGTAAGTTTTTACTGAAGGTTCATTCTTATAATCGAGAAACAAGCAAAAACCATTTTCAAAACTCATTGCCATTACACATTTTTGTAACTATAGAAATTTTGCAGTAAAAATCATCAAACATTTATTTCTCAAAAATCTCAATTTATTAAACAATTCATGAGCAATTAAATAATGTGTGCATCAAACTTATTAACATATCATAAGCACATAAGCACATCAGAATGGTTTGGAAGGTCCATAAATAGAACGAACTAACATATTTTCATATAATGATCCTGTGTAGTCGTGAACAGAACGAACTAACACAATCCCACATAATGGTTTTTGTGTAGTCGTAAACATGAGGGAGCCCATGAAGGAGCTCCATGCCACTAGCGAGCAGGTGGGAGAAGCCTTTAGTCGAAGTGCACTTGACATATAGAATGGACCAAACCAAACTCACATAACATGTATTTCATGACTTGCAAAAACATATTGCCCATAAAGGCACTTTTTCAAAAACATGATTCTCTTAACATTTTGCCACAAAGGCATATTTCTGAAACACAATTGTCCATGAACATGAAATAGGTCACATGCATTTCCATCAACCAAATTCATACACCATACATATAACAATTTCTCAAGTCATTCAAAAGCAATAATGCAACAATTATAAAGCCATTGAAAACATTTAATTCTCTTTCCTTTGAAAACACAGTCATGGCTCACTACTCAATTATAATCATGTAACCCACCTTGATTTCCTTGCTTAAAGACTTGCTCAAAGGTGCCTCACCCTTTTCTCCTCTTGCCTTCCTTGATTTCCTTTAACAATAGCCAAAAATTCCATTCAATCGGAATTTCAACTTATGATTAGTAAATGAAGAAATTTGATAATACTTTCTTCTAGAACAATGTTTTTGTTGTCTTAAGTTTCTAATTACTCCAAAATCATTCAATTTGGATTTGTACTCTAAAAGTTATACCCCAAGCATTTTTGGGCTGTTCTTATGCTGAAATAGTATTCTATACTCAACTTCCATCCAAATTTTCAAATTCTCAAAGACTGAATTGAGACTTTATTTCTTCATACAACTTGTACTTCTATGTCTCTAGTCTACTCTAAATTAGAAATCATTCCATTTGGATATCTACAGAAAAAGTTATGCCTAAAATACCAAAATATGTTCAAGCTGTTTCTAGACGAACTTCGCCCCGACGAACTTTGATTTTGTTTTTTAAATGTTGGTGGTGGCGAACTGCAGAATTGGCCACGAAGAACCATAGGGACTTCACCACGGTGAACTAAAGAGTTGGTCGTGATGAACTTTCATAGAAACTCAACTCTTCTTCCCAAATCTTTCCGGATTCCTTACCCATCTTACATTTAACACATCTTATACAAAAATCATCCTTTTAACTTCATTTCAACTCAATATCATTCACAACAAATTCATAATCTATATTTGATCATTAAACCAAAAACAAAACATTTACATATGCCATTCCTCAACAATTTCCTACACATATTTACTTCATTTCCACTTTTAACTATTACGAAACATGCTTCATTCAACAAATCAAGAGGGGTTAATGCTTATACTTACTTGTTTAGCTTCAAGATCTTTAAGCTTCTTCAAGATCTTCAAAATCTTAGCTTGTTTTTCTTCTTTTCTCTATTTCTCTTTCTTCTCCATGACTTCTCTTCTTCTTCTTTTTCTCTTCAATTCTCGTTTTCTTCTTTCTTTCAAGCAAGACAACTTTATTTCTTCCCTTAATACCCTTAATGAGGGTAAAAAGTCCACTTTACCCCTTCCTTATATGCCTTATGTCCTATACCCTTAAGTGTCATGCCCAATTTGCCCTTATACAATCTTACAGCTTTAATACTTCAATTCAATTAATCTATGTTATAAAATCTTACCAACACTAACATAATAATTAAATCCACAAAATAAATCCATAAAGACCTCATAATTATTTAAATCATGCTTATTCCTCAAGAAAAAAATTAGGGGGCCAACACAAGCAATTATGAAATAGGGGCAGTTCTAGGACAAAGAGTGGGAAAAGCTTTGCATGCCATTTAGTATGCTTCGAAGACTTTAAATCTAGCTCAATTGAATTATTTCACTATTGAAAAAGAATTGTTATATGTGGTTTTTTCTTTGGAAAATTTTCGATCATATTTGCTTGGTGCTAAAGTGATTGTTTATTCTGACCATGTAGCTTTACGATACTTGCTCACAAAGAAAGAAGCAAAACCGAGCTAATCAGATGGATTCTCCTCCTTCAGGAATTGGACTTGGAGATCAGAGATAAGAAGGGGCAGAAAACGTGGTGGCGGACCATTTCAGTCGTTTGATGAAGGAAGAAGATGATATCCCTCTACGAGAAAGCTTTCTAGATGAGCAATTATTGTCTACCGATGCAACACCACTATGGTATGCAAACATTGTCAATTTTTTAGTAACTAACAAATTACCTATTGGTTTGTCAAAGGGTCAAAGGAATAAGCTACGAAGTGAAGCGAAGTACTATGTATAGGATGACCCATATCTTTGGAGGCACTATGTAGATCAAGTTATCAAAAGGTGTGCACCAAAATATGAATCATTATCAATTTTAGCCTTCTACCATTCGTACACTTGTGGAGGACATTTTGGAGTAAAAAGGAAAGCTCAAAAAGTTCTGGAGAGCAGCTTCTACTGGCCAACATTGTTCAAAGATGCGTATACCTTCTGTAAATCTTGTGATAGATGCCAACGATCAGTTAACCTGTCTCGTAAGGATTAATTGCCACAAACCCCTTTGCTTTTCTGTGAAATTTGTAACGTTTTGGGCATTGATTTTATAGGACCTTTCCCTCCATCTTTTGGCTTTACTTTTATATTTCTTACGATTGATTATATTTCCAAATGGGTGGAAGTTAAAGCCACTAGGACTAATGATGCCAAGGTTGTTGTAGATTTTGTTAAGGATAACATTCTTTCTAGGTTTGAGATACCAAAAGCCATCGTTAGCGATAGAGGAACCCACTTTTGTAATAGGTTGATGGAAGCAATGTTTAGAAAATATCACATCATGCACAAAGTTTCTACTACTTACCATCCCTAAACCAACGGGCAAGCTTAAGTCTCAAATCGAGAAATCAAGTAAATCTTGGAGAAAACTGTGCAACCTAATAGGAAGGTTTGGAGTATAAGACTAGAAGATGCGTTATGGTCATGTAAGACGACTTACAAAATATTAATTGGAATATCGTCGTTTAGGCTAGTGTTGGATGATGCGGGAGTGCATAAGAAGTTGCAGGTTCAAGAGTTGGAAGAGATAAGGAATGAGTCATATCCAAATGCAGTGATATATAAGGAGAGGACTGAAGCTTTTCATGATAAAATGATTTTGAGGAAAAGCTTCTCGGTGGGCCAGAAAGTGTTACTATATCATTCCAAACAAAAGCTCTTTCCTGGTAAGTTGTGTTCCCGTTGGGTTGGTTAGTTTGTTATCACTCACGTCTTTCCTTTTGGTGCAATGGAGATACGAAGCCTTAAAACTGACAAGACATTCTGAGTGAATGGTCATCACTTGAAGCCATATTACGAAGGCTTCCAAACGGAGGATTTGAAGGTGTTGATGCTGGAGGATGTGACTAGTGTCACTTAAAGCATAAAACTGGAGATCGAGCTAACGACATTAAACAAAGGCGCTACTTAAGAGGCAACCTAAGGGAAGTTAATTTCTATCTTTTACATTTTCACATTTTTTTATTTTTTTTACTTCTGCATTTCTTGCTTTTGATTTTACATTAAGGACAATGCAAGTTTTAAGTATGGGGGTGGGATGCATTAGTTTTAATGCATGTTTTCTTAGCTTAATTGTAACTTAGGTGGCTTCTTAGGCGATTTTCAAAATTAAGCGAACAAAATAAAGAATTTTCTTGTTTTTTATTGCTTTTAAGATTATTTAGTCATAATTAAAGTGTGAATTGATTAGTAAAATCCATAGCAAAATTTGGCATATACTTTTGCTCTTGTGATTTGTTAATGTGCATTATCTTTAAAAGAATGATGACTAGTGTAGACAAAGCCGGTGAGATTTTGAGCCTTATTTGACTGACACATCCATATCAGTCTCATTGCCATTTGATAATGTGTGACCTTCATGATATGTTCATCCCAATTTTGTGTTGAATTTCCATCCGAGACCACATTTTTATCACATGCATTAACATGAACATGATTAGGCATTCCTTTTTTTTCATAAACTACATTAGCCAAATAACCTATCTTGTTGACATGATTTTTCCCTTCTTAAACCCCTTTGAGCTTTAGCCTTTCTTTTTATATCAACCATATTATATGCTTTATACTTAACCAAATGTCCTACCTAAGGCATAAAGCTAGTGGAACATTTGTGATTGGTAAGTTTGTGGATGTACAAAAGTGTAAGTGTGGGGGTATACATATGTGTGAGTTGGTTAATATTGGGATGTTTTATTACTTCTTATCATCGAAATTCCCATTTTGACGTAGTTTATTTTAATTTTTATAATGAAAAGAAAGAAAGAAAGAAAAGAGTAAAGAAAAAAAGAAAAAGAAAAGAAAAGAAAAGGGAAAGAAAAGAAAAAGGAAAAGAAAAGGAAAAAGAAAGAAAGAAGAAAAAAATGAAAAAATTATTTAAAATAAATGTATCAAGGAGGAATTGCATATGTGTTGAAAAGTTGTTTATAGTTAATGCATCTTCCTAGAGTTGTAATGAATAAGTTATTTGAATATGATGACTATGAGGTAGATGTTGGTTTAGAAGGTTCACTCTTGTGATTTCAAAGTATTGTTGGCATAAAGTATATGAGTGATTCCTTCATATTGACATATATTTCTTGTGGTTTGTGTGTGAGAGCTGAATGAGTTTGTGAAATATAACTGTTATATTCTTCATAGCTGACAATACCCAATTTTTTATTGATTATTACTTTTGTTTCACTAGCTTTGATGGCTTGCATGCTACTTGACCTAAACACATCTCACCTTACCTTTACCCACATTACAAACTTAAAAAGTCCTTTAATTCATGATTATGCATATGACATTTAGTGGTGGAGAAATGAAATGATATGCAAAGTTATGGTTTGCTGTGATCATGAATGGTGTTTGAGTGTACCCATAGAAATATCTTATTTAAACACCTTCTGTCCAAGTCTACCTCTAGATTACTCAATTTCTAAGGATAGTGAAAATTGATAGATCATGAGTAGAAGCTTTGAATGTTGAATTTTTGCTTAGGTTTTGAAAGTCATTCACCTTTATTTATGGTTATCTATTCTTTAAAAATTTTAGAAAATGAGTTAAAATTTTGATTTGTGATTTTAATTTTAACAATTTGCCTAAGGAGGGTTAAAGGCTAAGTGTGAGGGAACTTGATATGTGTTTAAATTTTGATTCATGTGGTATGCTACACTTAGTGATTAATGTCTTAGAAATGCTTAAGATACTCACTTTAAATTATATGTGATTTTAGGTACAATTTGGAAGCAAAGAAATTAAAGTGAGTCGAAAGCATGACATATGGGTCATTTTCTGAAGATTTATTTTTGCTTATCTTCATGGAGCAAAAAGAAGAAAATAAAAGTTAAGAAAAAGATAAGAAAAATGAAAGAATAAAGAAGAATTAAAGTGGCTGAAAAATATTGGAAATTGCATGTTCCATGCAATTAGGTGCATTTAAATTTAATGGACAATCATGCTTAAGAGGAAGGGCAACGTAGCAGGTGGCCAAGCTTGGAAGATGAGACCTCAAAATGACACAACGATAGGCAGAAATGGCAGCGCAACATTGGGCTCGATGTGTACGTTAAACAAAGCGTCCCAAAAGCAGTGAAGAGTAAGGTTTTAAGGGGAGAAAGCGATGTTTATTTGTCCCATCAAAGGGAGCAGTACAGCGTGGGGCATAGAGGCGCAGCAGGCATGAAGAGAAGGGAGCTGGATAGGCGGCTTGGTTGCTGGAGAAGGGCTGCGACGCCGGCGTGAAGAGAGGGCTGCGACCAAAAAACCCCAAAACTTATTTATCCTATCCAAGCTACAGTGGACAAAGGGAGCTGCGGCAAAGAGCTAGTGGTGCACATAAAGAACATGACCTACAGTTGGAGCATGAAAATAAAGATGGAAGGCCAGTTTTCTACCACCGGTTCAACAGGATTATCGATGCAAAGTCACGATTAAGCTAATTTTTATCATTTTAAAGTTGTAATTATTTTGGAATTGTTGTGTTGTTGGTATTGACTTGATTGGTTTTGGGATGAATAATCTTAACATGTTATTTTGATTGTTTTATTTTGAAACTATTGTTAAAACATTTATTATAATTCGTAATCGTTACTTTTGATGTTTGTGAGTAGCATCTAATGATCATTAATCATTAGGAACAACATAACTTAGGTTAGATAACCCGAACTTGTGAGGTTACTGCCTATATTGATCATTTTCCAATTCATAATGCGACTGTCAAATTGAATATAAAAATCGTATCCTAGGTTATTTAATAGTTAGGTTTAATTAATGATCGTATCTTGATTAAACACAACCCAAGGCAAAACCGAAATTTGTAGAGCATTCTATTAATCTCAGATTAATAGTCCGAAAAGAGTTATAAAATTGATAGAATGATGGACTATGCTTGATCGTGTTTAGGTCGAGATTAACCCTAGAACCGAACCTTACTTATATTCAACACTTTTTTCATTTTCAATTGTTTGTTTTAATTTATTTTCGATAGTTTACTTTTACTTTAATTTCTAAATTGCTTTAATCTAAAAAAGCCCCATATATTTTTTCTTACGTCAATTTATTTAGTTACAAAAGTTAATCGAACATTTCCTGTGGTCTCCCCTTGACAACTCCTTGACCATCTATTACACAACCCTTTATTTGGTTGATGGTAAAATGATGGTCTCCCCTCTTATAAAGTTACTGGAAAAAGGAGAAGCTTCTTGATCGACTACCATGGTTGGTTTTTTCCTTGGCAAGTGCCTACCCTTTCTAGTGGTGGAACAATGGGCAATGAAGCACTAAAAGGCACGAGGCTTGGTGGACACGCTATTCAATAAAGATAACCACTTCCTATTTAAATTTAATGCAACATTCTTAGCATAAGAAATAATGAAAACTAGACCTTGACATGTGCAAAACCAAGCTCTTCTTCTCCAAACATGGAATTCAGGGATCGAACTATAAGAGATCTACCAAAAGTATGTCCCACCAAAAGTATGTCCCATTATGAGTAAACTTTTACCAGGTTATGGTTGAATATTAGAGCATAGAGGTTTTAAGCTCTCTAGCTATGTATATTGGAAAACATCTCTATATGGATAAAGCCACTACCACAAGAAAAAGTGTTAGATATGCTAGACTTTGTATCAATATAGATATCTCTAAGGATCTTTCAAAAGTAATCCCTCTTCTACAGCTAATGATGGAGACCAATTTGTACAAGATTCAATCTTAGTGACATACTAATGGCAACCTTCATTACATGCCTAGGAAAGGAATGGAGGCCTACTGGTAAAATATTTACCATATGGTACTATGAGGAACTTATAAGAATTGAGAAGGAACCCACTATGGAAGTAGTCACTATTTAGAACCAGGTTACTCCTAACACTGAGCAAGAATCACAAGCTTTAATGGTAGTTGATATTATAAATGAAATCAATGGCTCTCCTTTAAAAGAAACTACAAAATAAACTTCTCAAACTGATGATGTTACAAATGCTCAAAGGAATTAACAATTGTAAAAGGCAAGGAGATAGTAGAAAATTATAGAGGAAGAGTTCACAACTATGGATAAGAGGATATCTAAAGCTAAAAAGAAAACAAGCAAATACATATAAGATGATAATAGTATCATGGAATACTAGACGTATAAATGAGCCCAAAAAGCATCTTCTGATAGCATATTTTATTAATGGAATTAGACCATTCATTTTTTGTTTGCTTGAAACTAAGTTAAGTATTGAGGCATGTGAAAACTCATGGTTTTTGAGCAAATGGAGAATAATTACAAATCATAACTACCACCACAAGGGAAGGAAAGTAGTTGCTTGTAACCCTGATCAAGTCAAAGTACTCCAAATGCAAAGCTTAATACTGGGAATCCATCTGAACATATAGAAAGGAGAGTTGAAGAAATTCTATCCCAGTTTCATATATGCTTGTAACCATCAATTTCATAAGAGAACCTATAGAAGGATCTTACCAATCTTAGCTCATTGATCTTAAGTCCTTGGTTACTAATTGGGGCCTTTAATTGCACGTTTTACAATTATGAGTCATAGATGTAATGCCAAACCAAGAAAGGAACTACGATCCTACTTATCCTCAACAAGAATGAATGACTTAAGCTTTAGTGGATTCCTCTTCACCTAGAAAAACAAAGCAAGAAGGATATTGGAACATTGGGAGGAAACTTAATAGAAGTGTGGCAAATCAAGATTGGTTTCAACACTTTCTAGATTGTAAAGCCCACTTTCATAAGAGCATGTATTATGATCATTATCCCATCATTGTTTAGAATCTAAGTTAAAAAAAAAAAAGGAAAGTAACCTCTCCATTTTAGTTTCTCAATTATCTAATAAAAAAATGGAGTTCAAAGAAGCAATCCAAGAGGGAATTAAAACCCAAGTCATGGGTTGCAAATCCTTTCAACTCTATAAGAGGCTATAGGACATCAAGGAAGAATTAAAGAAGCTCCATCCAAAGCTAACTCCTAACTATAAGAAGAACACTCTAAAGAAAATCTCAAAAGCATATAAAGTAGACTCTATAATAATCCCGACAGTAAAGTTCTAAAAAAAAAGGAGAAAGAAGCCCTTAACAACTGTAACACCCTACTCTCATAGTACATGTACTCAACATCCTGAGTGATGCCTGAGTACATTCGCCACAAGGATGACATGCTAAAACAGTCAAACAATTGAAACTTGGTACAATTTATTTTAAACATCCCATGCATATTTAGGAAATCAATAAAGAAATTGGGCCCACTTTATTCATAAACATTTTCACTCACAAGTGTTACTACACTCATTGATCAATCTCATTTACAAACATTTCCAATTTGAAAATTTGTTACAAAATATAATTATTCAAATAATCGAGGTACAATAATTACAGAATACACAATTTGTTACAAAAATAAAGAAATAAAAATGCAGACGTGAACTGATTCCGACCTCTATCTCTTACTCTAATGTAGTGGATTGACTCCAATTTGTCTAACTGGAGATCTTCTTTAAGCCTGAAAAATAATGTTGCAAGTTTGGTGAGTTTTATGAACTCAGTGAGTTAACCATCCTTGATGATTCACTCATATCATATAGCACATCAATTCATACAGTCATATAATTTACATCATTTTCTTTATCCTCACGTAGCATCAACTCTTTGTTCACAATTTTCACGTTTTCATTCAATACAATTCAACAATCAATTTAAATTATTCGAGGCATCATACTAAATGTATATGTAATGCTGATGAGACTCATTTTTTATTATTTTGTTGTTATAACTAAGTGCCTATAATTGTCCCGTATCTATTGTGAATACTGGGCTCATTGATAACTATCCCTTATCCGTTGTGGATATAGGGCTCATTATACATAGCGAGCCTTTGGCTCTTAGTCACATTATGAGCTTTAAGCTCTTTTTCGGTGGCTAATCAGGTCACAACTGCCATTATATATTCATGCAGTCATGTAATGAAATGTGTCACATATATTCAGTTAACCAAAAGTGCTCAATATTACACAGTTATATTCACTATTGCGTTCTCATTCACGTTTGTCATCAGACCTTGGTCCGAAATTCAACATAAATGTTGAGAATCATTTATTTCGTCAAATTCACATACAAAGAAACACTTCCAATATGTCATTCATGCATCAAACACCTCGGACATTCAATGTCTGGAATCAACACAATTAAATTCACAAAATAGCTTAATACAGAATTTAAAACAAACAATTAATTAAGTGAGACTATCTAGGTTACTCACAATACAATCCAGATTAACATTAGTTTCCATGATCTGGAAATGTCTAGATATGGACGTTTTATTCTACACATTAACATTATGTAATATACACATTGCACACATATTATTAATTGCACAATTACATAAACATTCAATTGTACACATATGTATATGTGTCATGTATAATGTATGCTCAATTTGACTATTTTGGGTATGTTTCCTTAATCACGTCTCTTAATCAATCAAACCTTATCATTTATATGTGTCTATCTTATTCTTAGGTTTACACCTCAAGAACACTTGGTTACTCTGACGTCATATTTTAATTACTCGTCATTTCTTTTCTAGCATTATATGCTCTCATAATATCCAATTCTCATTCACCTTTAACTATCACATATTACTTAATTCTTTTGAATTAGAACTGCTATCATATGAACATCTTCATTCCCATTATACACATGCCTTTGGTAGTTTGATATCAACAATTCATTCACTAAGTTATAACATCATCAACCGATCATTCCAACTTTTCTAAAAATTTTAGACCAATTTTGCATTATCATTAAGATGAGGAAAATGAAGTATTTATGCAATACATTATTATGAAAAAATGTTCCTATATGTATGGAGTATCTAATTAACTAAAGTTCATACAACTTGGTTTAGTATTCTACACATTATACACAAAATACTTTAGATTGTACTCAAACTGCAACTATACTCAGTACTTTACTTCAAAGCAAATTTCAAAATCCTTAGAGATAGAATTAAAATTCTATTTCTTTATGAAAATTGTATCCAAATGTCTCTAATTTAATATAAACTTAAAATAATCCCATTTGGATATGTACAAATCAAGTTATGGTTAAAATACAAATGCCTATTCAGTGAAAACACTCCATTTAAGAAATTCCAGCTCACTCATCATTTTCAATCTAAACTCATTAATCAATCATTATCAATCCTTTCCTAAAGAATTAAGATGTCCATGAAATTATTTAGAGAGGAATTACAATGTGTGAAGAGTTTGTGGTTCAAATTTCAAGTTAATCGAAGGTCTAGAGAAGAAGTTATGAAAGAGTGAAGGATATTCAAAACTATCAAATATTAGTATGCAATACTTCCAGTTGATCCTCCTATGTCATGATCGTGCTTATGCACACCCTTAATAATCCCTTTCTGTCATGATCGTGTACTACCTCTTATTCAAGATTCATTCAAGTTTTTCTCAAAATAAAATTCCAGGTCAAGTTTGCATAGCCATTTGAATAAGGAAAATGGAGGATTTATGAAAAACATTCTTCTAAATAATTGTTCCTTTATGTATTAAGTTTCTAATGACACCAATTTCATGCAATTTGGTTCAGTTTTCTGCAAGTTATACCTAAAATAATACACACTATTCTCAAACTGCAACAGAATCCAAAAACTCAAATTCAAGACAAATTTTGAAACTCTTAGAGACACAATTAAAATTATATTACTAATGAAAAATATAGACATATGTCTCTAGTTTAATTCAAACTTAAATTCATCCAATTTGGATGTGTAAAGATCAAAATATGGCTAAAATGTAGATCAATGTCCAGTGGAAACATTACAGCTATCATACTCCAGAAATTCTTCTTTCACTTTTTCCAGATTTTTAACTCCTACATTTTACATCTAAAACATCAAAGCTATCATACTCCAGAAATTCTTCTTTCACTTTTTCCAGATTTTTAACTCCTACATTTTACATCTAAAACATCTTGTGCATAAATCATCTTTTCTGCTTCATTTACTCTTCATTCTCAGCTCATTATCATTCATAAACAATTTATATTCCATGATTGATCATGAACACTAAAAACAGAACATATACATATACACCTTCATCATTAACTTTCTACACATGTTCAACTTCATTTCCACTTTCATTTCACTTCTAACTATCACCTTAATTCTTCTTATTTCAAGACACTACACTAGCCTTTTCTTTGTCTTTAAACTCATTCTAGTTCATATTTATAACAGCTACCAATAATCCACATGATAACACTTCAAAACAGAACATGAATATATATCATCATACATGTTTCACTTAACATATCAAGAAGAATAACATCCTACTTACTTGTTTAAGCTTCAAGATCTTCAAATCACTCTTAAACCTAGCTTTCCATGAACCACACGATCATCATCTTGACAAAGTAGAATAGGTGGGTTCTTTATCAAGAAAAAAAGATAGCAAGAACTTTGAAGTAGCTAGTAATGGAACAAAGCAAGGTTCAACTTTAATGCTTGGAGAAGAGAGTGTCGTAAGAAGGAAAGGAAGATGAAGATAATGAAGAAGGTTATGAAGAGAAGAAGAAAGCAAGAAGCAAAACAATTTAAATGGTCTTTCAATATTAAAAGACTCATAGGTGAGTGTGTGCCATGGCAAGTGACACTTGTCACTTGCCACATGTCACCACCTTATGGTTTCTAATGGGGTTTCTTCCTCAATTAGTCCATTTGTCTCCAATTTTTACTCCAATTGTCTCCCAATGATCAAAAACATATATCATTAAATCCCAATGTCATTTCTAAAAATTTCCACTGCTATTTGACTCTTATTTCTACTACCATTTATTAATTGTTCACTACTTGACATTTTTCCTAGTCCAAAAATACCCTTAATTCCAGAAAATTCTCATACTTCACCAAAAATTCTAAATCAATAATTTAATTCACCAGATCAATTTTTAAGGGAAAAAGATTCACTATCTATTTCATAATCACATTAAAACAATAATTTATTCTCGAAAACGTCAAATGAGTGCACAAACAAATCATTGTAATGTGTGCAACATTTCAGTTCATGTGTGTGTATGCTAACATTATGTATGAGCATGAAATACACTTTTCTAATATCTTGTTGATATCTCACATGTACCATATTTTAAGGTTCTAACCTTTAGTATGGAAACAGGATGTTAGAATAACTACCTAGAAACTCTCAAAATTCAAAACCCAGTCTTCAAATAGAAATCCAGGGTATTTAACTAAAGGAAGGGGACTCAAACATACTTTATTTCCATATGAGTATGCTCTTGATAAGGAACATAATTTGCATTGTCTCCATTTAGGATGACTTAGGATCTTCATTTTATAATTAGGAGGGTATCTTTTGTTACTTTAAAAGCTTATTTATGAGAACTCTAGGCACTAAAGGAGCCACAACTCATTCCCCTAATTTGGATTCCTTAATTAAAAATGTTTTAACCCCTCAGCAATGTAAGGATGTGAGTAGACCTATCCACTTGGCAAAAATTGAGAAAGTTTTAATAAGCAGTAATCCTAACAAAGCCCTTGGAATAGATGGATTCAATCCTCACTTCTTCCACAAAGCTTGGCCCTGGTCAAGATAGACATATATGAAGCAATTAAGGAATTCTTCTCCACAGATAAAATTTTAAAAGAATGGAAAGGAACTCTTTATATATAGTGCTTAAAATTCCTAATCCTAACTCTTTAAGAGATTATAGACCAATCTCCTATTTCGCTGCTTTTTACAAAATCTTCAAAAAAGAAACCTTATTGAAAGGTTGAAATTCTTTTTTTCTAAAATTATAAACTTTCCCTAATCTACTTTTATAGAAGGCAAATCAATAAATGACAATATACTTCTAGTTTAGGATATGTTTAAGCAATAAAGTGTCAGAGGTGTAGGGAAGCATCATGCCTCAAGATTGATATCAATAAGGCATTTGATTTAGTAGATTGTAACTTCTTGATAATTGTTCTAAAGAAGATGGGTTTCCCTTATAGATATATCACCTAGATCAATTCATGCATTTCATCTACCTCCTATTGTATGATAATTAATGGGGAAATATCTAAGCCTTTCTAGGGAGCTAGAGGACTAAAGTAAAGGGACCCTTTGTTTCCTTACCTATTTACAATAGCTATGGAGGTGTTTACCAAAATACTTGGCCAGGATACTATAAAGGCCAATAACTTCAAATTTCATAAAAAATGCCATCAATAGGGAATTACTCCCTTATCCTTTACAGATGACATACTCTTATTCAATCATGGAGATGCAGACTCAGTCAACTACTAGTTAAACTCACTGAATCACTTCTCTACCTCTCAGGACTAAACATAAATAGAAGCAAAAGCTTCACCATCCTTTCCAAGTACTTTGAACAAGTTTCCAATGAGCTATCTGATTTAAAAACGTTTGAAAAAGCCTCTCTCCATTTTAGATATCTTGGTGTTCCCTTATGCTCAAGGAAAAAAAGTTATGAGGAATGCAAAGTAATATATGATCAAATTTTAGCGAGAATGAGTAGCTAGAAGAGCAAGTCTCCTTAGGAGACTTTAGATACTATCCTCAATGGTAATAAACATGATGACGTACTAGGCTTCCTATTATATCGTACCTATGAGGGTTATGAAAGATATTGAAAAGCTAATGAAGAATTTCCTATGGATTGGTGACATATTTACTAACCCCTTTGCCAAAGTAGGTTAGAAAGAGGTGCAATTTCTAACGAAAGAGGGAGGCCTAGGTTTGATTTCCATAAAGATCATCAATTTAGATATCTCATTTGGAAGAGTCATTACCCGCTTATCTCTAACCTACTAGGTGAGGTTTATCCTTCTAGGATAAGAATGTATACTAGTCTTTTCACCTTTTGCTTATCCTATTACTTCCACTTCTTACTGTTTTAAATAACTACTTTTCAAACTGTCCCTTCTTATGACCTTAAACTTTGCCTACATTCAAAATGTTAGTCAATAGTAACTTTGAAAAAGTAAAAGAAATCTCCTTTCCACCCCTTCCAACTTGTCACCTTCAGTGTAACCCTCCTCCTCTCAACCTATTTCCCCCATCCCTCCCCACCCCTTTGTAAACTCTTCACTAGTCACCAATCCTAGATTAAGTTAGAAACAAATAGTTGGAAAAAAATTTAGTGATTTCAAGCTAGATTTATACTTTCCAAGAACTATTAATGACAAAAGAGTAGTATCACTTGATATAGAAGTCTTAAGGGAAAGGGCCAGGAGTTGGAACTCTAATTTGGTAGGTTTTTCCTAAAGAAATGCCCTCCCTTTCTAACCATAAGTAATTAGATTCAAAGATAGAGGAGAGAAAAGGGATTAATGGAAGTCCTCCTATTAGAGGAGAAATTGACGTTATTCAAGTTTTCAATTGGAGCTGAAACTAAAGGTGTGGTTGATGCAGGTCATGACACCTATTAAATCAACCTGTGTTCCTCCAAGTATGGAAACCAGGTTTGAAATTAGAGAATGTGAAACAATTTAATTTTCCTATCTGGGTGAATTTTCATAATGTACCATAGAGTATTAGTCAATTAAAGGATTGACCATGCTTGTAAGTTTTATGGGTAATCATATTTATATGGATGAGTTCATCGTTAAAGGAAAAAACGATAGTTTATGCAAGGATATATGTGAGTGTAGAGCTGTAAAAAGAACTACCTAAGCACATTCCAATTCTAAGGCTTAAGGAAAATGAAACTATGGTTAAAAAGACAAGCTTGGTGTCTTACAAATGGAAACCATCCTTGTGGAAACAAGGAAAATTAGGAAAGCCAACAGGTTAAAAGTTTGTAAGAAGAAAATATAAAGAAATGATTGAACTTGATGTAGATTAGGAAGAGAGCTAGGAAAAGAGGGATCAAGAATTATTAAAGCAAATAGGCATGAACAAAGAGGAAGGAAGAGGGAGGAAGATCTAAGAGCAAAAGAATCAATTGTCATTACAACAAAGAAATTAGGTGAGAAAAAAGGATATGAGGAAAGCCAAAAAAAATGGAATGAAGGTAGAACAAGAACAACAACCAAGTGTCATGTTCAATTTTACATAAATTGAACCTATAATGTTTGAAGAGAATAGGGTAAGTTAGGTATCAATTGTGAATAAAAAGGAACCAGGGAGGAAAAAAAGCTCAAAGGGATCTTTAGCTAAAAGCCCCACTTTATGTCATTATTATCTTGGAATTTAAGGGACATTAACTGCCCAAGGGTACAAATTTGTCAGCAGATTTTGTAACTAAAGTTAAACCAATAATAATGGGTTTTTTTTTGGAAATAAAGTTATAAAAGTAGGATTTGATAACACTCAAATGTTTAAGCAGTCAATGGTCTCTACTATTAAACCACTAGTACCACCACTATTGGAGAATAGTCATAGCTTTTGATGCTAGTACGGTAAGAGTTATTGAGCTAGACTCAAGTTACTAGATGGTTCATCTATATGTGGAGTTTATTTAGGAAAATAGTAAAGTAATGGTCATATATGTCCATAGTTTGAATTTCAACTTCCAAAGGAAATAGTTATTGATTAGGATTGTAGGTATCCAATATACCACATAAGAACTTTATTTCATATTAGGACATTTCAATTCCACTATGTAAATGTCAAAAGTTGAATAGAATGTTAATGACGGAAACTATGCTAATGAATTAAGGGAATGCATTGAAAAACTGGGAGTTATAGATTTGAGACTTGAAGGAAGATATTTCATATTGATTAATAAATAAAGTTATAGGTAGTTAATAAGAAAGAAACTAGATATAGTTTCGGCTAATGATCAATGGATAATAAGGTTCCATGAAAGTAAGGCATAATTTATAAACTAAGATTCTCTGAACACTCATCAATTCTAATGCAAAATATCTTTAGCAATTGTAAGAGATCAATGCCCTTCATATTCAACAATTTCCTTATTAACCTTGAAGGTTTTAATGTAGCTATCCTCAAAGAAATACAAGTAAGGGCCTAACAACTTTTATAATAGGATCCTAAGGGTTTACTTTGAGGAAGGAGAAGATGAAATCTATTCATACATCTATACTAAAGCAAAGATTAAGGTGGTATTATGGGTAAAAAAAGGTGAAAAGAACATAAAATTTTATCATTATTCCATAGTAGCCTTATAACATGTAGTAGGGGCCTATAATTCTATAAGCTAGGAATTCATTCTACAACTTCTTGAAGATTATGAATTTCCTAAAAGGTTTAGGATATGGTTGAGACAATGTATAACCACAACTCCTTTTAATGTGTTAGTTAATGATGAACTTATAGAAATCTTTAAAGCGAACAAAGTGTTAAGAAAGAGAGATCCTATTTTTCCTTATATTTTCCTTATATTAGTGCTAGAAATTAATATAGGAAGACTCAATTAATCTTATATGCAATTGCTTAAGCTTTGGAAGCTAGGTTATCATATATGACAGGTATTAAAACTCATAAACTTCCTATAATGTACCTTGATCCTTCCTTAGCTACAAAGAGGCTCAATTTCAGAGAATGCCTCCTTTTAGTGGAGAAAGTTCAAAAAAGGCTAGGGATTTGGTGTAATAAGGACTTGTTCTATAAAGGGAGAGTGTAATTAATAAAATCAGTTCTAAATTCCATACATTTATAATGTGCCTCTCATATATTTATATCAAAGAATTTAATTAATTTCCTGGAAAGATTAATGAGTTAATTCCTATAAAAGGCTAACAATGGGACATATCATGCAAAAGTAAAATGAAATAAATTAATAAAAACTAATGTATGAAGGAAGGATGGCAATAATCTCCATTTAAGTAATAAGTTACTGATAGGGAAAAGACTATAGGACTTGGTAGAAATAAAGAGTCCTTATAGACGAGATGGATCCCTGACTATTTCTTAAGAGGAATAACCATGTGGGAAATTAAACTAAGGTTTTCTTAATCCTATGTTTTGTCTCAAATACTAATGATAAGAAGAATTATAGCAAACAACATCAAGTGCAAGATAGGAAATGGAAAAAAATCATCATTGTTCTATAATAACTGGAGTAATATTGGCTTATTAATAGAAACTTTAATTTTAAATCATTTACAAGATATTACAAAAGGTTTAAGGGTAAATATATGGATAAACAACAATTAGTGGAGCAATGTCCCCTTAAGCTTGATTGTAGATTATAGTCCTCGTGCATGGAAAGAAGACACTTATATCTGGCTAAGAATTCTAAAGTAGAGTTTAGCATCATATCCTACAAGGACTTCTCAAGGCCTAGAGAAGTAATCATGGAGTGGCACAAAGGGATATGGAACATGTTCCTAATTCTTAAGGCATCTTTCACCATATAGCTAGCAACTTTAAAAAGGTTGTTAACAATGGATAGATTAGAATACCTTAATCTATTTGAACTATGCCTTTTGTGCAAGGGATATCAAGAAAGCCATGAGCTTTTATTTCTTAGATGCACCTATTTGTCAAACATATGAGGAAAAGTATTGGCTTTAGGTCACTTACAAAATTCTAATTTAACATAAATAAAATTCATCAATTGGATATAAGGAGGAAGGAGGATCTTAAAAGGAAATATTTCGACATATATCATTAAGTATAGGATCATGTATGTACTGGCTATGGAAGGAAAGAAAGAAAAGATGTTTTCAAGGACTAAAAACCTAGAAGGCAGAACTACAACACAAATTGATGGAAGTTGCAGAAAGGAAATCATAAGGATCATGTAAATAAACTAAAAAGTTTAACAAGGAATCATAGGGCATGCATGAAGCACAACAATTAATTTATAAATCACGGAATTACTAGTGTTAGTATAAACATTAAATGGTGAACAGATGACCGCTTATAGGAGTAAACCTTTTTTTAGAACAAAGATCAACCCTTAATAAGGAGAAAGCGAGGAAACTCAAGCAACAACTACTAAAATATTTGCTTCGAAACATAGTATACAAAAAAGAGATTGTGAGAAAATGGAGCAAGTAGAAAGGAATATCAAAGAGGAGTGTTAGGGAAAAGAGGGATCTAGATACAGAGAATATGCAATATGCAAGCTAGGAACTAAACATCTGTCCATGAAGTGATTAGCAAATCAATGCTAGAGGTCTTACCTAAGGCATAACATAAATAAAATGCCTTACCCATGATGGTGGTGTTAAACATGTTTGTCCTAAACTTTGTTAATTGTATGGTGTGTATTCTATTCTATTTGAACGAATTTATTTAATTTTTAAAAAATAGCATTTATCTGATTGGATATGAAGCGTGGGATATGGGAGACCTCTCATATGGCTAGGCATTTCAAATATTTTGTTGGGATGTTGTGCCTAAGATTTGATTGTTAGGGTGGAGGAGGGACACAAGTATTAGTTTGGTTATTATTCCTTGTTGACTGCTGTTATATAGCATTTAGAAGAGGGGCTAAATTAGGTGTTATGAAATATGAATAACATATGAGATACATTTAATAATTGTGTTCTGTAGATCTTGAAGTTAGACAAGCTTCTATAAATCTTAAAGTTGTAATTTTGGAAAAATCATTAGTGAAAGGTGTAAATTTTGGAGATTAAAGTTTATGAGTTTAAGGGTTAAAATTTTCAATTAAAATTAACCTAGTTACAATTAATTACTATTATTTATTTACAAGAGTATAATCAAAATACCAAAAAATAACTAATTAAATTTTGTAAAAATAAAATATCAACGTTAAAAGTGCCATATATATGCCATGTGGAACTGTCAAATCCATGCACTAGTAAAAAAAACTAGTAAGCATTATGATTCATTTTATATTTTAGTAAAAACGATAGAATGTAAATTACACATTTAGCGTAACATTTTGATAACATTAAGATCTTAATTAGTACTACAATTAATAATAAGATTTAACTTAAATTTTTGATTAAAAGTATAAATCTATTCCTAAATTTTTAAGAAAAATTATGACATTTTTTAGTTGACTTTTAAAGTTGACAATTGATTATAGAATAACTGTAGAAGAAAAATTATTAATAATATCAAAATTAATGTAAAATAAAAATAATTATTATTTTTATAGTAGAAAATTTTAAAATATTAACAACTAAATATAATATAAATTAGAGTTATTCATATTAAAAGATAATTTGTATTTACCTAGTTCATGACACGTTAAAAGTTGAAACCAAAAGTTGACTTTTGTTTCTCTTTCACCTCTTTTTCCCTAAATATTCAAAATTTATCGCAGGCCCTCTCTCTTTGTCCGAATATTCCAAAACTGTACAACCCCATTCGTTCTCTCTATAAAACCCAAAAAGACTAACCAAAAACAAACCCAAACACAAAAAGAAGATAGATACTCTTAACTACCAAAACTAAAACAACAGCATAACATGTGCGAGTCTCTAAGCACCCGTTACCAAATCTGCAACGAGCTTGGTCGAGGCCGTTTCGGCACTATTCACCGCTGCTTATCCGCCGCTGGTGACCAGTTCTTCGCCGTCAAAACCATCGACAAAACCCGCCTCTCCGACTCCACTGATCGTGAGTGCCTCGACAATGAGCCTAAGATCATGTCTCTTCTATCCCCACACCCCCACATCGTACAAATATTCGATGTCTACGACTCCGAAGATTCACTCTCCATAGTCATGGAACTCTGCGAAAGTTACAGTCTTTACGACTTAGTTATACGGACCAGTGGCGGTCTAAACGAGGTCAAATCAGCGGCCATCATGAAACAACTTCTTGAAGCCATCGCCCATTGCCATAGGTTCAATATTGTCCATAGGGACATAAAGCCTGATAATGTGTTGTTTGATTCGCGGAACAGAGTGAAGTTGGCGGATTTTGGGTCCGCGGACCGGTTGGGCGCCGGAGAGGGGATGAGGAGCGTGGTGGGTACGCCGTATTATGTAGCGCCGGAGGTTGTGACGGGAAGAGAGTACAACGAGAAGGTCGATGTTTGGAGCGCTGGTGTCGTTTTGTATGTCATGTTGGCAGGAATTCCGCCGTTTTATGGAGAGACTGTGGAGGAGATATTCGAGGCTGTTATTAGAGGCAATCTGAGATTCCCACCTCGGATTTTTCGAACCGTAACTACGGAAGCTAAGGATCTGCTGAAAAAGATGATTTGTAGAGATATTTCGAGGAGGATCTCTGCTGAACAAGCTTTAAGTAAGTTTTTTTTTTCTTTCAAATATCTGTAGAATCACCGATAAAAATGGGATTTTCTTCAAAGATTTTAGCTTTTCTTGTGGATTTTTTGCCCGTTAACAAAATCAAGAAAAAGATTATGGAGTTGGATTTGGATTTGGGTGTTAAAACTGAAACTTCCGTATTTTCTCTAGCCAAACAAGGTCCTTATTCTTGAATTTGCGCTTATTCCTTTTTTGTTGAAATGCAGTGCATCCATGGATTGCGGGTGGTGGGGAGACAACAGCGCCAGTGGACTGAATTACGTCTAGTCTAGAATTAGAAAGCCAAGAAAAAAGCGTTCCAAATAAGAAAACCAAAATAACAAGCCGTACTTATCAACCTATCTACGACTGCCTATCTTGGAAATTGCAGATTATAAGAGGTTCACAACCTCTCACTCAGTGGCACGAAATCCCAACGGACGATGGTTTGAAGAACAGACAGATTTTCAAACATGATAAGAAGCTACAGCCCGCAGTAGAGAAAACAGAGGTGACATGACACCTCCGCAGCCAAGAACTAAAGCAAGCTCCTACGGTCCATCCCCACTTTTTTTTTTTAAATTTTATTTCTTGTTTTAGGGTTTTGTTTTGAGTTACGACGAGAATCTGATCTGCATCTGAGAGCCTCTTGTAAATAAGATGATAAAAAATCGTGAGAATCCTTGTCTTTCCCGCCCTTGCCTTTTACTCTTTGGTTAAAGGAAGTGAAAATTATAGAAACTTTGTACACGGTAACACTTTTAATTTGAGTTATATCCATATGTAGATCTTTCTGGTTCTCATTTCTTGTTGTGCAAGAACTATGTTCAACTTATGCTTTGGTTTGTGGAATCTTGTGCGTTTTCTTTAAGAAAAAAGGTTAAACATTTTTATATTATATCCAACTAAGAAAACACCGTGATCTTTTTTCTTAGCGAAGAGTGGACTTTTGCATATGGAATATGCTCGGATTGTGCCGTCTCTCTTTTCTACACTTCCAAATTCCTAGCCTCGTTTGTTGGGTTCCATACTTTGATAGGTTGAACTGACACTCACTTTCACTTTGCTTTTCTCTCACTCTAGTCTGGGTGTTTGTCAAATTCAAGTCTAGAATGTTCGCATCAATATTAATATTTACGTATTTAGGATGTCAATATTAGATAGGTAGCACATCAATTATTTTTTAATCTTAAAAGAAGGGTTGAGCAATTTGGGTTATCAATATCTTATGCAGCATAGTTGGACGACGGTAGATCAGGGTAGAAACTGTCCTGATAGCTTATCATACTTCTCTGTTTTGACAATAAGTACATTGTAGGGAGAGAAAGAGAAGGGAAGCGTATCATAGTTCTCTGTAGTACATTCTAGGGAGAGAAACAGCAATCTCGACTCCTCTTACTTCTAAAATTAGCAGATACGGGACAAGTTCAGATCTAGAATAATAAATAATATGTTACTTGGTGAAAAAATGAAAAATAATTGAGCCCTTATATTGTAAAAACATGTTTGTATAGGGAGGGATCTGCCAAAAACCAACTGGCAGTAATGTTGACATATTTCATATTATCAATTTGGACTTGTGCTCTTCAATCGGCTGCCATCTTTTCTTTTCCACATAACAAACAAGGTCTAGGTCTTTTCCACTTGCTTCTCTTGTCAGTTTATAAGAAGAAAAGAACATAAAAACACGCATGTGTCGTAACACTGAAAATTCAGATTATTTATGCGAAATTTTATGTTTGGTAATCAGCTGATTACATTAACTATTAGCTAATTCTTAATTAATAACTGATTATATCGGTTGATTTGATCATCAGATTTTATTAATTGGTTGTTAAAGATGTATGCTAAAATTAGCTGTTTATTATTAGTTATTTATGTATAAAATAACTTATAAGGACGTGAATTTAAAAACATTTTGTAATATCCTTTATGATGCATTTCAAAGCCAATAATGAATTCTTTATTAAACTTTTAAAAAAATAACTTATATTTACTTTAATGATTAAAATTGATAATATTAATTAATTAATTTAATCATTTATTTTAATAAAATATAATTCATAATTTATAAATAAATATTATATAAGAGATTAACATAAATTTATTTAATTAT